>VZRR01008867.1:746011-913663 GCA_013398015.1 Oreocharis arfaki
GAGCGCGGCGCCCCCCGCACCTCTCCGGGCCCGGCCCCGGTCGGGGTTTGTCGGCTGCTCCCGGCCCCGCGGGAGAGCGGCGGTGCGAGCAGGCGCTGGATTTCGGGGCTCTGTAACATGGTTTCTCATGTGTGTGTTTTCTTTCTCTCCTCCTCCTCCTCCTCCTCTCCCTCCTCCTCCCGCCGCCTCATTCCTCCTCCCCAAACACACACGTACACACTCACGCTTCCCCTCTCCCTCCCCCTCCTCAAGGCCGAAGAGGCAAGCCAAACCTGCAGCCGACGAAGGCTTTTGGGATTGTAGCGTGTGCACCTTCAGGAACAGCGCCGAAGCCTTCAAATGCAGCATCTGCGATGTCAGGAAAGGCACCTCCACAAGGTACGTCCGCACCTTTCAACGCGGCTTGTGCTCCGCGCTGGGCTGCGCCGACTTGTTGATTTTTTTTGTTGTTGCCTGGATATCGGCTGGTTGCATCCCCTCTCTCCCCTGATGTAGTCCCTTCTGTCCCTGTTCAAAAGCTTGTGGATTTTTAAAATTCTCTTTCAAGCATTTAATTGGAGCTGGAAGACATGTTTCGTGGATGTGGCAGCAGCCTGAATCTTTTTGTTGTTCTGTGCTTTTTTTTGTTGCTGGTGTACAGAGAACCTTTTGGAGATGCACAGCCAGCCAGAAACGCTCTGACTGTGGTTTGGGGCAGGTGATTTCCTGTGGTTTGGGTGGAGGTTTACCTGCGTTTTGTACAGGAGTAGAAAGGATTGAGGATTAGGGAGCGAGAAAGGAAACGGCTGAAACTAAAGATGCCGTGAGAACAACTCCCTCCCTGAGATGTTGATCTCTTGGTGACTGTTGTCATCAGAAAGGAATCGGCTTTGTGCTCTGTGTGGGAATGGTGGGGGTTTCTGAGAGCTTTAGCTGTCAGGTCTCTCTGGTTGCCTTGCTCTGAGAAACTGTGAAGGTCTTTATGAGGTGGTAAATCTGACATGGAATAGTTAAATTAATCTCAAAAAAAGCCCCAAAACTTGCCAGTTCTCAGTTAGAGGGTTCAGAAAGTTTGTCCTGGAGGTATCAGTTGATGCTAAAGTAGGCGTGTGGTACTCTGCTTTTCCTTTCTTTTTGTGATTTGTTCTACCATGTTGATTTCTGATTTTGTTCGTATTGTACCTTCCAAATTTGAGTTCCCCTTGCGGTGCTCTGCCAAAGAAATAGTCTGTGAGGTTTCCATTGTGAAAGGCGTCGTTTTCCTTGAGTGCAGCTGTGTATTGAGGTACTCTCATCAGCAGGCTGTTTGCATGACTTGGCTGTCTTGGCTTGATTGACAAAGGAGGTGAAAGCGTGTTGGGTTGTTATTGTTCGCGCTGTGCTTTGGACAATGTGAAGTGCCTACATTTTTAATGGGGAGCATGTTTTCGGGCCATTGAAACTCTCTGAGTTACAGTAACAGAGCGCTGAAGTGCTTCACTGTGTGTTTTGTGATGCACATCAGCTACAAGTATCTGTGCTTATTACAAAATGTACAGAGGTGTTGAACTTGAACCAGTTGTAAATAGCGTGGTTAGAGCATTGAGTAAGGTCGAGCTTTGGGACAGCAGTGTTCTGTGTGCACCTGGATTTGATTCTCGACTTGTTCAGTCTCATTTTGTCGTGCAGCTGAACCTTCCCAGCACGTTTGATTCCTGTAGGTTTCTGTTTCCTTGGCTTCCCCGTTGACTCAGGTGGAACGTGTTGCTCCTGCAGTCCTGAGCCGCTCCTCCGGAGCGTGGCCGTGCAGTCCCCACACGCTCCCGCAGTGTCACACCAGTGCCTGGGTGTCAGTGGGAGGAGAGCCCTAATGAGAGATAGAGCCCAGATGGGATGTATCCTGTATCAAACACTATTATTTTCATTGGCCACCATGCTGCTGTTCATTTGGAGAGCAGCAGCCTGCTCTCACATGCCCTTACTTTTTATTTTTTTCGAGATAATTTTCGAACTGTTTGTTGCGGTAGTAGGATGGTTTGTCTTTTAAAGGGCCATTAAGAGCGATAGCAGTCGATGATTTCAGGTTAAGAGCTGTAGCCTTACTTGCAGATGTGATCCTCCGGTCTAGAACATTGTGATTCTGTTTAGCTTTTAATGGACCCTTATGAATGGCTTCTAATTTTAATTCATTTAATTCATCAGCTTTCTATTCATTTTTGCTGCTTTTAAAATTGCTTTTGTTTGTAGAATTTGAGAAAGTATTTAAAATATTCAATGGCCCATCATGTCTTCGTGCATATTTGTATAATTTATGAATAAATATAACAGAAAGCAGGAGTGATTGAGTGCTGCGAGAGAGCATTGTATGTTGGGAAGTTCTGGGAGGTCAGAGCTATTTGTGGTGATACTTAGAACGTTATAGTATGTGATGTACGAGTCAGTGCTGGGAAATTATTCAGAATTTTTAAAATAAATGACTGATGTAAAGATACTTAATGAGTTATGATTGATCATTTATTACTTGAAATATAAGGTGTCTGATGAGCTTGACTTTTAAGTTGCAATTTGACAAGTTGATGATACTTTTCCACAGTTAAAACTGTCTTGCTCCATTGTGACTTACTTCAGTAACGCTTACGGAAATTTATCAAACTCACTTTTAAAAAAACTCAACCAAGTAGTGAAAGACATGGTGAGGCAACTGTTTTTCATCAAATTATTGTGTGCAATCACAGCATGCCCAGGGTTTTTTTTTAAGATCTGGTATGACCTACTTCCCCCCTCCCTCCACTGTGAAACCAGTTATTTGTTGTGGAATTTACTTTGGCTGATAAATATTCTCTGATTTAAGAACTGGTGAGGCCCTCAGCTAATTCTCACCGTCTGTATATTTTTTCAGACTCAATATAATCTGTTGGCATGTGGGAGGGGTGGCTGGCAGCACTTAGAAGTTTTATTTTCTCGGGTCCGAATATCCCCTTTCCCTAGGATCTCATAAAAGGAGCTTCAAACAACAGTGAGTGTTAGAGTTGACCTGCCAAGTCAAAATTATTGTAGAGGCTAAACAGTTAAATTGTGCTCGACTGTTTCTTCAAGGAGCTGTTTATAAATATTTCAGGTGCACTTTTAAATAAAAATTAGGTCAAATCCATCTCTGAAGAATTGTTTTGCTAAGATTACATTAAACCTGTAGCACTTGAGTACTGGATTTGTTACAGCATGTCACTAACTTCCTTTCCTCACCTGGATTCTTGCTATTTTATGGTTAAACTTTTATTACTTTCTATTTATGCAAGTATGTTGAGGTGTTTTTTTTTGTTTTTACTTCTGTGAGGATAATGGCAAAGACACCAGCTCTGTTCAGCACAGCACTCAGCTGGGTGAGATGCTGATTTAGCTGGCTGGGGAGTCAGCAGTGGGGAGCTGTTAGCTGGGGTTTACACTGCCGTGTTCCTTTCCTGGAGGTTTTTGGTGGTGTCACAGCACAGGGAACTGGTGCTGGTCACCACTTTCACTGGTGTGCTGAGGCTCTTCTGGTGGTTTGCTCTGGTGTAGCAACGCCAGCTCCTGCACTCAGGAGAAGACTGGAATTGAAGCTTCTGCTGGGAGGTTTGCTCCACAGACGCATGTTCCTTTCCAGTATCCATTACTTCTTCAAACACGGAAGGAAAGTTTACTTTGGATTTCCTAAGAATGTGAGGGCAGGATTTGGCCTCGTATTTCCTGTGAGTTCCTATTTGGGGGTAGGTGATGGCTCTCTGTTTCTATTTGTTTTTCTTAATGGCATTCTTGCTCCTCTTCTCCTTTGGTTGTCTGATAGCTTACATAAATTGTGTTCCTGTACACCTCTTGTAACTTCCTCTCTCCTCCCAGGCAGGGCTGTGAAGTGTTTCTACATGGGATTGTTTTCAGACTTCATTGTGAAGGAGAATATTTGCTCCCCTCCTTATGATTTCAGAGAAGCTGATTTTTGAAACTTTCTTTTTGGATGAATAGGCAAGTGGTGTGATGTGGTGGAGCTTCTCTGATGTTAATTTTTTCTCTAAATTTGGGATGAATACTTTCCTTTTCCAGACTCCACATCCTCTTATCATGACTGTGCCTTGAATAGAGAGAAATGCACTTAAAGTCAGTGGAAAATGTGGAAGCAAAAATTGGATATCTGACATGCAAATTAACAAAACAATGGGAGCTTTTAGTACAAAATTTAGTTGAAATATGTGTGTCCTCTGCAAGGTGTAAATTGAACAAGGGATTTCTGTTTTATTTGTTGCTAAGACCTGAATGCCTGAAGTGCAGGGTTTGGAGTTTGCATCAAATGATGTGAATGTACACTTCCTTGTGGAGCGTCCAAGGAGTGATGTCAGTAGTGCTTCACCCTTTTGCTATCCTTATTTTTGAGGGGAGGCCAAGCTAAAACTGTTTATATTTATAAACTGAATTCTCTTGTATGGAGCAGATGTCTCAGATACTGGTCTTTGTTTCTCTTTAGTTATGCAGAAAATTCTCATGTTTGCAGGATCTGAACTACCGCCTTGAAGGATGCAAACTATTGTCCATGTCACTATGGAAAAGTATTCTCTTCTGCATCCGAGCTGAGCTGACCAGAATAGGCACCAGATAGTCCTGGTATTCCTGGAATGAGCAATCAGGCTTATGATCCTGACCTTCATACAACTAATATGTGCCCTGCTTATTTGCCAGGTGTTTGCAGGACTGTTCTGAAAACTCTTGCAGTGATGTGTGGCTGTGGTGTAGGTTGGAAGCCAAGTGGTTTAATCTGGTTCTCTCAAGTTAGTTAGCTTTCACCTGCATTAAGGTGGGTTTTATTTAGCATCATAGCTGTTTTTTAAGTGGCTTAATTTCCATAAAAATGGAATACAGAACTTGTCTAGAGAAAAGCTGTTGTAGAAGCAATGTTGGTGCTTTTACTCTGGAATATTTGTTTTAGTATTTGGCTGTTTATATCTATTGTTAAATCTTCCCTGTTTTTCCTGTTGAATGCTGAATTTAAATGACTGTTGGATTAGGAGGGGTGAAGCATGGGCTGTACCAGTCTGGAGTTCTGCCAGTGTTCCACTGGAGCATCCACATCCTGAGCATGTGTTCCCTCAGGAACACTGGAACATTGCTGTTCTGGCAATGGAGGGTGCAGTGTAGCTCTGCCTGGGTACTGCAGAGTGCTAGAATGCACTGTACCTATTTGCAAAATGTTTGCCCACGTGCCAGGAGTTCTTGAGGTCTCTGTTGTCTCATACCTTATTCACCAGCGTTGCCTAAAAGTAAGTGGCTGTTACTTTGTGGATTTGGGGACTACTTCTGGAGGTCTGGCAAACCCACCAGGGCAGAGGAGCCAAGGGCAGGAGCAAACAGCATCTGACAAGCAGACAATGCTGATGGTTCACAGCAAACCCTGAATTCTGGGGCTGTGGTTTGACAACACACCAAGTTTGAATCTGTGACTCGTATTGCATGACCACATGTGTCTCAGCCACATGGCTTGGAGTATTGATCCATTACGAACTGACTTCTGGTACAGATTCATGCTATGCTTATTTTTTTAAAACTAGCATGGAGTTAGTCTGTGAGGCTTCAGCTGAGCAGATGAAGCTGTTCAGCTTCAGATCAGCTATTATCTGTCAGCCTGGTGCAAGCATAACCCTGGCATAAGATCTGTGTCTTGTACTTTGGCTGTTTGAAAGAAGTGAGAGTTGTGTCCTGATTTGCTCTTTGCAGTGTTTGGCTCTGGCATTAATGATCTCATTACCATCACCCCAGGATTTCTCTTAGATCTCAGCACCTCTGGGAAATCATTCTCAGCGGGGAGAATCCTTAGTGTTGATGTGCAGCACCAAGGCAATACCCCTTTGCTATGGCTGTCAAATTTGGGTACCTGAGAAGCTGTGGGTGGCAAATGCAGTAGGGAGTATGGTGGTTCCTGTGACTCACTTTGCTTCCACCACTGGGTTTTTTTCCTCCATGTCCTACTAAGGAATAATAGCTATACCTGTTGTTTGCCTTTTTTTATTAGGGTAAAAAGATATATTTGTTACAATAAATAGTAAAATCTTCAGCGTGGATAAGAGGTGTTGATAATATTTATGCAGATTACCAGTTTGGGTTAAGTAATTGTGGGTGGTAGAGTTTAATGTCAATCTCTGATTTCTCTTGGAGGCTCTAAAGATCTAGTGGATAAACTGCGACACTGAGCGTGTTAATACATCACTGATAATATGCAGCGTGGATATTATTCATTTCTCCCTTCCTCCATAGGCTGCTTTTCTGGGAGACGGGAATCTAAATCAAAGTATGCATGTGCGTGTAGGAGGAGAGGGCATGCAACTCTCTTTTATTGCTGTGAACAGGCGTTGCGTCCACTGGGATGCTGACCCCTGGCTCCCAACAGGTCCTCGTGGGGAACTGGTAGGCAGAGGAATGCAGAGCAACTTTCTCTGCATGCCTTTCTTAATTGCCCTGATTGTTTCATGTTTCCATCAGCTGCTGCTGCGGAGGGGCTGCTGCCTTTGCACAGCCGGTGGGTGTGTTTGCACCGATGTGGGGTTTGTCTGGTAAGAGGAATTGGATGAACTGGAAATAAGACAGTGTGCAGTGTTGCCTGGAGTGATAGTTGAGAGGAGGGAAGTGGTGGATACAAAGTGTGGTTCTCTGTGACCACCCTCTTCTCTTGTGGCATCCTGGCTGAGTGTCCTGTGCTCAGTGTTGGTGTTCCCCAGCAGCGTGCAGCACTCTGAGACTCTGTTTTAGCTGAATTTTTAGGTCCCTGAAAAAAATACATGAAACCCAAGACCTCCATGAGGGGTGAAAGGGGTCAAGAAGTGTGCTGTGGGCTGGATGGATTGTTTTGGCTGGCTACACCTGCCTTTTGTGCTGTAACTTGGGCACCCTTGCCATAACTCCAGGCGAGTTCACCGCTGATCTTGAATCAGGTGCTGCTTGTACTGCAGCTGCTTTGCATTATTGCTAGGCTTACTGTTCCTTGCTGTGGCACTGCTCCTTTTCTTCCTGCTCCATTGGGCTTGAACAAACAGACAGGTCCTTCCAGGGTCCCTCAGTGAGGAGCACAGAAGTTCACAGCACTTCTGGGGAGTCCTGCTGGCGTGCAGGAATATGGCAGCCGGGCGAGACACGCGGCTCCTGCGTCAGGCAAAGCGTGTGCTCTGCTTGTCCTTCATTTCGTGTGCATCTCTCCTTGTCTGGGGAATTCTTCTTAGGAGGAAACCCACTGACCTATTTTGTGGGATTTCAGATGGTTCTGTAGGTTAGTGGGTTCCAGTCCTGCAATGTAGGTCACTCGCAAGGTGCGCTGGAGTTTTGTAATGCATAGCTCTGACTTGAAATAAGATTCATACAAACTCTCTCTCTGGCTGTGTTTTGCAGCTGTACTTTGTCTCTTTGCACTGGGCTCTTTCTTCACAAGGTAAAAGGAGAAATTTGGGCATTTCCAGAGGGAAGGGGTCTTCCAGGAGGGTTTTGAGCATTTATTTAACGTGTGCGTGTTGCAGACAGGGAAGAGCAGATTACCCTTATTGCCTCTTCATGTTAAGGGCACAGCAAAAAAAGCAGACCAGGAACACTGAGTAGCCCATCCATGCTACCCTAAGCAGATGTCCAGGATTACAGGATACCACAGAAATAATGTGGAAATGCCTTCATTACGTTTATGTAAGTTCCTTTTACAGCTGACGTATGCTAAATACATTGATTGTCTCTTTGTGCAGACAGATTTCCTTTATATCAACCAGAGCTCCTTTCACACTTTTTTGGTACGTCTGGAGGTACAGCCAGATCCTTAACATTGCTCTTCCCATAACCCAGCTATTAGGAGCATGTTCTTTGTAGCAGAGTGCTAATTGGTACATTAGCAAAATCACTGCTTGTTAAACATGGGAAATAGTAATTCTGACTGGCTCAAATATAAGTGAGAGGGAGAAGCATCACTTCTCTTTGCTGGCCCAGTGGGTTTTGTTTGACTGTTCAGTAACTCAGTGTATTCCAAATCATGTGAATCTCAAGTCCTCCCTACAAAACCCAAAATGAATTGGTTAAAACTGGGTGTTGCTTTGGTAGTGTTTTATTCTCTGTGTTTCTGAAACTTCAGAGTACACCCTCAGCCAATCTTCTGTTAAGTAATACTGGAAATGCACGAGGAGAAGGGCCTGTAGGGATCTAAAATATGGATCATGAAACCAGGAGACCTGATTTTGAACTGTATGTGGTCTTCCCTGAGACACTGGTCTGGCATTGTGGAGCACGCCCTTATGCTACAAGGGTCAACATACTAAAAAGTTGGAGAGGGACTTTTTACAAGGGCATGAAGGACAAGGGGAATGGCTTCAAACTGAGCAGAGGGCAGGGTTAGATTAGGTATTAAGGAGAAATTCTTCATAGTGATGGTGGTGAGGCCCTGGCACAGGTTGCCCAGAGAGGCTGTGGCTGCCCCATCCCTGGAACTGTTCCAGACCAGGCTGGAAGGCGCCTGGAGCAACCTGTGATAGTGGAAGGTGTCCCTGCCTGTGCCAGAGTGGTTGGAACAGGGTGATCTTTAGAATTCCTTCCAACTCAGGCCATTTAATGATTCTCTGGTCAGAAGTTCTGAAAACTTTAGTTTTAGGATCTTACGAGATTGGTTGTCTTTAAATAAAATGGAAGCAAAACAAGTCAGTTTTGGATTTTGTTTAGGGCTAAACAAGGAATAAATGTTTAGACATGTTTTCTTGAGCAGATTGTTCATAGGGATTTCAGAGTTATAATGAATGGTTTGTAACATGCAGAGGTGCTAAGTGAGATAAAATATCTTGCCTGAGATAAAGCTGCCTTCTTCAGATTTATATTTTTGAGCAGACAGAAGTGAGACTGATCATAATCTAAAATATTTTATTTTAACTAAATTATTTTTGTGCATGTGGAACTGTGTCTGGGTAATTCGTGTGCAGCTTCACATGGTCAATTTGGGGAGGTGGGCAGAGGATGCAGAACTGCTGGGATTTGGTGTGATTTCAGTGGTGTAAAGTTGATCAGAAAACTGCCCGATGAATGGTGAGCGTGGGTTACTCCCTGCACCCCGGTCCCAAATGTGCAGCATTTTATCAATCGTAGGGGTATTTAGTAATGGAATAGGATTGCTCCTTTTTTTTTTTTTTTAATTAATGTTATCTCTGTAGTAAATAAATACATGGAAGGATTCATATTTTTTTCACCTCTATTTGCAGATGACAGTGGGCTTGTATGATGTTAATGTCATTTCAGCCTGTGTAAGAGATGTTGGAATTCACCCTTTAGCAATTCAGCTGGCTAAATATCCTCAGGATGCCATTTTTAATCTGTATGATTATATTCACTGTCTGTGTTATAATTTGATCAAGAAATTCATGTCTGTGGTACGTGTTTCATTCCTTTGTTTAATGAAAAAGAAAAAAGATGTAGTTTAGCAGGATGACATAGGTCTTGCTTGTCCTGGGTGGACAAAGCGTGCTGATCTGTTCAGGTTGCTGGAAGTGTGTCTCTGCTGAAATATTTCGCTCTCATTATATATCTTGGAGCTCTTATTCTGAAAGTGCTTTCACTGTTTTTTTCGGAAGTGGCACTGAGCACTTTCTCTTCCTGAGATGAGATTTCAATAAGAGAGGCAATACATTGATGGATGATGGCCCTGTGATGGAGTCAATCAGCCAGTGCAGTCATTTGTCTCCTGGGGATACAGGGTAGAGCACATCATTAGCAGCAGAAGGGGAGGCTTTCCTCTGTAATGCTAATAGGGCCAGGGAGCTGGTTGGTGCCTGTTTGCTGCCATTGCTCCGTTATTACAGGTGCCTTGCGGAGAAATAAAACCATTTTCATTTGTTATCTATGGGTGTGGATCAATTTAACAGAAATACTTAATGAGCTTTAGGAAATGTTTGTGATTCAGCATAGTATTAGCAATTCATAAACCTGCATCATGTGAAAATGCCGCCCATAAAAGTGGTGAATTATTCTGGGGGAATTGTGTGTGTCTTAGTGGTTTTACACACAAGTAGCTTGACTTGTGGAGAAAAGACTGGCAGCTGCCTGATTTGAAGGGCGGTGGGTCTTAGTTGGAGGAGAAGTGTTGAAAGGGAAGCCTGTGGGTTGCAGAAGTTACTGCGGCAGAGTCTGATGGCGCTGGGTTTCTGTCAGATCAAAAGGCAAAGCACGAGGCAGTGAGGGTGGGTGGCTTGTCCGAGGGACAGCTCAGGCTGTGCTGGTGTGTGGCAGCAGCACTGAGTTGGCTTCAAGGTAGCTTAGTGTGCTGGGCATCATCCAGCTTTGCCCAGGGAGGGTGAGTTAACCTGCAAGCTGCTGTTCCTCGATGGCTGCTTTGCTCCTTTCTGGGCTCTTGGGAGGCATAGCAGTGATCCCATCAGGAGCAAGCACGGACTTCCCTCAGGGTGGGCAGGAGTGCTCCTGTTGTGGGATACAGGGCTGCAAACCTTGTGTAAGCAGAATTTCTGTCCAGAGATGGTCAGTTCCAACAGGGCACACAAGGAAGCTGTAAGTGTTGGGAGGAAAGGGTTATTCTGAGTGGCTGGTGGGTGTTTCTGTACCCTCCAGCGCTGTGAGCAGGGGGCTGGCAGCTCAGGCTTCTTGTGTGGGGGAAGAAAAGAGTTCTAACTTGCTGTGAATCTGGACAGTTAGGTAACTCACCTGCACAGGTTTACAAGTCTGTTAAGTAAATGCACTATGAAGTCCACATACAGCTTGTAGGAGGTAAAATTCGTTTTTGGGAAGCACTTTAGGTTCTGAAGTGTCTTCTCAAAAACTGCACGTGGAGTTGAACTTAACAAACTATGTTTATCTTCCTTTCTCTGAACTATATAGATAATGATTAAAAAAAAAAGATCAAGGGCAGCCAGAAAGCAAGTGATGTTGGGCTGCTGGGATTGTGTAGTGGGTACTTTTTGTACCATTCGTGTCTCTCATGTACAGCAATGTCTTTGCTCCTGAAGTTTGGGAGGAATGGCTCAGCTGTGTGATACTAAAGGCGTGGGGTTGTCAGAGTTGTGCATCTTTACATAGGGCTTAGCAGAGCAAGGAACATGCTTTGTCATGGGTGTGGGAATACAGGGCTCTGGCAGCAATTAAGAGTCATTAATTAGGAGTACTTACTGCCGGATGTGAGTCAAGTTAGTTGTGAGTTGCTTAACTTGTGAGGTCAAGAAGATCTGATGCATCCGAGACGTGCTTTGTTAGCCTCCGTGGGACTGTGGGGCTGTCCCCAGGGATGGGCTGGAATAGCAGAGCTCAAACTGTGAAATTCTGAGCTTCATTAGATGACTTATTGACAGTGACAGTTTGGCAGCACCTCTGCCAGCTGGGACCACACATTTGCATTCAGAATTGTAGACCTGTGAAGGGTTCCTTGAGGCTCCTGGGTTGCATCACCTGGGAACGTACAAGTGCACACCGGGAATTTGCACTGCTGGGCTGAGAGGCACTGAATCAGCATTCAAAGGAACAACAGTGAAACTTTCTGGTAAGGAAAAGCTGTCCTGTCTCTAAGAAGGGGATGACTTTTTTTCCAATTGCAAATTAACAAATTGATAGAAAAATCGATGACAAACAGAACATGGGTAGAATATCATGCCCGTGTGCTGCATATCTGCTCTGTGAATGCATAGGAGATCACACCTTCATATTCAGCCTGGGCACTTACAAAGATGTAAAACACGAGGACAGTCTCACTTCTTGTGCCTGAAAGCATTCGTGCTGCCAATGGCCCATCATGTCAAGCAAGTAATGGAAAAAGATCTGTAATAATGTACCTCGTATAGTTCTCAGGGCTTTCCCTAATGTGCAGGGACGGTGAAGGATAGCACTGAGCAGTAGTTTGGGTTTATTTCCATCTCTCTAGTTTTTCCCCTCTTGCCCTTTTTTTTGGGTTTTAAGCCAGACTGACTTTCCCACTGGCACTCTGAATTCAAAACTCTGAAGTTGTACAGCTGTGTGTTACACTCACTTGTTTATAAAAGCCTGTCAAAAGCATGAATGGTTTAATTTTTTTTTTTCCACAAAGATGCAGTGCGAGGAGCAAGGGTGTGGGAATATGAACATTGTGCTAAGAAATGAGTTTCGTAACAGTTGGTTGCTTTATTTCCGAGTGTGCTGGCATTTGCAAGTCTGTCTTGGTTCAACAGGTAGTTGATCCTTGGGGAGAATGTGACCTTTTGCCCCTTGAATTGATTTTTTGAGTCATGTCCAGAGGCTGCAGAAGTCAGTGCAGCACTTTGCTGTCAGCTGCAAGGGCTGGATTAGGCCTCTGGGATCGATGCGTTGAGAAGAAAGGGAATAAATTGACATGAAACTTAACAGGGTTGTCTTTTGTCATCTTGCTTTTTTCCAAGACCGTTTGTTCAGGTAGGTGTTTTTAATAGATAAAGATTTGAGAAAAGAGTTGTGTTGTGTAAAGCCCTGAACAAGACTTCAGGGAATAGCGTGGTCTGTGTCCATGTAAGCAGAGGACTCCTCGGACTGCTTGTTGCTTTTGGTCTTCCTGGAGCCTCTGAAGTTTGAACAGGGCCTGAGACTGCTACAATTCTGGATGTGGTTCTTTTCTGTTTGTTTTCGGGTTCGTTTTTTTTTTAAAGAGAGCATCTTGGTGACCAAACATTTTCTTGTTTTCAAGCAGAATGAAACAAAATACCCAGAAAAACCCAAGAGATTCACCAAATATTGCAGAGCTACAGTTTTCAATGAGCCTCATTTACGTGCTCACTTGTATCAAAAAGATTATATTCCTTCTCCCCGGAGTTGTATCCATGTCTTTGCTTGTATAGCCAGCAGATTATTAGTAGGTAAGACAGGTCGATTATCGTGGCTTGCTGCTTTCCCTGCCTGTGCCAGTTCAGGGTATTATCGTTAACAGCTTTTAAAGTAAAGTTCCTCCTGGAAGGATTGCTGGCTCCAGGCAGAAAAAGTTTTCCAACCAGTTCTGAACTACGGGGACTGTCGTATTTTTTGAAATGCTGTTCATCACTCCACAAAACTGCTGCGAGTACACCTTGAATCATGCATAGCCTGAAGAGCATCCTGGGGGTAGGGAGACATAAATAATTGTTTAATTGCTCTGCTGTGTAGCTTACATCATGTTGAGTACATAGAAGGGACTGATTTTAAACAGTGTTTTTCTGTAACAATTCTCTGAGTCTGAGATGAGCATTTATCCCAGTAAAGTTTAATGTGGTGGTAAGCAAGACATGCAAATGTGTCTTGACTTGAGTTTGTTAGTAAAAATGTTGTCAGTCTCTCAGCTTTCAAATGTTTGGTAATTATGCTAACTGGAGTCTCGAGTTTTGAAAGAAAAACAACATTCTATTGGAAGGAAAAGCTTTGTCATTAACACGTGCAAAAAGTTAATAACTGTTTTCATATTTCATTAGACTAATGAAAAAAATGTGCTTGTTAACAGATACAGCAGAAATCCAATAATATATTAACATTGTTTTAATTAAGAACACATTGATAATTCTAAAAATTCACTTTCGACGTCCAGCTCTTAGGCTTGAAATGAATGTCACACTTGGGCTTTTTTATACTCCAGGAAAACATGCTCTTTTCTCAATACATGCAGCACAAGCAAGCTCGTGAAAATCAGTAAAACAGAGTACAGCCATTACAAAATATCATTACAATAGTTAAGTAATTATCCCACCGCATGACTTAGCGAGAGGGATAAATAATGCATGTAGAATTGTGTTGGAGCTTGCAGGGAAGATTCCATCTGGCAGAGTGGCTGGGAAGGGCACAGGCAGAGCACATGTCCGAGAGGGTGTCTGCTGGCTCCAGGAGCTGATGGCTGAAACCTCGTAGTGCCTGTGAGGAAATGCAAACCAGACCCAATTTTCTCTTTTCCCTATAAATTTGAAGGTGGCCTTTGGGAAGAAGTCTTCCTTTGCTGTGTTAGCACATCTTGGCTCCTGCTGCTTCCCAGAGCTGTCCCATGGACAGCGTGTCCCAGCCTCTGATGGAGCTGTGGCTCTGGTCAGCAGGAATATTGGCTCTTTTTGCAGCAGACAGATGAGGGGAGGGGTTTGATTTGTCTTCCTTTCAGCTAGAACTGAGTATTCCGAATCTGTCAGTTGCTATCAAGAGGATTGTACTTTGGATTAGTGAGCTCCTGGAAGCAGTTTGAATCATTGCAGTTAAAAGCATGCTGAACAGCGGTGTAATTAATAGTTATATAATGTACCCAACAAGCTTAGGAAGCCAGGATGTAACTTGGGAAAAAATACAGCCCTGTGCAATCCCTGCATTGCCTGAGGACCGCTGTGCATTTAAGGGGTGATGCTTTTTGTCCCAGGACCGTTGTGGTTAGGGCAGCTTTGTTCCTGATGTGTCAGTTCCATCACGAGACTTAGGGAGGCACCTTTCTGGACCTTTCCCCTTCTTTTTCTCTGATGTCCTCATCAGGCCATGGTCAAACTGAGAACACTGCTCATGTTTGGCTTGTTGGAACTATTCTTTGCTTCTGTGTTTGCAGAAATCTGCTGCTGCTGTGTAATTATGGGTGCCACATGAAATAACTCTCCAGCTCCTGAGAATAATACACATTTCTGTAGTGGAGTTTTTGAATAGACATTTCAGGGCAATTATGCAATATCTTTCTGCTATGCAGTACCTGTCAGCCCTTAACCACTTGTGTTTTTAGGGGAGCTGAAATGGCTATTGAGCCTTCCAGAATAGTTTCTGCTTTGTGACAAGCTTGAACCTGCCAGGCAAAGCTGTGTGTTTCAGCAAGGCAGCAGGTGAGTCTGTGCACCTCAGACCTCCTGTCTTGTAGGGATTGCATTGGAGATGCAATGCTTTCAAGGTTTTTATATTAACATCTGTGAATATCTTAAGCACACAGAGATGGTGATCAAAATCCTGAGGTGTTGCTCTAATTCTGGGTGAGTTTGGTAAAAAATTAATGTAATTTTCTTCCTTTAGCTAACTACTGAACATTTCAGTCATCTTAAACCTTTGCACTACAACATCTAAAAATGTTATTTCTCTTAGTTGAAGTGTAGGTGTGGTGTTTGGAGACATACTTTAGTGGTGGACCTGGCAGTGCAGGGTTGGACTCTGTCTTAAAGGGCTATTCCAACCTGTGTGATTCTGTGAAAAAGGGAGGATTTTGCTGGTACAGAACTTCGTATTTCTGTTTCTAAAAAGGTACCTTGTCAAATGTGATTGGTGATTGCTTAGTTCGTGATTGGTTGGTGATTAATTAGAAAGTAATTCTCATCTCTAAAAAGAGCTACTTTATTTTAAAATGAGATACTACTGCTAAGCAAATGTAAGGCTGCCTGCCCTCCTGTTTTCTATCTACATTTCTTCCCCAGCTCAGTTTGCTCAATATTCACCGTCACTGACCTTGGATAATTAAGAAAAAAGTCTGCTGTTCTGAGAAGATAAATGCGGCTTCTGTTTGGAATGAGGCTGATTAGCTTCGTTGAGAAAGTGTAATTTAATGTCTGTAGTTTCTGGCGGGATGGATGCTGCCTGTGCCAGGCTTGATGTCCCTCTTTTGCTCCCTGATACCCAGCTGAAGCTGTTGCTGAAAATCCCCTGGGCCTCCAAGATCTGAAACTTGCAGTGGACCTCTTAAATTTTCAATGAGAATTAATTTAAGGCTTCTTTTCTTTTCTGAATCACTGATACTTTCAGCATATTCCCAGTGCAGCTGCAAGGCTGCAGTTGTGCCCTGGGTGGGGGTTTGAGATTCCACTTGGAGCAGCAGCTGGAGCAGGGGTTGGTGCACGAGGCTGTTCCTGTTCCACAGCAGGGTCGATGTCACTGCCAGCCCTGTGCGCTGGGGGCTGAGTGGACATCAGAGAAACACCAGTGGAGAGAAAAGGCCAAATCACAAGAACAACAAAAAAATTAGGGAGAAGAAACATTTTTTCAGACCTTTGAAAATATTTGTGAAATGCTTTGGTTTTTACTTCTGTTTTTGCTCTCTATGAGTTACTTGGATTGTTTGTGGCTTAAAGTACCTGCTTGTTTACAGTGTGAAGGCTGTTTGTTTTTTAAACATCTTCATGATGATCATGCAGTTGCATGGTATTTTGGTGGGCTTTTTTCTTAGCCTAGGTTTCCCACATGAGACACTTTACTACCGTCTTTGCTCTGGCAAAGTACTCCAGGCTGAAGATGGTTCATAAAGTTAAAGTTGCATTTTGGTGACTTTTTTGGGTTTGTTTTTCTTTAGCGGGTGTCAGCCTCTTCTTTAGAGAATATACTCTGATGGTAAATTGTGTATTTTGTCAGGTTGTTTTTTGTTATTACGCAGTGGGGCACTGTTGCTGATGGGATCTTTGGGTGCTGATGTGGTGGCAATAATTATCGGTAAGATTTTGAATGACATGTGGACTCTTAGCTTTTGAAGCCAGATCTGCAGTCTTGAAAATCTTCAAGTCATCATAATCTTCCCCCCCTACAAAGGTAGAAATTTATTTGGGAAATTGCATAAGACTTGTTATGCAAGCAGTCTCTTTTTAGCCTCTGTGTAAAGTGTATTATAGAAAAAAGTGGGGTTTTTTTTAAAAATTCGGGCAGCAAGTGGCACGAAAATCTCGCAACTGAGATGCTTTAATGAAGAGAGGTTTTAATGAAGGTTGTGTTGTGTTTGGAACAGAGGTAAGGCAGAACTGCACACAGCTCCAGCAAATGTTCACACCTGTTCCCACAAAGAGATTCAATTCCCACCGCGCGTCCAATTCTGAGAAATGGTGATTGAGTGGACAGATTGTGGATAAAATCAACATAGGTCTGTTAATTGAAATACATTTTTCCTGGAATGTTGCTAGTAAACAACTTCTTAAGTGAAATCTATCCATACCTTACTTAACATCTCATTTAAGGATTTGCTGCTTACCCTCAGTTCTAGGTCATTTTTCACATGTCTGTGCATGTCCTGAAGTAACTAATTTTATAGACATCTCTCCTTCTCCTCTGCAGGCTGGTGCATGGCTTTGTTTTTGAGTTTCCCTGAGAATCTGGTTTTAAAACAGAATGAATTGATACAGTGAAGTATTGTTGGGGGTGTAGGAGGGCAATGGACCTCTCGTCCACTTTACTCCTTTATCTCCACAGTGTAAAAACAGTGTGGCTGCTCCCCCAGCATCAAGGGCCTTGTGGGTTTTACATTCAGGTTGTAGCTATGTGCCTTGAATAAATCTGTGTAGTTGAGGAAGGGTTGTTTCATGTAGTGTGTCTGAGTGGAAGAGTTACTCACTTGAACAAAAGAGACTTAAAATGAAGCTGTTAATTGTCACAGCCGGTGACTTTTTTCTCTGCATTGCTGCCAGCTGAGAGCACTTTAAACTCCCATCCGAGGTATGAGAAGGCCCATGCCTCTTATCTGCACCTCCCTGAGTAAGGAAAGCAGTTGTTCAATTATTCTCTCTAATTAGTGTGCTTCAGTGGGTAGGCAGGTATTAGTTATTCACAGCCTCTTCTGCTTTTCCAGGAGTGTTTGCCTACCGGTCTTCCTTCTCTGTCCTGAGGCATCCGGATGAACCTTACCTGCCAAGACCTGTGTAGTGGGGTGGGCTGTTCCTGCCAGTTGAGAAAAGGGAGAAGTTTAGTTCACTGCAAAAATCAGTCCAGCTGATATAAGAATGTCTTACCTAGGTTGAAAGAATTTGAGAGATGCTGTGATTGCAGTAATGAATGAAATATTTAGGAGAACTTTTCCAGTTTTCTGTGGTTCCCATGAAAGCATAGGCTTGCAAGTCTGAGGGCCTATTTTTCAAATTCATAGGATTGATTTAGACTAAGCTTATATCTTCCTGTAGATATCATTGAACTTAAACCAGCAGATCATTACAACCTCAGTACTACTGTTGCTGCTGCTTTCTGTAAAATGCTTGTTATAAAGTGTTGCAGCATCCAAAAGGTTTCTCATCACTTGTAACCCAGACAGGTTCGTTGTGCACCTGTGTGTGGTGTGGAGGATATGTGCATATAGGATTAGCATGATTTATCTGCACTGAGAACTTTGTGGTCTTTAAAATTCTGACAGAAAACTTAGAACCTGTGTTATGGGAATGATATTCTCCTGTGGGTGGACCGAAGGGGAATAAATGACCTGATGTTCTTGCTGATATGAAAAAAGAAATGCAGAAGAAGATTTTTTGCTGGAACCTGTGTTATAAAAGCAGGTGAGTGTGAAGCTGTTGTGGTGGTTTTTTGTTTCAAACCTGTGAAGAAATAGTTTGTCAAAGGCTTTGTGTCCTGGTTTTGCAGTGGGCATTGTACATGCTGCCCATTAACAGGTCAGCTTCTTTAAACTTTATCATTCAAGGTTCTTTAATAAGGTTATCAGGTATTTTATGTCAGTATATGTCAGTCATTGAGGTGATAGTCTTTGAGACAACATCTGCTTGAATTAAAAACCTACTTTCCCAGGAAACACCTCCTCTTGGAGACATTTTTGATGAAGTACTGTGATGGGAGTCTGTCTGCTTTGGTGAAACTTGTGTTTTAGTTGTTGTTGTTAAGAAAAGCAGACTGTTGGGGCAGTACAGTGATGGGAAAGCACATTGCTTTTTTTGCTGGCTGCGCGTAGCTGAGATTAGGAGAAACCTGCGTATGTACCTTAATGCAAGCACACCATTCCCAAAGGAAGTAGAGCAAAGAAGAGCACTGCTGGGGATGTCCAAATGAGCAAAAGATGTTTGGTATCCAGGTTTTCTGCTACAAATGTATTTAAACGGTTTGTGTTACTTTTACTTCAGCTCTGATCCCTGAGTCAGGCCATTGCCTGTGTAAGGCAAAAGAAGTTCACTTGAAGCTGGTGGAATTGGTGTCACTGAGGTTAAACTTCAGTGTAGGATGTATTGTCTGAAATACCACCAAAGTGCACTTGTCTGTGAGCAGAGAAGCCAGATGCTTCCCAAGCATTTGGTATCTGTACCAGCATCTGGGAAATGTCTGCAGCCTCCAGGGAAGGAGCAAAGGATTCTCTTCCAACTCATGCTGGTAGTTTTTTAACCACTGTGTGAGTAGCATTTAAGCTATGTCAAGCTTTGACTGTGTAACTTGTTGCCTTTTCCTTCTTCACCTCCATTACCTTCTTTGAGCTTAATGTGACACTTGGGGTCAAAACCAGGAATTCTCTTCAAGGAAGCTCTGAGGAGATTTGCTACCTTTTCCTTTAGAGAAGACTTGAAGCTTTTTCCAGGTTCACAAGGACACGGCTATCTGTGTTTCAAAGAGCAGCATGGAGTGGCTGTCAGGATCAAGGGCTGCTTGTTGGTTTTGGATGGAGCTGCCTGCCCGTGCTGCCCTGGCTGCCACCGGGAGAGGGAAGAAGCTGAATAAACAGGGAAACTGGGAAATAAACAGAAACAAAACCAAACCAAGCCCCTGCCTCGGGGCGTGGGCTCAAGTCAGTCAAGCGGATTTTCTTTTGTTAAAAGGAGGCACATAAAAGCTTTTCTGCTTTTGTTTTTTTTGCCGTAATGATAATTTCCATGTGTTTTTCTGTGGTATTTGATTGCTTTCAATTTCTTCCGAGGAAACTTAGTGGAAAAGCAAAGATTTGTGTTATTGCAGATGAAGGGGTTGCTTCAACCTTTCCTGCCTCACATACCCCTGTGTTTTTAGTAGAACTGACCAATTTCAGGTAGTCAGCTTAAGCCTGCATGTTTTTCCAAGGTGCTGCTCAGCTTTTAAAGATGTTAATAGATGTTTTGGGTTCCAGGTCAGGCTGTAAATACTCGTGCTGGGGCTTCAGTACTCAGAACCTTCCTCGCTGTTCACCGTGAATGACAAAGCTGCTACTGCACTGGTGCCAGCCCCTCTGGCTTTGTGAGTTCATCAAGGGTTAATAGGTGGGTTTGGGAAGCAGGAATGGCAGGAACAGGCAGGGCTGTTTCACTTAGGCAGTGCAGACAGATGGGGAAGGCTTGTTAGGTTTGAATCCTGGCACTTGCTGCTGCTCTAAGTGACCCTGGAGATTATGAAAAGAGATGGTGATGAGAAATATTTTCTTGTTTTGCCTCTAGATGGTTCATATGTGTGTAATTGCTCACGAAGTTATGCCAGCCCCAAAGCTTGTGCTCTTTTACTCCCTAGTTTTGGTGCAGAGTGCGGGTAGGAGCTCCTTAGGAAGTGGTTGCTCAACTCCGTTTTCCGCAATGCGTTCGAGTAAAAACAAGGTTCTGTTTTTAGCTTGCTTTAACTTGGAAATTGTAGTGATAAACATTTAGCTGCACAAATCCAGTAAGAAATTAGAAGAGGAAGCAGCATAACGTAGTAGAATCCCACTGAGTCATTTTTGTAAATCTCCAGAAGCGAGTAATTTCTCTGATCTGGTAGATGTGTATCACCAGTGGGGTGTAGTCCCAGAGCTCAAAAAAACTTCCCCTGTAGTTAAGTGGAAATAAACCCTAACTGGGGGGTGTCTCAATAAATACACCTGAGACTGAGGTGCCTGGGTATTGTGATGCTGGGAGCTGGATGATTCATTTATACCAGAACCCAACCCAACACAGCTTAGCAGTGTCTTCCCTTTACTTGTTTTGTTACCGTGTTTGCTACTCTAAAATAACTGATATGTGTTTATTAGCACAAAAAAAAAGTTTGTGATATGTTGTCTAAAAATCCCTGTATTTAGTTACATAGTTGGTAGTTTTTATCTTTCCCTGCTCATATGATTCACAAAATATCTGTAACATGACATCAGATATAAAGTAGAAAACCTTGGTGTGTCAGGGCAGTGTGTGTTGTCTAAGGAGGTTGTAGAGGATGTGCCAAGCTGTTCTTAAGCTTTCTGTTCTCTTTTGTTGTACAGAGGAAGTGAAACTTCGGCTGTATTCTGAGTATTCTTTTCTTCAATTTCCGAGTAAGATCTCTGCTGGCTTCTGTATTTCATTCATCTATGAACCAGTTTCACTTTCATGACGCTTATTAGTTACATATGATGGTAAATTTGCATTTATTTGCTATTTGCACGTTGTGTGGTATTTCCTGTTGTATATTCATCCTGTAAGAATTTACAGTGGGATTTACAGGGCTGATGCATTGTCTCACACCTAAAAATACCTCAGCATATCTTTTATTTAAAAAAATGCCCAAGCCTCATTTCTTTCTGCCCTGACTAATTTCCGGGCATAGGGACAGTTTAACAGCAACCCCTTAAATCCATGAGTGACAACTGACTTGGTCACAAATAATTTTTGAGCCCGTATCTTCGAATTTTCACTGTCATTATTTAGTTTAACAGAAGGTAGGTTGTGTAAAAAGAAATTACTCAGATCTATATTCTCGATGTGCAGGGTTTGAGTCATTGCAAGACAACAGTCAAGTGAGGACGGATGTTTTGTATGAGAAAGCCTTGTGTTGACTCTCCAGCTTTTATTAAAGGATCGTGCTGGATGCTGCTGTTCTTACCTCACGTATTTGCCTCTCGGAAATCAAACGGTGGCAAACACCCAGACACTCACTTCTGTACCTCCTTTTCCACCAGTGCTGGGAAATGAAGTAGCTGGAAGTGTTGGGAGCCGCTGGCCGTGGCCATGCGCACGCCGTCGGGGCCTGCTTCGCCCCGAGACTGTGCAGATGACAGAGTGCATTAGGCTGACAAACCCACACGTGTTGCAGGTCAGGCAGGCTGCCAAGAGCTCCGCGCTCGGCCAGCGGGGAGAGAAGCATTAGGAATCTCAATAATCCAGTCTCTGTGTGCTGCCTGGTCAGTGGAGACCGAGCGAGCGAGCTGTGGAGAGATTGTGGGTATTAAGTGGGATGGGTAATGAAAGGCTGTGCTGGCGCTGATGTGAGAGTCTTTAAATGGAAAATGACTTTAAATGATGGTGCCAGGGCAGTTGGAGTGATTTGCCGCTGGCGCGGGATCACAGTGTAACCGGTAGTTTTCAGTGAGACTAACCACTTCTCCAGGATGGAACACCAGAGTTGTTTGGAAGAATTAAGAAGCAGAGAGGGAAAGGAACTCTTCACTGAATTCGCTTGCTTTCCCTCATTGGGACTTGTACCAGACTGATGGCAATTCAGGATTTTGGTTGGGTGTGTTCATGTGTGTACAAATAAACACAAGCCACGTGAGTGTATGCAAAGCTGCAAAATAGGAGTCATCAGGATGAAAACAGTGGTAGGACAATAAAATTGGCATTTTACGCTCAAGATTATCTTATCTGAGAACTTTCTTGAAAAATGAGTTTGTCTGGACAAGTAGTTATCATTGTTATCCACAGATGAGAAGTTGGCTTGCGGAGAGCTCGGAAATGTTTCTGTTGTTGTAATTAGTTATTCCTGGTTTTTTGTTGTGTAGGAGAGCACTCTCTGCTAGTTTTATTTACAAAGGTAGTTGTGTTGCCTTGTCCTTCATCATGCTGGGCACATACAGGTAACTCACACAGGTACTCCAAGTGGGAACCAAAGTTTACTAAGTAGCTTCTTCTAGCTAGTGGGAGGAAGAGCTTTCAAACTGAGTATTGTAATATTGTTTCCTGGCTAATTTTGAAACCATCTGGGTCAGTTCCTCATGCTCAGGAGTAATAATTCTGAAAGCAAAAGTTTCTGTGCTGTGGGGCCGTGGTGTTCCCACGGTGCCTGCACAGCAGCTATTGACGGCAGCCTGACTTTCCCTGCGGCTTTCCCGGGCAGCGGCAGCGTGTGCGGGATTGCTGGAGCCGGACACCCCCGAATGTCACTGGTACATCTGTGTTCACTTATCACATTGTGTTCAGAGAACACAATGGGGAAAAAGAGCTCCTCTGAGCACATGGTGGCCTTTCGAAAACGCATGTCTGCCTGCCCCGTCCTTCAGAGCAGCTTTCGTTTCTTGGCGTGTTTAGAAAAGCAAGCTGGGTAATTGAGCAGTGGGGTTTTCTCTAAACCATTGGCAGTGACCTTTTCACTGCTGATGGTGCTGGGACAGAGGTGTGAGGGAGTAGGTGGGGTGCCACTTACTGGTACTGGTGGGACCAGCCCCCTGTGCTGCTTCCCGGGCAGTGTCTGCTCCACCTTGGAGCAGCCCTGATGTCTCTCTCGAAGTGCACGGCTGCTGCAGGCTGTGGCTTTGTCATAAAGCTGCATTCCTGGCTGTTCAAGGGCTCTTGAAATGTTGCTTTCATATGAAAGGAAATCCTATCATTGATGTTCTTTTAATAAAAAGGAGGTTTGGCTTGCTGGAAAAGCTCAGTTTTTGCTCATTTAGGTAAAGCCTGCAGTGTCTGATGTAGCTGAATTAAAATTACTGCCTTGCTCAATTGGCCTTTTTTTTTCTTTTTTTATGGCATCCCTAGAGATTTAGGGCCTATTAAGTCTATTCAGAATCTGTTGTAGAAATGGTAGTTTCTCATTTTGCTTCAATCTGGACTTATCCTGGTTGGTAAACGATAGAGAAGTCTTCGTTTTTAAGTGTAGGGTATTCCAGTGTCATGCAAGCATAGCAGAATTTTGCACTGATAAACCTGCCCACGTATTTTGAGGGCACTTAGCGAGAGCTGCTTAGTAGAAATTCTTTCATTGTTTTTAAAGAAAAGCCATTGTGCCTCTCTGTCCACTGGTTGGGTATTCAGGTGATTTGCATTTATCAAGCAGTAAATCTTTCATGTATTTAAGCATTATTCTCCACATTCTGGACTGATGCTAGGGGATCAGCTTGAGAATTTAACTGACATGTATTTTTTTTGTAGGGAGCTCATTTTCTCCGCATCTCTCCTTTTTGTTCCTTGTTTTCCAAGTTTGGTCTCTCTCCTGCTGTGATTTTGAAGTGTGAGACTTGAGTATCCCAAAACCTGGAGGCAGATGCTCACAGATGGGACATGTCAGGCTCGATTATACGTGACAATTTCCATTATTGGTCAGGATTCCAGTGTCTGAAACAGAAATACATAGAGTGGCAGCAGTGATAAGGTACTTTTATAGCACCAAGCCTGGTATTCCTGGTTTCTAGCTTTAGTGCTAAAAACTGTTATTTACCTCATATTTTTGTTACTTGAATTTATAATCCAATAACTATGAGCAGTTGGTTTGGGGAATCTGCATGTTAAATTTTTATCAGACTCATTTATTCCCTCATGCTGCCAACTGTACTTTGTTACTCACCAGGAAGTTTTGAGCCAGTTTGCTTTTCTCAGGATTACACATAACTTAATAAACAGTTAAATAAGAAGTATTTTAAGTAATTGTTTTTGTTATAAATCTGTGTATTTTATTATACACATCTTGGTTGCTGCCAGCTTTATGAACTGTTTTCGGATTTTTGCTAGTGAGAGCAGCTTATTTTTGTCAAGCAAGTAAAATGGCCTTAGTTTTATCATCATTCTGGTGCTTGTAGGCAAGTAAATTTTGTGCTGAGATCAGTGATTTTCCATAGCAAATTTGTAAGTCCCTGTAAATCATGGAACATTTGGTATTTTGCAGCCAGGTATGGCCATAGATGAAAACACCAGAAGCAGCTGGACGATAAATTTTACTCTTTGGGTGTACAAAGTGCTGATTGGAATTTTCAGTGATGGATTAAACTGAAGCTCCAGGTGGATCTGTGATGGGTCAATAGCACGAGCAGGGCACTTGCAGCAGGTTTCCAGAAACAAAGCTTGTGCAGCACTTGCAGCATAGAACTAAAATTGTTGGTGACCAAGGAAATTCGCATACTTAAGCAGAATGATTATTGGAATCTCAAGGCCATCCTTTCAAGTTTGGGCTTGGGATGATCTTTAAATTTACAGTTGCATCTCATTTCAGTTGTGGTTTTTGTGTGTAGTCACACAATTTTTCTGCTGCTGTAGAACTTCTTCCCTGTAAATGCAATAAATTAATAGGAAGCAATGCTCTTTCTGGAATGCATAGCCATGAACCTTACTACTGCTGGTGGTAGAGGGCAAGAAGGGGAGTTGTAAAGTTGTTTTTGTTCAGCTGGAATTTAGGGTGATGTTGCAATTGGGAATTGATGCCATTTTAATCTATTACATATTGTAAGTTTTTGTTTTAAGAAGAGATGTATTGTGCTGCATATTCTTAATTTATGATTTTTCTAAAACAGACCATTAAAAAATCTTCATAGAATTTTTTTTTTTTTTAGTAAAATGATGGAGCAAGAAATCATCTGAAAATTGTATTTCTGGCTATGTACTTTTTCTTCTAGAGTCATAGAATCCTGGAATGGTTTGAGTGGGACGGTACCTTAAAGGTCATCTTGTTCCAAGCCCCTGCCGTGGGCAGGGACACCTTCCACTACACCAGGTTGCTTGAAGCCTCATCCAGCTTGGCCTTGAATACTTCCAGGGATGGAATATTTTGTATATAATCATGAATCAGAAGTAGTAATTTTATAGTATTTGCAAGCATAATGAAGTTGTGATCACTTGGACAGTTCTGCTTCCCCAGCAAATGAGACAAAAATGGTCTTAAAATGTGGTATATTTGGTGTTTTGCCAATTCTTTACTAATTTTACACTAATTTAGAAGTGTGTTGGACTCCTTATTTAAGGAAATGTTATTTTTTTAATGAAAGCAGAAAAAGCTATTTCACACATTTCCCCACGCTAATCTTTAAAAGATGTTCCTATTGGAAGTCAATTCCAGCAGATGAACACAGAACAATCCTTACTAAGAGTACGCAGCTCCTCAGCCCTGTTCTGCTGGGTGTGGTGTGTGCATATATTAATTTACACACACCCAGGGCTCCTGCACTGCCCGCTGACAAGGAGCTGGTGTGGGGGCTGCAGCTCCAGGGATGGAGCTGGGACTGGCTGGGAGCATCCAAGCAAGCCTTTTCCAGGGATTTGGACTAGTCAGAGACAGCAGTTGTGGGATGAGCCTCTTCTGGGCAGCCTCGGGGCTTTCTCTGGCACTCATTAGTACAGGTTAGATATGAAATGATCTGCCTAGATGGGTGCTACAGGTGAGCAGGCAGGTGAGGCTGCCAGCACCGACTGTGCTTCCAGGCAGGCTTTTCCTCTGAAAGGAGGAACAGCAGCCTTTCTTCCAGAACTTCAGCATGACTTTTGTTTTGCCTCCTGCAGACACAGTAAGTTAAATTTCACGCTATTAGCACTTAAGTAAACGTCAGGCTCTGTTCCAATAACTGATACTCAGCATTGTTACTCATCATCACTGCTATTTTCAGTCCTCACTCTGGTAGCAAAGAAGCCTGAAGAGCAGCTTCTGTTTAACTCTTGCTTTTGGCTCCCTGTTCTCCAGAGCGTACAGAAGCTGCTGCTTGCTGCTGTCTTGAAACTGCTTGGTATCAGGAACCCTCCACAGGGCCACATCAGGATAAACCTGTGGTCCAAAACATGTGCACCATGCAGTGTTAGGTATAAAATCTTTTTGAATGATTTTATAGTGTTCTGTGATCGGCATGGACAAGGAGCAGAGCCCATGGGACTTGGTAGAACAGACCCAGGTTTGTGGTTGCTCCAGTTCAGCCCTTCGTAACCAGAAAACCTGCTCTGTGAAATTTATCAATTTCCCTGTGGAAAAACAAAACAAAACAAACCAAAACAGAGGCCAAATGCTTGCAAAAATGCAAACAGCGATGCTTCTCTGCTGAAAATTTTCTGACAAAATCCCAGATAGCCCCGTTCTCTGGCTCAGGGCTCCTTTCTTGCTGGCAGCCTACCAGGTCCTAAGTCCAGCTGTGCAAGAAGCACCATATAAGATGTTTCTTAATTTGATAGGAGGTGAGTGGTCCAGATTCACTTTCATGATTGGATTTGTGGTGGTGCCAGCAAGGTATTTGCAGTTTCCAGTTCTGTACTGTATTAGAATGGGTGTTTTGAGGAATTCTGTGAGTACTCCGCTTTGGGGTGGCAAAATTCTGGTCAAACTGCTTCCAAAAATGTCTTACAAACATGACTTTAGACTTTTGTAATGGGATTATATGGAACAATGTATATTAACAAAGAGCTGTAGAAGTATTGGAAAACCTTTAACACTGTGCTGTTGAGCAGTCATTGTGAAATAGTTTATAGAGCAATTCTGGGACTCTCTTAGAACTGTTTTTGCATGTTTTCACTAAAAAAAATCAGAAACGTGAGCTGCAGAATCTGTGCAGTGACAGCTCTGGGAATAAATCTCTTTCGTTTATACACTTTGATTTGTAAACATGACCAAATATTTAAAAATAAGTAATGCTGAGGCTCCTGTAGCAAGCAAGAATTGAGCGTTCTTTTTACAGGCATCATTCAGAGTCTCAGCTCTCCTCTGGTGGCACTGACCAGACACTTCCCAGCAACCAGGAATGCCTGTCCTGTTCTGTATATGCAGGTGACAGCTTGCATTTCGTTTAATAACATTCTTATTTGATTCGAAAGAAAAGTGGGAAAAATAGAAGAAAAGCAGGTTTTCATCCAAAAAGACAAAGAGCTGGCGGCTTTGTGTGATCCCAGTAAATATTAACTATTGCAAAAACTTCTTAAAGTTTACAAACATAAATATGGGATGGGGTGTGGGGGGGAAAGGATTGTTCCATCTGCAAGAAGTGACCTGAAGTCTAAAAACCTCTGGTGGACAAACAAAAAGTTGGAAACACTCTTCTGAAATGTGAACAGCTCAAGGTTTGTTGTCATGGTCGGGAATAGTTATCAGCAAAGCTGTGGCTTCTTTATCTCTGTTGCCTGTTCTTGACTCTTCCACGGAGGTAGAAGACAGAGGCTGGATGGTCAAGGAGGACTGAACAGTTGAACAGTTTTTGGAGGTGGCTGTGCACTTTTAAATGTACTTAGTTTATTTTGTGACAAACGGTTGCTTGCTTTGTGGGAAGCTGTTATTTTCTTTCATGTTTTTTAATATAATATTCAGATTTATACTCAGAGTCTTCCAAACATGTTGCTGTGCCCAACACCTGGGGCCCACAAGTGGGTGTTCCTTAGATGAACTTCTGTATTTTTAAACATCTGTCTTCTAAATAAAAACACAGTGCTAGCACATCAGTGTTAAAGGAAAAATCTGTTCTTTCAGCAAAATATTGCTCAGTCACATATTTCTTGCAGTTTGTCCTTCTAGTCTTCTTTTACTGTTGTTGTTGCTTTGTGGTCCTGGATCACATGGAGAACTTGAGATAAATGTATACAGCTTCCATACTGCTTTGCAGTTCTACTCCAAGGACAATGTGTCCGTTTATCCTCATTCTTGTTGCTGAAAAGGACCATGTGGTCATCACAAATGAGCTGGGAAATATGCATGTAGGGATGAGGACTCACCCTATCATGTTTATAGCTTAATTTCTCCAAAGCTTTGGTTCTTCTGGATGTAAAATTCTTTTGAGGGGGTGTTAATTTACTCTGTGCTCTTGGGTTAGCTTCTAATCCTGCTTCATGCTCAGAAGGATGCTTGTTGTATTATTGTTTTGGCACTAACTGTTTTATAAACACTGTAAAAAGACTTTTAGTCTTTTTTTCTTGTTTTTTCTTTGAGCAGATATATTCATGTGTGACTGGGGTTATTAAAATAATCATGTACTTCACACTGCACAGTGCATGAAACACATTTTCTCAAAGAACCGCGGAGCCGCACAGAGGTCGGCTGGTATCACCACGTGCATCAAAGCCAGAACAGCATGAAATTATCCAAATCCTCCCTACTTCACGTTACATGAGGCTTTTGACTCTGAAATCCCACTCGATGCCACTTTCATTCTTCTGATAACATAGTTGTAGGGAAGTCAGAGCAGTTGTAATTAGATCCACGTTCCCGGGGATTGCCGGAGTCCCTCAAGGTCTGTGTTGCTGTAGGGATAAAGCTCAGCCACTTCCCCGTTCCATGGTGTCTGCAGGAGACAGGTGCCTTCCCTCTTCTCAAGGCACAGGGGCCAGAGGAATCCCAAACAGATACAGAAATTAGAGTTCCGTGAAAAACGAGGTGCAACTTATCCTCCTATATCCCTCTTGAAATCCAGGTCTGAGTAACTCTCGTGTTGGATGTGTGGTGAGTTGTGCTCTGCACTCCTAAGCCTGGTTGCAGGGGTTATGAGTGGAGCAGCAGAATTCCTGGGTGTCCATGCTCTGGATTTGGTTCTGAGACAGGCTTTAAAGGGAAGCTTTCAGTTACAGAAGGAAATGCAAGTAGTAAAACACTACTTGCCAGAACCGTAAAGTTACAGTTTGCTTTTAAATTTTTAATTTATTAAAGGAGCACAGCAATGTAAGCAGTGAGCCCTTCAGAAAAGTCCTGCATTTATTCCACTTCCCATAAGTGAAACGTCCCAGTGTCACTTCACATGGCAATCTGAGGGTACAATATTTGCATATAGTGTATATATATATTTGTATATTTGCATACAGTATATATTTGCAGGCACAATATTTCTGTGAAGTCTGTTACTAAAAGGTAGTAAAGATTATTTGTGTGTATCATTTATGGGAGTTGATGGTGAAGAAACCCAGGTGCCACAGCCATTCTTAGAGCAGACAAATATATTTCAGCTTTTTCATGCAGCAGCATGTCCTTGCTGCAGAGGTCATGAGTAGTTATGCAAGTATCTGCTCCTGGGATGTAGACTACAGTTCAATTAATGTGAAACAATTTCTTTGTTTGTACCTAACTTTGAGAGCACTTTAACTTTCTTTAATTGCTTAGTTTTAGAGGGGGAGAAGACAATCCTCTTCATGTTGTAAGAAGAAAAGTTATGTGCATTTGTTTGTCACATCAGTGTTGGATCTTTATTTGGTCTTTACTCAGGCTGTCACCTAAATTAGGGGAAAATTGCCCAAGCAAAGAGTAAGTTTACTGTCATAAAGAAGTTCAGGCAGGAGAAAACACACCTATTTCAGATATTTGCATTGAAAATCCAAGAACTAAGTCTAACACTAAGTATTGCATCGCTTCAGATAGTTTTTGGGAAGTTGATCTTTTGAGTTGCGAGTGGTGTTGATACTTTCAGCCATATAGTAGGTTACAACATAGTTGTTCCTTAAGCATGACTGGTGGTTAGAAAGCTTGAAGAGGCTGAGTTAGGGTTTGATTTTTGTCACTTAGATGTATTCTCGGTGCACCTGAACACTTTAATGTTGCAGAAAGTAAACTGATGAGAAGATTTTGGGATAAAAAATGGTTAATACTTGTTTCTGTAGCTGTTTATTCTTACAAATAAAATTCAGAAGTAGTTGCAACTTTCTGTTCAGGTTGTCCTACTTAAGTGATAACTACTTTAATGTAATAGTGGTGTATTTGGGTTGAAGCGTTCTCTTTGGAGGTGGCCAAATCATTTTTGGTAGGCAAGGAAACTTGGAGTAGGTTTTGGATGTTGCAGCTGCTTTACTCAATTGTGGTTCCTATGGTTATAGTTTGCTGTGGTTAAAAATGTGCTGCTCGACTTGCTTTGCTTGGCTTTTTAGTAAAGGGCTTTTAACCAGTGTGTCCTGGCTGTTGTGGCAGCGTGGGCCTTACTTGAAGGATTTTATTACTCCTATTATTATTACTATTACTATGCCAGTTACTTAAATTACCTGGTTTTTACCCTTTTCCTAAGCTTGCTGCCAGCATGGGTGAAACGGTCAGATTAGGAACTGGAAAGTTGTTGGGTTTTTTGCATTATTTAAAAAATGTCCGTTCTAGTAGTGCAGCAGATGTTGAAACATGCTCAGTGTTGATTGACCAAAGTCTCAGCAGCTTTGTGCTCCTTCCTCATGGCAGGAGGGACCCCGTGAGCAGGGCTGGCTCTCCTTCCCACAGGTCCCTGGCTGCCCCCCACTCTCTTCCTTTCCAATTTTGGCTTTGCCCTCTCCAGCGAGCCATCCTGGCAGGTAGGAGGGAATATGTAAATATGGATTTTGGAGAAGTTGTGCTGCTTAGGTCAGTGACTGGCCAGAAAATGATAAAACCTAATAAAATCAGTGTGCTATCACAGGCACAGATAAGGAGCAGAAGAGCACGGGACAGTGTCTCCACAGGAATGCTTTAATGCTGGTCCTTTTGCCATTCCAGCCTTCTCTAGGGAAATACAATGGGACATACTGGTGTGGGTTTGGTTTTTATTTTAGTTTCCATTTTAAAATTTGTATCTCTGTTCTAGCAGTGCGACACTCCTGAAACAGGAAGGGCAGCTCAGCAGCTGCACAGGTTGGGCACAAGGCTTGGAAATCACATCACAAGCAGCACATCAGAGTTGTGCAAAGTGGGAAAAACTCTCAGATTCGTGAATTGGGATTTCCCGTGAATTGCTCGGGTTTCTGACTTAGCTGGTTGTGTAAACAGCAAATAACTGTAAGTCTGGGCAGAAGTGGCAGCTTCAAGCAGTGGGGTTAATCATGTATAATCATGCAGGGAGATGGTATCTGCCCTCTCTTTGAAGATTTCTTGACATTTTATCTTTTTTTCAGTAGGCGGTGAGCAGGGTGCTTGACACAAGTTAATGTTGTCAGCTTTTACTGTGGTTGCATCAATCTGAAAATCTTTTCCGTGTAACCAAACCACTTCTTTTTACGTGTTTATTCTCAGTCATACAAACAGAAATTGCTGCGTACTGGATTTCAAGGATGCTAAATATCTTCACTGTTCTGTGGAACAGGTAACTGCTTGATCTGATCTACAAAACGTTTCAGTATCACAGTTATTTAGGGCTGAAGACCAGATTGTTGTACACTCAGCTGTGCGTGGAGATTGTAGCGTCAGCTGAGTTACAGTTTCTGTGTTGGGTGAGAAGTCCAAGTGCCAGGTGTTGAGATGGGTCCAGGGGTCTGATTGCAACCTGTTGCGTAGACCTTATGATAGTCTGTGGTAGAGAAATGAGGTATTTGGGCATATCTGGCTTCAGTAAGAACATCTTGGTATCATTACACAGGAAACCAGTACCAAGAGAGACTTAGCAGATATTTGGATTTTCCCATGACAGGGAGTAGAAATTCTCTGGGTGTTCGTTGTATGTATCATCTCTCAGTGCAGATGCTGTGTGTGAGCAATTAATGTTTTATACTTTTTTCAACACATCAAACCACTAAGTAGGTGCTTGAAATCTCTCTAGATGTTTGTAGTAAAAGTTGGGTGCAGGTACAGAGCTCTGCAGCACAAACCCCTGGGGTTCTGTGTGCCAGCTGTAGAGCTGATGGTACTTGAGTGCAGCTTTCACTGACAATCTGTTGTAGTCTGATCTACGTACAAAATTTGAGTTGTATTTATGAACAATTTAACAGCTCTGGACAAGCCTGAACAACGGTTGCAATTAGTATTTGGTTTATTATGGACGACTAATGGAGTTGATTACCTGTTTTTGTTGCTCTCCCTCAAGCTGTGGGGGCACAGGGAGCATAGTTCTTCCTGGCAAGTTGAAGGGATCAAATCGATCATGAGCAGTCAGAGTATTCAGAGTATAAATTGCTTTGTGATATGCCAGGGGAGAAGTTTTGAGTTGTCAAGAGAGGGCATTAGAGTTTGGATGAGGAATGCAGGAGAGACAAAGGTACCAATTCCTGTGGGATGTGTGAGGATCGATAACCAAGGCATTGGTTACATGTGAGGCTCCTCTCTGTGTAAGCCATAATTTGCAGTGGAAGCAGCCTTTGAAGGGCAGTTTGCTTGTGGTTTTTGTCTGAGCACACTGGGGGCTGCAGACAATGGTGTGAGGACGGAGTGTCGGAGGCTGGCACAGCCATTCCCAGTGCCAGTGTGAATGCCCACTTGTCTCCTGTGCTCCTGCCAGCCGGCTTCGGGCCCGGCCCGCGGGACAGAGTCAGCTCAGTTACCTTCTCTTGTTCTTTGTTATTTGTGCAAGGTTTGCTGCTGCTGAACCAGAAGCTCATTTGAGAAATTAAATTGAAAGATAGGAAGGAGGCTGATGGTCATCAGGAAACTTTTTGGTCACATTCTGTTCCTTTTCTTAAAATGTAGGCACAGTGCATGGCTGGCAGCTTCTTGAAAGCTGCTTTTTCGCTATTGTCCCCTCAAAATTGGCTGTGATTTCATGACATAGATGAAGAAAGGGAGCATTATACTTAAGAATGTTAGATGCTAAAACCTGATGAAACAGCAGTTCAGAGTATTTCTTTCTTTTAACGTTTCTGTCTTGTTTGGTTACAGCAGTAGTACTTCACATCAAGTGAGGACATCCATTTGGTTCTTTAAGTGGAGTATTCTTCCCTGGTTGCTGAAATAAATCTTCATACTGCTCTCAGTGTAGTTATTTTTACTGTGTAAAACTGACTATAGATCTCTCTTTTCCTTGTCATTATAGAAAACCTAGAATAAACTCTCAGTTGGTGGCACAACAAGTTGCCCAGCAATATGCAACCCCACCACCACCTAAGAAGGAGAAGAAGGAGAAAGTGGAAAAACAAGACAAAGAAAAACCTGACAAAGAGAAGGAAATTAGTCCAAGTGTTACAAAGAAGAACACTAACAAGAAGACTAAGTAAGTTTGAAGGATGCAGTATTAAATGTCATGTGATTTCAGTAGCACTGTGCATTGGTTAATTGTGCAGTTAAACCAACTTTGTAATCTCCCTCTTCCCTCCAATTCTCACAGACCAAAGTCGGATATTGTGAAAGATCCTCCTAGTGAAGCAAACAGCATACAGTCTGGGAATACTACAACAAAGACCAGCGACTCAAATCACACTTCAAGGTAACTGTAGGCTAAAGTTGAGCCTGTGGTATCTGAGCACTGTGTTAAAAAGCAAACACTTCTTTTTTTGATGTATGAGCACTTGAACACTCTGCTAGTGAGGACAGATTCAGGCTTAGGAAATATTAATTCTGTTGTCCATTCAGTTTTCATTTGTCTGCTAAAATAATTGTATTGTCAGTTGGGTAGTAATGCTTTTGGCCGTAAACACAGTGGGGGAAAAACATTAACCAGCAATCGTATCGAATTCTTATCATCGCTCGATAGCCGTAACAAAGGTTACTTTTTTACTTCCTTATCCGTAATTCAGTCACTGTATTTGTCAAGATAATTTTCCAAGTATACAGGAACTAAGTATACATGAACACATTTGCTGGGATCTTGCTATCAACAAAAAGCACAAATGGCTGGTTTGATAATTGTCTAAGTTTGAAATGAGCGTATGGAGAGAGGTTTATTCCTAGTCTTCCTATACTATTCTTCCATTTCTTAAATCAAAAATTCAGCATCACAGAACAGTTTTTATATTATTGAACTTGAGAGTTATGAGAGACAGAACTGAACTGGGTGCTTTGCCTGTGTGGGCTATATAAGAATTGCATCTCTCTTTAAAATGTGCTGTAATAAGTGTTTTATAGTGAAGTCACATGAACTGAGGCTGTATTAGCTGCAAACACTTGTAAAGCACACGGGAAATGTGGTTGGCACTGCAGCATTCAAGTCGGCAAGGTGTGACTGCAGAAAACTCTTTTCTTGGAAGGTTTTAAATAATAACATGAAAATCTTTAAGAGGGACTGTCCTTTACACAGTAACCCACTGGAATGTAGTGAGGGCAGTGTGAAATCTGCTGTGCTACAAGACTGAGCTGTTTGCAGGGACTGCTGTTAACTCTTCCTCAGCCCCCAAAGAGTGAAGTGCCCATTCCTGATTTGATTACTGAGAGGCATCTTTATTGCAGTGACTCTTTTCTTGTCCTGTTCTTCTTTAAATTGTGCTTATTTTGAGACTTAGGATGCAGGAAACTTGATGCACTTGACTAATGACATAATATTAAATCGAGAGATTACATCAAATAATTGGTTTTACTCATTAAAGGAGTCACTCTGTCTACTGCAAAGTCTTTTAGTCCGTGTTTTGTGGCAAGCTTTTGTCAGGCCTAATTAAGCCTTAATAGTGTCAGGTCTAGCTGGGTATTTTTAAAGGATACCTCATCTCCTTTACTACTTAGACTGTCTTTTTAAGTGTTCTGTTGCATGGAACTCTTCTGGCAATTCACTGTTCTCAGGAGTGCTGTCAAGAATCTTTTTCTGATTTTTACAGAATTACAAGTTTTTTTCGTGCCCAGATTGCTTAACAGTTGTGTTGGGTTTTTTTGTAAATTGTCTTCTAGGGCTCTCTGGATTTTTAAGAAATCCTGTTTAAATTTCTTGGATACCATGCCTGTTTCTGACAAAATATCTTGGTTTATTCCATGCCTTCCTGTGTACTTTCAGATTGAATGTTTTGAAACACTTCACTTATTTGGCCATAAACCTTTTTCGCTATAAACATGAAGCATCAGGGTGTTTAATTTTGCAAAATAACATGAGTGGGCCAATCCCTTTGCCTTCTATAAGAAGCAAAAATTGTATGCATGTGTTGAAGAGATTGGTGGTTTCCATCTGTGCTTAATCAGCTCTTTGTACAGGGGAAACCCTGAAAAGCTCCTGGAGAAATGGTCGGAAGGCTCACTTCTGAAGCTGGCAATGGGAATGCTTGTGGGTGGGACTGTGGGGAAATCCCGCACCTCAGCCCTGCTTCCCACAGCCCTTCCATGTTACTTTGTCATGGCATTTAAAGATGCATGGGCAGTTCCATTTTTTCTTTCTTTTTTTAAAACTAATTACAACTCTCAGAGCTGCCTTTTAACGAGCAGTAGCCAGAGTTCACGTCCAACCCTGTGTAGGAAGGTGGAGGCAGCAGGTTCTGTTCCTGTATCTGGGCCAGCGTTTTGGCTCTTTCTGAGTACCAGAGGAAACAAATGACCGAGGCAAATTACAGGAAGAACTGGGTTTCCTAGAGGAACTCGGGGCTCGGGGAGGAAAATACGTCCTCGTACTACGCTTCCGGGAACGCCAGCGGCCGTGCGGGGGATCTGCCGAGACGGTACCGGAGCGCCGGCGGAAACCCCAAAACCTGCTGAGCCAGCTGGCCTTTCTTGTAAGCCACAGTCGAGGTGGCATCATTTCATCTCGCCTGTGGTTACGTGTGCAGCTTGGCAGCTCCTGTGAGTGTGTCTGTGCAGCGTGGGCGCGTCTCCCTGCCCCAGCAATCCAGAGCACAGCTCCGGGCTTGGAAAGGATCACGGAGCAAAAGGGCTGCTGCAAGTAGGAGTTTTACTGAGTGTTAGCCCAGTGCAGCAGTGTTTTGGTTTTTTGTTTGTATTTGCTGTCTATTAAAAATGCTTTTCCTCTGATACTTGTTAAAATTGCAGCAGCCTCCTAGGTTAGATAAGAAAATACTATTTTTGGTATAGTAACTTCATTTTTGGTGGGGAAGTTTGCAGAAATACAACTGTTCTATTTTGGAAACTGTGCATCCATCCTCAATGCATTTTTCTGTTCTTTCTGGTTCTGGAATACCACTTGGATAACTGCTACTTAAGGACTTTCTCCTTGTTAACTTACCACTGCAAGCCATTGAGTATTCATGGCAGATAGAAAATGAGCTTAATTCCCTCCTTTTCTGTTTTACTGCACTAGCCTTGTGTGCTGCAAGTGAGGAGGAGAAAAGGCAGAGTGGTTTAAAAGCTGGAGCTTGATCCCAAAGTAAACTAACCTTCCCTCCATCCCTCTCAATAAGGCAGCTCTCAGCAAGCTACTTTTCACTGATGTATAAAGACTCTCCTTTTTAATTTCCCTATTGGGAATATTCTGCTGCTTAAGCCTGACCCTTAATTAGGAGCAAAAGCTGTAAATTACAGCAGTCGCTGCAGCTGACTTGGAATTTGCTGGTAGCTGGAGGAGTGTCCAAGGCTTGTTGAAGCAGAGCTTTGGACCAGCCCGTGAAATGTGCTTGAATGTCAGCTTCCTAGAGCTTCAACCCTTATTAGCTACATTACTAATTGAATGATAGCACAGCATGCAAATTATCAAGATAATCCTGAGCAATAAATACCAGTGGGTTCTTTTCCGGTGGTTTGTATTTTTTTTTCCCCTTTTCTTTCTCCCCTAACCAAAAGCTCTGGCTGCAAAAAATACCCTTGTACATTCTGGGTTTTATTTACAATAGCCTCAATTCCAGAGGGAACATTTTGAGCTATTTTATCCATAGGCTGATTGGGCATCTGATTTGTATTAGCTCAAAGCAGCTGAAAGAGAAGCCAAGTTGTCCCAGTGCCTGTGTTGTTTGCAGCTGCAGAGTTCCAACATGGGAATGAAAGAGCCGTGGCCGAATGCTTTCATGTGGTTTTGTATTGCAGAGTCACAGCCTTGTCTCATAACATCAGGGCACATGATGAGATGGTGAATTTAGATAAGAGAACTCTTTCATCTGCTCCTTGGGGAGGAGATCCTTCACTCTGTCTGGCTCCTGTCCGCTTGGCTCTGCTGTGGTGTCCTCCTTTCTGGCAGAGTTGGGTTAGGGAGAAGCCTGCAAGAGACTCCCTGTGCAGAGCTCTGTGAGACAGGTTGTTCTCTGGGGCTCAGTGTGCTCTGCAGCCCTCAGAGGCACAGGGAGCCTGGCTGGCACAGGGAGCAGGTCACACCTTCATCCTCTGCTCTGCAGCACTCACTGCCTGCCCGGATTCTCCTCCCAGCCACTGCCATCTGCACAGGCGAGGGAGCGCAAGTCACACCGAGTTTGTTTTCAAATGCTTTTCCTAATAAACTTTCACTTTCTCATTTATTTTTATCATTTTAATAAATGTCTTCTCATTCATTTTAGACCCAGACTGAAAAATGTGGACAGAAGTACTGCACAGCAGCTGGCAGTCACAGTGGGAAATGTCACAGTAATTATCACAGACTTTAAAGAAAAGACTCGCTCTTCATCCACATCGTCTTCTACAGTGACCTCCAGTGCAGGATCAGAACAACAGAATCAGAGCAGCTCGGGCTCTGAGAGCACAGACAAGGGCTCGTCCCGTTCCTCCACGCCCAAGGGGGACATGTCGGCAGTCAACGACGAATCTTTCTGAAAAATTGCACATGGAGTTGTGGAAACTATGGATCAGGGTATGAAATTCAAACACTCCACCTGCCCACGCTGTTCAAATCCTGGAGAGCCTCTTCTGTGCTTGAACACACTTTCTCGGACATCGACCTCTTACTGATGCAACCAGGATAATTTCTGCTTGCCGTGGGCATCTGGCCACCAAGGAATTTCTCACCCTAGCGATTACTCTTGACACTTTTATGTATTCCATTGTTTTATATGATTTTCCTAACAATCATTTATAATTGGATGTGCTCCTGAATCTACTTTTTTATAATATCTGCTGTGCACAATTTTCCATGAACATGACAACTTTTTGTTTTGGGATAGGGAGCGGGTGGGGTGGGAAGGGGGCTTTATTTATTGCATTCACAAACTCCATCCTCTTTCAACATATCCTTTTTAAGTTCAGTTCTTCTTCCAGTTATCCTGTGTACTATCAGTTTTGATATAAATTNAAAGTGGAGAAATACAATAATTGCTTACAATGTTTGAGTACTTTGTAAATAAAAATATAATTTTCTGTGTACAAAATAGATGTTAACATTCATTTTCTGTCAAATCCGTATCTGTTCCATAGTGAATACAAACACTGGATTTTCTAGTTAGATTTTTTCTTTATTTCATTTTCTGAGGATACCTAAAATTTATAGTCATGTATGTGAATATAAATATATATATAAATAAATATATATAAAGGGTTATTTGAAACCAATACATGGAAACGCTGGTGCTTGAAACACTGTGAAGTGATAAAACAAATTAATTGAACAGTTCAAGATCTGGGGCAGTCCCCTTCTGTGAAAGTACTGAAACTGAAATGAAACTGGTCTTAGGTGAAAAGTGTTCCTGAAGGTTTGAACCTGGACGGGACCTGTTCTTTCTATTGTTCCTTCCCCATTTCTTCCCTAAGCAATGGCTAAAGTGTACTGGACATGGTTTTGATTGTTACAGCTTGGGCTCTGAGATGAGAGAGGATTGCTCCAGGTAGCTGGTGCTTCCCCTAGGGTCGCTCAGGTTGGTGATGTGCAGGTCCGTGCCCAGCTGGAGCGGAAGCATTCCCAACGAGGCTGCTGTGTTACACCACAGATCCGTGTGTTCGGTAACGTGAGCACGGCTGTGTCACGCACAGCCAGTCCCACACGTGGTGGTGTTGGTAATGAATTCCAGCCAGCAGCCTCAGTGCCTGAGGTAACTAGAACTGGAGTGGTTGCTGTGGGTTGAAGGCAGCAGGGAGCCTGGGAGCAATCCCGACTTCAGGAACTGAGCTGGTGCTCACTCCAGCCACGTGTGGGTCGGTGCTTGTCAGCCCTGTTCCGTCTGTCCCGTCCGTGCTATTGGGGTGGCTCTTATCCTTGAAGTCATATGTATCCCAAGAGTGGTTTCTGAACAGCATCTTGTCCAGTCATGGACTTGTCAGCATTTGGACACTTCTGGATCTCCTCCTGTGGGAGAAAGAGTAGGGAAAAGTTTCATGCTGGCAAGTGAGCGACGTGTAGCTCATGCTCATGACCAGCATCTCCTTCATTCTTACTCTAAAGCTCTCCAGATTATAATTTCTTTTACTGGCCTGTTAGTGTTGCTTTACAGTTTACCTTCCATGCATTATCCTGCTAAAACACTTGGCTTAAGAGGTGAAACACCCTTTTTTTAAAAAGCAAAACAAACCCCAAACCTCTTTGGCTTTTCATCTTTATTTAGTGGCCCCAGGGTGCTTTGCAGTAATTTCAGGCGCAGAGGCTGTGGCTTCATCTGACATCAAATGCATAACTTTTGGGCATGATGAAAGAGGGCCACATTTTGACAACTTTGTGCCTGCTTGTTTTATTGTGAATTATTTGCTTGGCAAGAGAAATTTCTCTTTGTGGAGGCAACTGATTTAAGATTTCTTTTAAAATCTGTGTGGTTTTGAGTAGCAGACATAGGTTCCTTTCACACTGGTGACAGAAATGTGTGAGTAAGGGATCTGGTAGAGCCCCTGCTTGCAGGCACATGCAGTGGCAGCGTCTTGGCAGCAGTGGTTTTATTCTGAATATGTTAACATGGGCACCCCAACTTAATTCTGCTTATATTCGCAGTATAGGCTGTCTTTTGTAAGCATTTTTAAAAGTATTAAAGAACCAAAGGAAAACAGATGCTTCCTCTGAGCATCAAGACAATTTATTATACATAGTTTTAAATACTATGAATATCTCAATCCACATTTTAACATTAGTGGGATATTGCAAAGACATTCCTTTTCCAGTTTTTACTATTCCTTTAAGGGTCTCAGGGAGGGTAAACTGGTCAGCCATATTTATTTATTTTACTGAAATGTATTGGAATAATTTTTTAAGAGAGATTTTTTGAAGATGCCCCTGAACTTGTATATTTTGCACTGCTTTATAAATGATCCGTTATCAATTAGGCTTGCGTGCATCTCGGCCGTGATCTGGCCAAGAGGGTGAGCGAGTGGCAGGTCCTGCTGGCCTCAGCAGGGCTCATTCTGGTGCTTCAAGTCAAACCACATGCTCACCTTCTTCGTTGGATCTGGGAATTTGTGCAAAAAAAAAAAGCAAAAAAGCAGCATTGTGTGTACCAGGAAATTGCTTATTTTTCAAGTGAAACTAGGCCTGTAGATCAGTTAAAAAGCTTTAACGCCGTACCCAGCTACTCGTGGTAAAGTCGGTAACATCTGTCCCTTTGGCGTGCCTCCTCGATGAAGTAGCTTGCTATAAACAAATGGGAAAATTTCTTTGGAACAAGTGACCTGTAATTGTGCATTCAGTTAGGAAGTGCTAGCTAAGCACTGAACCCCCAGCCTCCTCCGTAGCTGTTGTGTTGTGGGTTTGAAGGACAGCGTTTGCTTTCACACTTAATTTCCGAAGTTGGCGTCGCTGCGGGTTCCCTCCGCGCCGTGGCCATGGGCCAGCCCGCCTTTGGTGGGGAAGGTGTTCCAGAACCAAACCAAGCAAACACTAGTGTAGGGAAGGACCAGATTCACGGTGTTCAGTGGCACAGAACGCAGGTAAGTGAAGCACAGTGTTACGATGGCGAAGTTTCGACTCTTACACAGACACACACACACACAGACACCGACACAGCTTGCCTGACTCGCTCAGTTGACGTAGTTCTGCAAAGGAAAGGTGACAGCGTTTTACACCACCAGGCTATTTATTTGAATTGGAACTTTGCTTCAGATTGGACAGATCGAAAATTTGGCAGCAGCTTCTGTGAGTTTATTTCCACTGAGATGTTTTCACCTGCCTTACCAAGATCATTCTCAGTCTACTTTTTTAAGCTCTACCATAAACTTAAATTATTGAAAATTTATTAATTGCTGACTATATAATAACCTTTGCTTGTATGTAACCGAATGGTTTTAAGAGCCAACATTTAGAGTATGACAATGGAGCTGAACAGTTTTTAATGCGCAAGCAGTTCTGTTCTTGTGTATGACTTGTAACCTTAATTTACTGTGTAAAGATGGTTACATTATTTCCTTAGCTTTGTTTGTTGGAGACAAATATAGAATGCTTGTTTAAGTATGTCAAAACATAATCTTATCTTGTGGATTTTTATGTTAATGTATTATACGAGCTCTATTTTTCATTTGCCCAGAAAGACAGCTTGTATAACGCTTCTGAAAGTTTTTCCGCTCTGTAAAGTCTTTAGAGCTGACAGTCCTGTTAGGTTTGTTTTAATCTTCATGCTAAAGTGTCAATGGTGGTTTTGTGAACTGGTCAGAAATTCACAGGTCTTAAATGTTTTTGGGAAATTTATATTGGACACTGCTCTTTGTCTAGCAAATAAAAGATGTTAATATATTCCTGTTACTGGCATGTGCACGACTGTTATTAGAAGCCACTTTATCATTTTCCTGCTTTAAATAGAAATGTCTATTTATGAATTCTGCTTGTAGTTTTTTCACAAATAAAATAGTAAAATTTAATTAAATCTGAAAGCTCTCTTTTTTGGGAGATGCCAGTATTCAGAAAAGGTGGAGAGTCCTGTTCTTGCAGCCGCTCCTCAGTGTGTATGGCTCATCCTCGAGCACCCACTTCTGCAAACACGGGTTGTGCCCATGGAAAACCTCAGTCAAGTGAGTAAATCCAGTTTGTTCCCTCGGACTCAAGACATGGAGAGACTGTGGCAGATGTGTCTGCAGAATTTGGGTTGCTGGTCCCTGGAAGTAATAGTTTCTCCCCTTTCTGTAGCTGCAGGAATGGCGAGGCTTAGTGCAGAGGATTTAGTGAGAGCCCTTGGGAGTTCCTTCGCCTGTCTTGTGCTAACGAAGTCCCAGGAGTAAATTTAATAAAATGTAATTGAGAATCTAATTGTAATTTTGTAGCATAAAAATACTGGTATTTTGCAAGCAGTGTTCTGGTCCTCTGCCTAGGAAACAAGGTGGTGTGAATCACTGTGCTCTTCCTAGCTCGTGTTTCCCCTCCACCACCCGAGATGGGAGATGTGTGATGTAACTCTTCAGATATGAAGTTGAAATTTTAAAACAAAGCAACAGATAAAATGCCAAGGGGACAAAATATTTTTCCTGGGAGTAGGAGGGCAGTTCCTAAACGAAAAGGCATTTGGATACTTTAATGTGTGCTGGGGGAAGTGTGTGTTGCAAATAGAGGTCGCTTCAGAAAACCCCATGTGCAAACAGACGCTTGAATGCTTTTAACCTCAGTTGGAAGCGATTCAAGTGCCTTTGTGCCAAGAATAAGAAGAAACAGGAAAGGTAGTGGTTGTTGTACAGGCCCGAAAAGCACTTGCTTGGCATGCTGAGGACTGAGCAGAGGAACAGTCCTTGCCTTGAAGAGTGTACAGTCCCTGGCCTCAACTGAGACCAGCCAGAGCAGCTGCGGGGGCAAAGCGTGAGAGCTGCAGGGAGAGGAGGAGACGGCCTCATCTTCATCACCTTGATGCTTGAATGTGAAGGCTGAGACTTGAATGGAGCCAGCAAAAGTGTTCCATGGCAGTGTTGTCTCCCTCAGAGCCTGCCCAGTCACCCCTTTGCTGGGATTTCAGATGGCTGCTCTGGAAATTCCTCGCCTTGGAGCCACGTGAACCAAGGGCCACCTCCAGTGCTGGAGCTGCAGTTGTCCCTGCTGCTGGCTGTCACTCTATGAAGATGATGCAGTGCTGCACTTGTGGATCCCTCCAAGATGCACGTGTTCAGCTTCAGGCTGCTGTCTTGCCTGGCAGCCAGCTGGATGGATTCCTACAGCCCCACTTGGTTGTTCAACGGTAAACCTGAGTCAACTTGCTATAACGACAGCAGAGCTGTGAAACTTCACATGTGGTTCACAAACTGACTAGATTAAAAACAATCCAAACCAAAGGGATCTGGAGAACCAGCAGGATCTGGAAGGAAGAGGGAGACTGGCTGCATTTTGTAACACCTGGACGCCCTCGTGGCTTTTGTAGTTGTAACAATGAGTGGGAAATGTCAGGTCTTTCTGCCTGCCTTTCTCTCAGCTGTTCCTTGAATATTTACATGCCCAAGTCTTGCTTGTCTTTGCTCCTGCTGTCAGCAGACACAGCGAGACTTGTTTGCTGTTTTCCCCTTGTGATGACGGATTGCTTGATATTTGTATGGAGCCTTTTTCCAGACAAGGTTGGGGCTGATGCTGATTTCAGCTGAACCCATCTAATAAGAAGACACTGGAAACTTCAGCCGTGTTTCCTCATTGTTTATTCTCAGCAGAGAAAAACCTGCATGCAGAGATCACCAATAACATCAAAGGCTGTTTCAGAAATTCCTAATCAAAGCACTTCACACCACTGCAATTATCCCACTTGCAAAACTCCCCCATGGCAGAGCATGGAAGCCTGTGACAGTGAAGAGCACTCTCTGCCTATCTCTGGTCTGCAGTTAAAATTGGTACTAAAGATAAAAATCCTGTCTTCCTGCAGCCGGTGCTGTACATCTCAGCACTTGCCTCCAGTCTCCTGTTGCTCCTCAGACAGGGATCACTCCTCGCACAGCAGGAACTGATCTGGCAGCCCCGGCTGCGCAGGAAGCTCGGAAGGCACGAGCCAGTTGTGCTTCCTAGATGGGGAATCAAGAAACAAATACTCCCTTGTTCTCCTCTGTCTCCATATTAAAAAAAAAAAAAAAAAGGAGAGAGATACTGCTTTCCACTGTGACTATTTATCATTCCTGGGATACTGGAGATTTCATTACTTTCTAATGTTCTTAATTTTTTCCAACTTCTTTTCCTTCATCATTAGGAGTTTTCTGACAAAAGTTTTCTGACATCCTTAAGAGGCTGTTCCACTTCCCCTCTTCTCCAAAACCGTTCTGAGAAGGATTGAAATCTGCACAGTGGCAACTAGAGAGTCCCAGCGTGAGAATCCCTGCTGTTCCACATCCCTGCCTTGGCAATCCTCCCTTCCTCCTCCCAGCAGGTGAGGCAGAGGCATCCAAAGCTGATATTCCCTTAAATACTGTGAAATTCCCAGTGTAATACACACTTGATAACAGCACATCAAAAGCTTTTTAGGAAGCTTTTCAATTGGCCACAGCTACTGGAGCTGGACAGAGTTTGACGAAGGAGGTCTGAAGTGTTTAAGCTGCTCTAAGTTGCTCTCAAGTGTTGAAAAAAAACAAATTTGGGAGCTGAATTTGGTTACAAAATATCCCTGTGAGCAGTAGAAAATGGGAATGCTGTAGGAACAGCATGTAGTGGCCCAGGTAAGCCGAATGGGAATGGATAAATCTGATTTTTGTTCCTCCTCATGCTGTGCTGTCTGATTCATGTTGCCCAGGAGGTTTGGTGTGGAGTTGGCAGGAGGAGTTTTCCATGTTTGTGTGTGTATTTTAGGAGGGATTACTCTACACAGTAGAGAAGCAGAACCACTGGAATTTCAATTCTGCCTTCACCCAGGAACTGATACCTATCTAATACAGATATCTATATTATATATATCTATATCTGATACATATGTCTGTATATATAGATATATATATTTAATCCTGCCTTCACCAAGAATTGATACCTATTTAATATGTACAATCTATAATCTTAAATATAGATGGGATATTTTCACACAGGTTGTATTCTATGGGACAGACTAAAGGTGCAGTGAAATTTTAAAGCACAACTCATCAAAAAATGTCTCTGATAGGAGTTTACCCTTTTTTTGAGTCTCTTGAAGAATCACCAGGGTAAGCCAAGAATAAATGGGGCCAACAATCCCTCCCACCCCTTTTGGGTGGTTATAACTGTCTTGCTCTGCAAATTGGCTTCCACAGCAAGTAGGCTGTCTCTGTTCATATGCTTTGCTTCCCTGTGGGGTTTATAAAAATAGGATGAAGAAAGGGCAGGAAAAAAGTAGCTTTCCATTAAATTAATTTCTTTCTGATCCAAGAAAGAGGAAGTCATGGAGCAGCGGAAGGAACTGGTTAGGGCTCAAGGCTGATGCTGCTCTCTGGGCGGGTTAATTTATTTGTACATCCAGATTTTTTTTCAAAGGTTTGAAGAGATGTCCATCAGCCTTGAGCCTCCCGATGGCTTTGGAAGAGGCTCCACGGAGCCTGGATGGAGAAGCTGCCCTGCAGCTGGGGGAAGCCCAGTGGGTGCCTCTGCCCAGGAGCAAACGACTCGTGCCTTTCAAAGTTTCTCACATGCACACGTCCCTTTCCTTCATTCCCAGCAAGGAGAATCCTCTGAAATCTCAAAATCTCTCTGCTCAGCCTTTGTGAGAGGTTGAGGCTTTGGCTGAGGCTTGGGGCTGCATCCAGGCTTTAACAGACTTGATAGCAGAGCCCGCGGAAGCCTGGCAGCATCCCCTGCGTGCCCAGGATTTGTGCTGGCTACCAGGAGACGGGATGGAAATGTGTTTAACTGCTCCTGTTGTTCTCCTTATTCAACCCAAGTTTTGTTGGTGTGAAGTTAAGGGAGGAAAATGCGGACTGGAGTTACGGAAACGTTCCCTGGAAAAGGAATGTGGTGGTTCCTGGGGGGCGGGATTGCTGCGGCAGCGCGGGATGAGATGGCTGTGTGACAGCCTCTGACAGGGATCGAACTGGGAGTCGCTGTGCTACAATGGCACGGGGAAAATGAGTGATGGGAACCTCCCCTGACTGCAGAGCTCCGGAATTGTGATGACGCTCAGAGGGGGAGAAAGCCTGGCGGGGGGCGGAGGAGGCTGGCAGGGGTACCAGGTTTTGGGAATCGCGTGCAGGCTGGTGTCTGTGACTCAGCCCTGGCTGCTGTCTGTGTTGGCTGCCTCCACCTTCCCACCCATCCCAGGAGGGTCTGCCATCCCCTGCCATCCCTCTGGCCTTTGCAGGGTCTGCCATCCCCTGCCACCCCCCTGGCCTTTGCAGGGTCTGCTATCCCCCTGCCATCCTCCCCTCTGGCCTTGGCAGGGTCTGCCATCCCCCGGCACCCCCCTGGCCTTTGCAGGGTCTGCCATCCCCGTGGCATTTTCCCCTCTGGCCTTGNCACCCCTGGCCTTTGCAGTGTCTGCCATCCCCTGCCACCCCCCTGGCCTTTGCAGGGTCTGCCATCCCCCGGCCATCCCTCTGGCCTTTGCAGGATCTGCCATCCCCCTGCCACACCCCTGGCCTTTGCAGTGTCTGCCATCCCCTGCCACCCCCCTGGCCTTTGCAGGGTCTGCTATCCCCCTGCCATCCTCCCCTCTGGCCTTTGCANCCCTGGCTGCTGTCTGTGTTGGCTGCCTCCACCTTCCCACCCATCCCAGGAGGGTCTGCCATCCCCTGCCATCCCTCTGGCCTTTGCAGGGTCTGCCATCCCCTGCCACCCCCCTGGCCTTTGCAGGGTCTGCTATCCCCCTGCCATCCTCCCCTCTGGCCTTTGCAGGGTCTGCCATCCCCTGCCACCCCCCTGGCCTTTGCAGGATCTGCCATCCCCCTGCCATCCTCCCCTCTGGCCTTGGCAGGGTCTGCCATCCCCCGGCCATCCCTCTGGCCTTTGCAGGATCTGCCATCCCCTGCTACCCCCCTGGCCTTTGCAGGGTCTGCCATCCCCGTGGCATTTTCCCCTCTGGCCTTGGCAGGAGGAGCCAGGCTGCAGGAGCAGCAGGAGAGCAGCCTGCATTCAGTTTCTCTGTGCTGCTGTGCTGCTTCAGCAATCCCAGAGCAGGCTCGGGGAGACGGCCCCTCTGGACACCCCTCACCAACAGCTTTGTCAGCCCTTACACTCGTTTCCTGCACCAGTTTATCTTACCAGGTAGGACCAGCCCTGCTTTTGGGTCCTAATGGACCCATCCATCCTCTGCAAGTCCTATTAGAGATGCCAATCGTCATTTTCCTTCTGTGCCAAGTTATAAATCCCACAGATTTATACATCCAAAGTCTTCATTAATCAAAAGATTAAGTCAAAGGTGATGAGTTAAAACAAGTAGGAGGTGACTCCACTGAGAGCAGCAACGAGCCAGTACTCACTCCTGTAGAGCTGGTGATTCCCCTGAGCTGGGCGTCGTGGGCTCATTCTGCTCTCCCTGCCAGCCGGAGAGCTTAACTGGTGGAGAAAAGGGTTTTATCTAAAGGATTTCATTGGAGTGGTCCCTTTCCTCTCCACATCCTGGTCTGAGAAGCAGGAGCTGGATGCAGCAGGATGTGAAACTCTCAGACCCCTGGTGTCCTGGCTGGAACCAGAAGTCAGACCACCATCCTTCCTCGTCTCGGGGAGGAGCCCGCTCTGAGTCACTGGAGTTATTCGTGCTGATGTGTTGGGTGTTGTATTTCACTCACGGCTGGGAGGGACTCTCCGTGCGGGAAGGGAGTTTGTGCCTGGTCCTGCTGGACATTGGGAGGTGTTTTTCCAAACAGCAGATCAGCAGTTTATTTCTAGTGGGTTAATGACTCTCCTGGTGCTCAACAGGTTCTCCTTCCTGTTGGCTTTGCCAGAAGGGGGTTGGCATCCCTGGAAGCTGAGATGGTGGAGTGGGTCTCAAACACCACTGAAATCCAGCAATGCTTTTCTCTTATCTCACCTTTATCTAGCGCTAACAATACTCTCGACATCTGGACTAGGGTAAAGGGTGGAGATTTTTTAACTGTATCTCTGCATCCGGATTATATCTGCATTGCTGGCAAAGCTGGAGTTAATCTGTGCCTGCAGGGACTTGGGAGCACAGAGCTGGTGACGAGGGAAGCAGAGGGTGAGCAGGGAACGCTGTCTCTCTGCTCCAGTCATCCCTGGGTTGTTATGCGTGTTTGGACCTTGAGATGCTCCTGCTGAGGCTTTCACAAGCTCTCTCTTGGGATTTTGGCCAGTGCAAGTAATTCCACTTGGGAGTCTTAAAACTGCTGTCCAGGGAGGCAGAGCTCAGCCTGCAGCTCTGTGTGCATATATCCTTGCTATTCCGTGGATCAAAAAAAAAATAATAAAATAAACAGTGGTGCTCTTACCTCGGGCTATCCATTAGGAGTGTGATTTAGTGCAGGGAGGGCTATAAAGGCACTTGATAAATCTTCCGTGCAGCACAAATAAAATCTCTTGCAGGAGGAGAAAGGGCCCTGGATGACGGAGCGGGGAGGGAACAGCCCTTTCCCCCTTGTCTAATTAGGCTGTCCAGGAGGAGTTAATATAAAATAATAGATCTGGAAAGCCCAAATCTTCACAGCCTTAGGAAGGACTTCAACCCCTTAAATTACGAGGCTGAGACCTCATTCAACAATGCTTTGAAGGAGATCAACTGGCAGCACTATTCACGGTGGCTCCGGGCTCGGGCGCGGGCGCTGCGTGATTGCAGCATCTTCTGAAGAGAGGAGCTCGCTCCTGTTCCCATTGAATGCTACTATTTTTATCCTCCTTAATTTCTAGAAGGTATTTCCAAGTAGGAAGCAGAGCAGAGAATAGCAGATCTTAACTCTGCTCCGTGTAACAATTTCCATAAAAAGGAGGGTGAAATGTTTGGAATAGCTTGTGTCTATTTTTGGTACCACCAGTGTGGTAGCAAAGCACCTGGAGGGTGATGGGGCACCCTAAGGGAGATGGGGCATGGGATGGGGGGGGAGGTCACTGCTGGCCCTGTCTGCCGTGGAGTTCACTGGCTCCTGACTCTGCTTGGAGCTGGAGATACCTGGGGATGTCCTGGAAGGGCCACGGGGAAGGGTGATGCTGGCAGGGGGGAAAGGGGGTGTCTGTGGTGGATTGTATCCCCCTCCCAGCCCAGGACACCCCTCCTATCTCACCCCTCCTGGGCCCCCCTCGCCTTTGGAGTGTGGTGGGTTGAGCTTTGATCCTTTCCCATATGGGAGGCAGAAGAGCAGAGGGACTTAATTAGGTGCAGTTACCTCACCCACCGCAGAGCAGCCAGGCCTGTTGGCTTAAGGTCAAAGAGGAAATCCAGGGCCCACTGGGGCCAAACTGGAGGAGTTATGAGGGATGCCTTGGACCTTGTGCTCTCTCCCGTTGAGCTGTAAAAGGCTCAAAGTCTTCCAGCATCACGGAAAGGCTGGAGAGCTCAGGACTGACCATCACTGACTCCTGGATCGCTGTTGGAGCTGTGGGGTGAGGGGAGTGCTTCGGGAAGAGGATGATATTGGATGGATCCTGGCTGGAAAACACAGCCTGGGACTGAGCACTGTGCACAGGGGGAAATAGGGACAGTGATTTGCGAGTCCCTGTTTCAGTTTGTGACCCTGGCTGTGCAGTTTTGGATGTGTAACAGGGCTTTTATCTTGTGATTACTCCCTTCTGCAGCCACAGCTTTTGCTTCTCTACATGCTCAAGTTCTCTGAAGCTGCTGAGCACAATGTTGGCACACACAGCTCTTGTGCCGGGCAGAAGCATCCTGCTTCACTTGAACATGAAATATAAATCAGAGATCAAGTGAATTATTGTGCCATGCTGCTGCTCAGGCAATAGGGAGTCTTTAAATCAATCAGGGCGCAAATAAATAAATAAACGTGCAGCAGACATGCTGGAGTGCATGTCTGATTCCTATCAGAGGCAGTAATTCAAGGCAGATGCTCGCAGTTCTCTGCTCCCCGCTCTGCGTTACCTGGGCTGCTGGAGTCGCAGGAGACAGAAAGCAAATTTTTTTCCAAGCTTTCATTATTGTTGCCAAAGAAACCATTTCATTTGGTTGCCACGTGTGCAGCAAATCTGGTTCAATCCATCTGGATGGTGAGGGATGAAGGAGAAGGGCTTTGGGGAGGGAAGTCTGCAGAGTGCAGCCACCTCAATGCCCGTGATGCACCGTAACCCAGGGGATGGGGCTGGGAGCTGCAGGAGGGACAGTGGGTGCTGTTCCTGGGAGAGGCTGGAAGGGTCCAACCACAAGGGTGGGAGCTGCATGAGCATCTCCTCGGCAGCGTGGACACCTGGGTGAGCTGAGGCTGAAGGACTCATCCCTCTGAGACCCTCCAGACTTCGCCCCAGGGAGCAGCACAACCGGCTGTGAGCGCCTGGCTGGAGAGATCCTTCCACCCTCAGGCATTAAGACTTCACTGGTTTTCCTTTCAGCTCACACTGGCACTCAGGAGAGAAAAGTTAGAATCGTTTGATCTTTCTGGGCTGCTGTTTCCCTCCTGCAAGCGCTGGGCTTGGGAGCAGAGCTCCCTGGGGTTGTGAGTCTGCCAGGCATCATCCTGCTGCCTCCTGCCTGGCACCATCCTGCTGCCTCCTGGCTGCCATCATCCTGCTGCCTCCTGCCTGGCACCATCCTGCTCCCTCCTGCCGGGCATCATCTTTCTCCCTCTGTGCTGGCACCATCCTGCTTTCTCCTGGCTGGCACCATCCCGCTCCCTCCTAACGGGCATCATCCTTCTCCCTCTGTACTGGCACCATCCTACTGCCTCCTGGCTGGCACCATCCCGCTCCTCCCGGTCAGCCTGGGCAGGAGCAAGGAGGGTGCTCTGGGTGACTGTCCCCATCGCTGCCCAGCCCTGGGGGTGGTTCCAACACCAGCAGTGAATGTGGGCAGCTGAGCATGGGCTAGAGGGGACCAGGGTGACATGAGCTGCACGAGCCAGGGAGAGCAGAGGCTGTGAGGTGGGTGTGTTGCCCCAGGAATGTGGCACTGGGGGCTTAGTCCCTTTTCCAGGGCAGTTTTTGTCACTTGCAGATGGTCCTGGGCCCCTCTCCCCAGCCCCTGAGGCTGGAGGTGTGCGTATGGATTTCACTGGAACTTTGCTCGCAGCTGCAGCCTCTGCCCTTGTGCGTGCCCAGTGGTGGTGCTTTGTAAAGGTAGACGAGCCCTGACGCTGGCGGGAGGCTGCTGGCACAGCAGGGCTTCCCTCTGCACCGTTTCATCTGTCCTGAGCAGACCTGGCAGCATCAGTCCAAGGTGATGATATTTCACTAAGTCAGGGCCTCTTCTCCCTTGAGTTACTCCAGGAGAGTGTTGAAAGTGAACCTTGGACCAGTGGAGCTGATATTTGCCCGACACCTTGTGATAAAAGATAAAGCAGTTGCAACACTGGGGATTCAGCTGGGATTTCTGAAGGTTTATCCCCGGGGAAGAGCTGAACTGATACATGGGTAAGGTTTTTTCCTCCTAAAACTCCACTTGTAACCCCAAAAGAATAAAGGTCAATCAGCTAAACCCACTCAGCACGTAATCCTGTGCCCTTCTGAGTTAGCACAGTCTGTGTAAGAACAAGGCATGCTGATGCACGTAGTCATGCTGGATAGACACACTGTTCATCCCACAGCAGGTTCACCCCTCAGCTCTGAGTGCCATTTTTGGTGTGTTCCACCTCCAGCAGCTCATCCCAGCCCTGGACAGCAGTGTAAATCCTTCTTTGCAAATCATTGACCCAATAGGTCATAAAAGTTCCTTTATGGCCTGTCAAGACAAGCGAGGTTCTTTACGTGCACCCTAAGTCATCACAGTAAAACTTTTATGGTGTTTTCAATAACAAGAGCTACTGCACATGAACAGCAACTAATTTTTAAAGCCTTGGTATTTCAGCTAAGATGAGGTTTTTTCCTCTCCTCTGTTGGAAAAACACTTAGATCAGTGTGCTCAGCAGTCACTGCCTGGAGCTGACCTCTCTGCCTGACGTGGTGCTCCAAGTTCTACAATTACCCCTGGAAAGGAACTTCTGCAGACCAGGCTGCTCTCCTGGTAACCTCTGTGCAAGTGGAGGAGCTCACCTCCAGGCTCCCAGGTGCCCTTGGGAAGCAGGAATCCCTAATCCCAGCCACTGCTGCACCCAAGGGTTTAATGTGCAGATACCCGAAGGGAGGGGGCAAGGGGCACAGAGGGGCACACACCGTCCTGGGACACCTTCCTTAGGGAATTTACAGGGTTTATTCAGAGTGCCCAGCCTGCTGCTTCTTACAGTCACGATTTTGGTCCTCCAAGGTTGCTGCTGTGGCCATGAGTGCCTGCCCCACCCCAGGGTCCAGCCTGGGCAGAGATGATGGGATTTGCTGATCTGGACAAGGGAATTGCTTTTTTGTGGTGTGGTTGCATTTTATTTGTTTGTCTGTTTGTTTTTCTAAGAGAATGACATTCTCATCTGAGCTCTGTCAGGCCTGAGCTGTCCTGGCTCTGCATCTGACCTGAGATATCCTCAAACAAGGTGTGATGGATGCTGTCCCTGTGCCCTTTAACTACCTGGCTGGAATGACTGTGCCCTAAATTCACGCTGCAGCAGCCAGGGGTTATTACTTCTCTCTTCTTCACTGGAGCCTCAGCCACTTCATTGCTGCTCTTCACTCCTATGTCCCCAGTTACAGCCTTTGCCTCTTTGGACTCAGGCTTGCTTGAAGCTGTGCTGCCCCATGACCCCAGTGTGGGGGCCCACACGTGGCCCTGACCCCAGGGGGTTGCAGGGCTGTGGGGTCTGTGGTCCCATGCCAGCAGTGGGGTCCCTGCTGGCTGGAGCCTCAGCCCTCAGTGCTGTTCATGCACGATGAGCAAATGAGCTTCACGCAGGAGGGTGGGAATCAATCCTGGGACAGCTGGCACCGATTTCCCAGCCCTGACAGAAGCAGGGACCAGAAGGTGAGAGAGGCCCCGCTGCTGGGGTTTGGTTTGGATTGATTTGACCACATTTTAATTGATAATCTGTCTGGGTTTGCTTTCTTTTTTCTTTTAAAAAATCCTCCTTTTAAGAAACATGCAAATATGGGGAAACCCTTCCTCTTTCAGGTCTGACCCTGGACAAAGGACATAGGACAGTTCAGGGACTGTGGGTGCTACACCACAGGCCAGACCAGGATCTGTGGCCTGGGATAGAGGGGACACTCCTGGTCCTGGTCACAGCTATGGGTGGATGTGACTCTCAGCTGGGCCTCCAGGAAGGCTGGAGCCAGTGGAGCCACTCCAGTTCTGGGCAGGACTTGGTGTTTTTCCCCACGTCGGGAACGACAGTGATGCTGGAGCAGCAGCACAGCAAAGGCTGGGAATGCTCAGGGGAGCTTCAGGGAGGAACTGTTGCTGTCGATCTGTTAATTAAGATTAATGTGCTAGCTGATAAGGATGACTCTGCGCCAATTGCTGTTACGAGCCAAGATCCTGCGAGGCAGCGAGCAGCACGTTCCTGCTTCCTCAGCAGTTGGAGCCTCTGCCTTGCAGCCTGAGGTTCAGGGCAGAAAGCAGGATCTCCACAGCTCCCCGAATGCTTGAGGGCCCCTGGGGCCACTTGCTCTCCTGGTGGGATGCTCGACAGCTTGGTCTTGTGCTCTCTTGGCAAAGGAACAGTTTTAGCTTTCCAGAGGATGTTAAGGGAGAGCTTTGCATCCTCTCCTCCCAGGCATCAGTGTTAAAATTTCTCCACACAAAAAGTGTGTGAAATGAGGGATGTCATTGAAGAAGATCTGTGTGCAAATATATTATTTTGCCCTCTCAGGTGGGATCCCTGAGGAAGCTGGAGGTGCCTGGTACAGCAGGATGCGATGGATTAGGATGTGGATTGCCTTTGCCACAGCTGTCAGTGCAGGATTTTGGAGCAGAGGCTGCTTGCCTAGCACCACAGCACCTCGTCCTATCCTGGGAAGAACCTGCTGAATCAACATCTCCACAGTCCCTGAAGGGACCCTAAAAGCCATCAGAGCCACTGAAACTGGGACAGCTGCAGGTGAGCCCATGCTCAAGCTTTCAGAGCATCACGGATGTCGAGGAGCTCATTTTAATATCCTTTAGCCACTTCTTTGCCTTAACAGCCTCCTCACTCCCTTGGTGTCTGTGTCTGGTACCAGCTGCATTTAAGGACAAAATCTGTGTAACCAGCCTCATTAAGGCAAACAGGTTTGCCAAAGCCTCAAAGTTCACCTTTTTGGACAGCATAATTTTATTAGCAAAAGGTAGAAGTGGAAGGAGTGCTCCCTGGATCGCAGATGAATTTCCAAAGGAGTGCTCCCTGGATCCCAGATGAATCTCGCCCTGCTCATTCCCCTCCTGCCTTCTCCCCTTCCCACTCTGACCACTCCTGCAGCTGCTTTCATTTCTCTGTTGTTCCCCACAAAGGCCTCTAGCACCAGCCCTGATGAGTACGTGTAATTAACCTGTGACACATCCCAGAGCCTGCCAGCATCGGGGGACAGGGACAGTGGCCATCCTGCCCTGCTGCCATGAGACCAGCCCTGGCTGTTTGGGGCATCACCTCGGGTCACAGGCAGTATCTGCTGTCATGCAAAACAAAGATTTTGCTGAAATAACACTGCCCTGGGAGAGGAAATGCCATTTTCCCTGCCAGAAAAGCAATTCACCTTACATCAAAGGGGGAAGCTAATTCGTTTTTTTTTTAGCTTAGGAGTGGCATATGATTTTGAAGCCTCTGTTGTCCCACAATATGTTTTTCCTTAAAGGCACTGCTCGAGGGCCTCACCAGCATCCCCTTCCCACCCTGTTCCTGAGCTCCACCAGCTTCAAAGTTGAGCCAAAGTCTTTTTGCCTGGAGAGTCTGGAGTCAGCCCAAAGATGCCCAAGTCACATACGCAGAAGGAGATAACCTTATCACTGCACTCTGCACCCATCAGTAACTCCTGTGACTGTCAGCTCCCTGCAGACAGAGGAATCTCCTAGCAACCTTGCACTGGCTCTTTGGATGCAGCCTAATTCGGTTTCTGGTCATCCAGAAAAAAACCTCATGAAGGCATCTGGCAACCAGAGCGACAGACAGGCTGTGGTGGAGCATCTGGCACTATGATTATTTCAGCAGAATCCCTGCTTGGGGCTGATTTGGAGGTTTTTATGGTGAGCCTGAGTATAACATTCAGGTGAGGGCTCTGCAGCATCCTGCTGTGTGCTGGGTACTACCTACCAGAGCTGAATGCTCAAAGGAATGATCCTGGTGCTGGTAAGGGTGCTCCTGCTCCTCGCTCTCTCATCCTTGTTTCCTGGTAAAAGGAGTGAGAGAATGTGCTGATGGTTGTGATGGCAGCAAAAAAAGAGGAAAGAGAGGAGGAGTGAGGAAAAGAGTGGCATTTCTCTAGCCTAGGGGAACAACATATCCAGCTCAAAACATTTGAAAAATCTGGCAGTCTTCCACTGCCAGTAGATTCTTCTGCAAACTGCAGCAGTGGAAGGATTTTAGCCACATCTGCTCTCATGTCTGTAGGTCTCAGTGATGCCCAGTAACATGCTTGGCACTGGGAGCTGCTTTAGTGGAAAGTTTGAGCACCGCTGCATCATAGTGCCAAGTTCTGACTTGGCAGGATGGGTTATGGAACCCGAATCCCAGCACTTACTGACTGGTGAGCGTTTGGCTCTGGGATCTGAGCACTGGTCCTTACCCGTGCTTGCCATGCAGAATCCATACAGGCGAAGCAGTAAGTCTTTCTGAAATAAATTAAATGCTGATGCTCATTTAGAAAGGATTTATAGGAGGCAGTGTGCAGCTCCAGCTGGCAGTGCAGGAATGGAAAATGGAGCACGAGGCAGGGATGGGGGCAGGAGCAGGGGCTCAGGGTCACGCCGTACCCATGTGACAGCTGCTGTGGCTAGAGGGTGGCTCTGTGCCCACACCCTGTGGGGACACAGCTGTCCCATCCCACAGGTCACCGTGTTCCTGTTAACGATGCCCAGCATCGCCCAGGTCCCTGGGAACTGCCTGGAGTTGAGTGTGGTCAGTGGCTTCGAGTGCTCAGGCTGAGGTTGTTAAAATTTAAGTATGAGCCATTTCACGTGGATGGATGAGAGCCCTTTACAGCTGTCACTGAGCTCAGTGACTCCCACCAGGGATGGCTCGTGCCTCTGATTTTACTCCCCATCTGGAATCTCTTCAGAGGTGTCCAAATATCAGGCTTGGAGCCAGCCCTCTGACCCAGCACCAGCTGAAGGTCTGGATTTAAACCCAGACACAAAACTTGGGGTGCAGGGAATGAGGGGTTTTCTTTGGGCTCATCCCAAACTGAAACCATCAGCCAAGATCTCACCAGGGTGCTGGATGTCTGGAGAGCTTTGTGCCATCCCCTCTGCCCCAGCTCTCCCATCCCTCCATGCAGTGGCTCCAGGTCCAGTCCTGCAGGCACAGAAACCTCTGGCACCGTCTGATTCCCTGGAGCTCTGCAGGGGAGGGCTTTCCTCACACAGTGCTGTGCTCCGGGGTTCTTTATTCCCCTGGCATGTGGTTTTACCCTGCCCTGGCGGCTTGCAGAGGGTTTCAGAGAACAAGGGGCCGGTTTCAGATCTTGCTATTACAACCTCACATTCAAGAATTACTACTACTATTATTTCCAAGGAAACAGGGACTCACGCTCGTATCTTTTATGTGATTTCTCACATCCGGAGGTTCTCACGTGACTTTGCTGCCTATTTTTAGCTCCTCAAACATCTCTGCCAGGATGGAAGCTTTAAAGAAAACCTACCCTTGAAAGGGATGAAACGGGCACTTGCTTTAATGGTAAATTTGTGACTGTGACCCCCGAATCCCTACATTTCAGCAGCCTGGGGAGAGCAGGCAGGAACATCAGGCTGCAGTTAACTGTTTCTGTGTTTGCTGTTACACCCTCCTTCTTCAAACAGCAAAGACTTGTTGTAAAACAGAGCTGTTTCTAGAACCAGATCCACCTACAAGTCATTTAAAAGCCTCCTACCTCAATTTTGCAGGTAAAATGTTAGTCTAGCAGGAATTGAGGGATTTTCCCCTCCATCTGCTTCTTGGCTGGTTTGTGGGAGGAAAAAAGCCACCCTGGCTGTTTTCACTTGCAATACCCACCTCAGGGTGGGATGGGTGAGGATGGGACCCCTCTGTCCTTTTAGACTTGGGGTGGCTGTGGGCACCCACCTGGTCCTGCCCATTCCAGCACACAGGATGCAAAACTTGGCATTTCCTTTGGATGCCTCACAGGAAGCATCCTATCTGAAAAAACCCAGCCATAAATAACACACAGTTGTATCCAGCTATTAGAGTGAGAGGAAAATTGTTCGCATTGTCACAAACTTTCATTTCCATTTCTGTCTCAATTTCAGCTTCATTAACACACGCTGACCTGCCTTATCAATTATAGCTATTTCTAGTGCGGGCATTTTGGTAATTGGCATCAAAATGTCAGGACAGCCAGTTGGAGCTCTCTGGGTACAGAAACCCCAGCAGTGCCTCTCGCTGATTACAAGCTTCAGTAATTAGTGATCAGCCGAGTCCCACCCTCGCTGCCACAGCTGCAAAACCCTCGTGGTGCCGCACAGGGAGCAAAGCCGCAGCTCGGGTGCTCCCTCCCGGGACGTGATGGGTCACTGAGCACAGATCAGGGCGGCAATCAACCCCTCCCTGACACCCCGGAGCCACACAGAGCTGTGCACCCCGGCAAGCTCTGCTGAAGGTGGCAAATTTATCCTGGATGAGTCAGGGCTAAATTTGGTCTCCTTTCCCGAGATTGCAGCGTGCAGCCCATGGCTTTGCTCCTGCTCTTCCTGTCCCTGTTCTTTCCTGGGTTTCGTGTCAGAGCCGTGGAGCTGTCTGAGCTGTTGGGGTTGTGGCAGAGCATGTTCCTGGTGGTGGAGGAGGAGGAGGAGGCATGGAGGGGTTCAGCATTCCAAGAGACAGGCAGGTTGGGGGTGCTGGGCTGGAGGAGGATGAGCTGGGAGCTGGAACAAGCTGCTGCCAGACAAGTAATTGGGGCTGCTCCAGCAGTGGGAAGTGGAGATTTTATAGGGCCTCTTGGTGTTTGGTTTCCTTTTAAATGCTGGTCTCCAGGGCAGAGGCTCTGCTGCCTGCAGAAAGCACTGCAGAATGAGAGGAGCAAGGTTTGGACCCGCCTGTCTGCAGCCCCTCGTTGGCAGGGCTGGGGTTGAGGGCTGTCATTAGATGTGGTCCCCGCAGGTCACTGCTGAGGGTTGCCTCTGCCGAATTTTCTTTTCCTTTGGGAAGCTGGGATGAGGAAAGGCCTCTGCCTTCATCTGAGGGGTTCACTGCTCCATATCCCTGCTCTAGGGCCAGTCTCTCGCAGGGAAGGGGCAGCTCCAAGCACTGCTGGGCGCTGCAGATGTATTTACCTTTCCATGCTGAAACTACAAAGCTGTGGAGACCTGGTGACCCTGTGTCACACGCTGCCCTGCCAAAGGAACGGGGCTAATTGAGACGTGACAGCCTATGAAAGCAAACTTCTCCTCAGAGGTCAAGAAAGCAAAGCTGATGAGCAGATGCAAAACCCGACACTTTGAGAAGCTCCTGGGAGAGCACCACGAGCAAGTGAAGGTGCATCCCAGCCGTGGCTTCACTGGGCTGGGTGCTTCTGTGCGCAGACAGGGAGTTTAGCAATGCCCAGCAAAGCCTCGGGGTTTTTGTGGCCAGACGCTGTGGAGGCGTGGGATGTCTGGTTCCTGGGAGAAGCCTCTGAGGGCACCGAAGGGCTGCAGGGGCACTGCCCGAAGCAGGCAGATAACACAGGTCATCATTGGGAGTGAAAGATGAGTGGGTGATGGGAGAGCAATCCTGAACACCCGGAGAAACCATGAACTCCTCGTGTCTGAGGTGAGTTAAAATGGAACGAGGAGAACTGCCTGGCTGAGGTGGATTAGGTGAGTGTGCCTGTTTCTCCCTTCGGGAGCAAAAACAGCATAAACAAAATTGAGCTAACAAAAAGCTGCCAACACTTTGAAACGAGGCAAGGCTATAATTCTTAAAAAGCCACCCAGCCCCCAGGGTGCAAGAGGACCCTGTGCCAGCTGCCCTCTCCCATCAGCACCAGCACAGCCGCTACCCAGCGTGTGCGGTGACACGCCAGCAGCCTGTTATCAGGGTGACATCTCAAAGATAAATGACTCCTATTATTGCCTTCATTCCCGGGCAGTCCCCCGAGGCCCCTGCACAGCCCCGGCAGCTGTGGCAGCCCCGGCAGCGGTGACCGAGGTGCTCAGGGCCCTTCACAGCAAATACTCCCGGCCCTGCCTGTTCGTGCAGGTGGGGCTTGCAAGGGCTCTTAACCTGACACAGCTCTGAGAACGTGAGCCGTGCTTTGGGAGGTAGCTGAGGCTGCTGCAGTGTTTTACCAAGAACAAGCCTGCTGCCAACATCCTCTGGACTGGGAGAGAACATCTGTGACTGGCCCTTCTGGAGGTGTCTTTTGTGGCACCTCCCTCTGCTCAAGTTTTACGGCTGGGACAGAGGCAGTGGATGCCATGGCACGCAGTGGTGCTGTGCACTGCAGCCATCAGAAACATGCCTGCTGCTCTGTTCTAGTCTTTCCCCTGCCACTTGCCTCCATTCCCCACCTTGGCTTTCAGCTTGCAGTGCAAGGGACGGCTCTGCCCCACAAGCACCTTTCTCCCCCAGGGGTGAGAGAGCAGGTAAAACTGGGCCCTCTGCAAACCACAGCAAAAGGCATGGCAGAGTGTGGGCTTTGTACCATCAGCTTGGGTGGAAAATGGCTTTGGGGTTAAATCATTCTCACAATGATCGAGTTTCACAAATATCTGGTTGTGCCTGGAACTAATGGGAACTACTTTGTGCAAAGAAATCCTTTATGGAGGTAGGTGCTGCCTTGGCTTTCTAGAAATAGAAATGCTTCCTGCACAAACATGGGTGCAGAGATCCTGGCTTTCTCATCTCTCCTCAGCCTCAAGAGGCCCCACAAGAGGTTGTACATGAGCAGGTGAGGCTCAGAACCAGCACCCAGTTCGGCTGCCAGCTGGGGGTACAGGCTTGGCTCCCCACCCCAGGGGCTGGCCCCACATCTGGGGGATGCTGAGAGTTCGGAGATGTGATCTGAGTTGTTTAATTCTATTACTCACAAGCCCTGAATAGCTGCTTAAGACACCCTTGACCTTCTGCTGCAGAACAGATCAAAGCAAATCTCTCTGTAGTGATATACTTTATCTGATTCAAGGGGGAAGCATCCAATGAAGCGCTTGTTTTGAAAACATTATTTTACGTTGTGCCCCATTAAATTGTTGACATGTTGCCCTCTGGCTATTTGGCATTAGTTATACTCAAATGCTATCTACAGCCTTAATCTGATTTCGCCTTTCCTCATCTTTATTCCTTGATCTTCATATTACACTGCTTAACGAATCTGTTCAAGGACGAAATTGTTTCAAGACGGGGGAAAAAGGGCTGCAGAGCCGGGCAGGAATCGTGTCTCAGGTCCCAGGCACTGGAATCCAGAGCAGCCAGAAGGGGCCTGGTTTATCTAAACTTCGCTCCTTCCCTCCATGAGCTCAGATTTCTGCTGGTCACGAGCTGTGCCAGGAGGGGTTTGTGGTTTGTGCCATTGATGGATGTTTGACTTTGGGGTGGTTTTCATGGCCGTCCCTTTGAGGAGCTGCAGAAGGCACCGAGCCCCGCGGGTGCTGTGGGACAGGCTCTGTGCCCTGTCCCCGTGCGTGGCACTGCTCCGGGGGGGGTCACTTGGTTTGCTCTTCCTCACAGCGTGTGCTACAGCTCTTCAGGCTGCATTACCCACACGTTTCAGCAAATCCCCTGCTGGTTCAAGGGCGCTGGTGGTGCTCCACACTCCTCCTGAGCCCTGCCACTCCTGTGCTTTGCTGATGTTTTGCTGGGCTGCTGTGAAAGGAGTAATTTCTTCAGCAGAGCTGGACCCCAATTGCCATCTTTTTTGGGTTAAATCCACTAAGAAATCAGCAGGGAGAAAGAGGTTCCAGTGCCTTCCAGCCACTGAACGACCAACCTGGAGGGAGAGCCTTTTGCTACCACCCTTCCAAGCTGCTCTGTGCCTTGGAGGGTTTATGTTGGGTAATGAGTCATATTTATTCTGTGCTCCTTTGTGATAAGCCGCAGGATTTGGTGGGGAATTTGGGAAAAGTGAGCCCTGCTGTGCTGGAAGTGTGCTGGATGCTCTCACTCTTTGCCTTGCAAGCCTAGATTGGAACCAGGTGAAAAAAAGTGCTCACAAAGCAGTCTATGGGAAAAAATAACTTGGTTTTAAAAGTGTTTCATTTTGAAAAGGGGAAGAAAACCTAAACAATCAGTGCTGTTAAAGTTTTCCATCACTATCCTTTTCACGCAATAGGACTTTTTCCCGTGCTCCAAAGCTCCAGCTCCAGCAGCAGCACACGGCTCCTGGGAACCAGCTTTCATCAGAGGAGCACGGAAAATGTCCCCAGATGTGGACCAGGGGTTTGCAAAATGGAAACAAGAGTTTTCATGAAATCCTTTTCCATCTTTGTAGTCCTTTCTGAGGGGTGTTTATAGTGGATCCTCTTTGTGCTGGCCAAGTCATCATCCCCAAAGGGCTACAACCAAGGGCATCCGCACAAGGAGTTCTCCAAATGACAACCTGACAACCCTGTCAGTCCCTTCGAGAGCTTAGACAGGGATCCTAGCAATTTTCCTAGGAGTAAAATGTACGTTTATACTTTCTGTTTCTAGTAAACTGTCATGGGAATAAAAAAATAATAGCCCTTGACAAGATAAGAAGATCCAAGGATTTGAAAAATCCTTTGGTGACACAAAGAGCTGAATGAAACCCCAACAAACTGGACATGTTTAGCACCAGCTCCTCTCTTTCTGACATCCAAGCAGTTGGAAATATAGGTATAATTAAAAGGGTTTGCAAAGCCAGCATAACACTACGAAGACTATTTTACATTACTTTTATAATGAACTTTAGTATTTACACTATTGCAGCAGGAATCCAAATAAATGTTCATGGTTTATCTCTCTTCTGCCTCCACTACATTGACTTTGGTTAAACAGCTATATTTATCAGTGCAATGCTGGCTATAGAAGTGAAAGAAACAAACCATAAAATGTCCAGTGAAGCTGTGTATTTCTTTAGGTGGGTGGGTACATGGACAGTTCGTAATTCTGGGGGTGGTAGCCACCTTTATTGCACATGAACAATGTCATCTACGGTGATAGTCCAGATTTACAAAGGTTTTTAAGACTCAAAAGCAATAGATATGTGTTATCAGGATCATAAAATGGTTGGGGCTGGAAGGGACCTAAAAGATCACCTGGTTCCAAGCCCCTGCCATGGGCAGGGACGTCACTCACTGCACTACAGCTGCTTGGACAACCCTGTCCTCCCTGTCTGGAGAGGACAAACGTGGGGAGGTAGGTCTGAGTTCCTCCTGGATGACCCTGCCTTCCTAATGGGAATGAATAATGTTAGGCTCGCCATAACTCTGCCTTTTTAAAGACTGAATCCTTCACCTGATGTAAGGGGGAAAATGGTGCTGCAGAGACAGGAATGAAGACCAGCTCCAAAACTAACAAATGAGCAAAAAGACCCCAGAAGAAGGAGTAAGGAGCCAGATCCCAAAAGGACACAATGGTTTAGATGGTCTCCAGCTCCACAGGTTTCTCTACGCAGTAAAATGCCAGAGAATGAAAGGTAAGGATAATTCTTCACTCCTTATACTCTGCCTAGTTCTGTAGTGGTCCATGGTGAAAGGTCCATAGCTCTGCTTGTGAAGTGCTGGTTCTGGTTAGGGATTAATATCTTTTTTTCTCATCCGGAAATTTCTCTTGAACTGCGGACTTGGAGGGTCCCTGTTATGGGCTTTGCAGGAGCCTGTCCCCCCACCAGGAGCAGAACAGAGTCCAGGCTCTTACAGGGCTGTGCAAACAGACAAATACCTGGTGTTTTTTTGGAAAGGAGAAAGAATAAGTAAAAAAAATAATTGTGGTGGAGTGCCTGGTTGACTTACAGTAAATCTTAGGAAGCAAGAGCAGAGGGCAGCTCCTTACATCTGGGTTAAAACTAATTGATCGCTTTCCCCCGGCACACAGACCTGTCTTTATACTGAGCCTGTAAAGAAAAGTTCCCTGAAAGTCACCGGAGACAAATAATCCTTCAGGAGTCAGTGCTGACACGGAATTACATTTTCAGTCATTTTTCAGTTGTATGCGTCTCCATCCTGTCACATTAGTTTGCTAACACTTCCAATGCAACAATGAGACAAACAGAGCATTGTGCTGGTCCAAGCCAAACATTCATCTCTGCTTGGCACCGGTTCAACAGGCCTGTCAAAACTCCTGGCGAGCTGGCCAAAGCTCATTAAGTGGTTGGATGCATATTTAGCATGGAAAAGAGCTTTACCCAGGGCTCTGAGTAATGTGCGGACTGAGCGGGCAGGAGAGAGGAGGGACGGTAGGAAGGAGAGAGCGGGATGTGTTCCTTGTGGATTGTACCTAAGCTGGAATAAAACAATCATATAAATATCTATGGAGGGAACATATTTCAAGGCAGAACAGAAGTGAATTGCAAAATCCCTGGGCCCAACGCCAACCTGAAATGTGTCTCAGAAGAGACATGGATGTTACTGCTCCTCAGTGTGCACAGAGTTACGAGGATGGTTTCCTTGGAACGGGAGCAGATCCGCTGGCCTGAGCTTTCCTTCCCAGCCTGAGCTTGGTGGGTTTGTAGAGGTCTGACCAGAGGCTTCCCTTGCACGTTGATTTCACCGAAGTCCAAGTAAGGATCTGATTTTTAAGAATCCAGCACGAGCTAGTGTAATGCATCCTGAGGTGCTGGCAGGAGCCTGGCTCAGCCCCCGGCACTCTGACACAGCTGTTAGCAGCTGGTGAACCATTTCCTCAGGAGGAGACGAATTAAGAGAGAGATTTAATTGCAGAGCCTGAATGTTTGTGTTGCCTTCTGGTGCTGAGCTGATGTCAAGGAAAGAATGATCAGGGTACAAGTGGCACTTCCCAACTCGTCCACATTCCTGTGTCTTTGTTTTCTGCACTGCTCAGGTTCAGTACATCTCTGCAGCAGACTTTTCCACCTGCAGGAATGCTGCTGATTTTCACAGGCAAATGGTCAAGTATCAAAGAAAATTACCTCTAAACATGTATAAACAAGATAGAAAAAATCCTTTCCTAAATTCACATCCAAAACTCCCAGCACTGCTCCGTTAAGTACTTACTCTTGGACAAGGAATAATGAATGACAAAAAAAAAAAAAAAAAACTGTTTCAGGAGGAAAAAAGAGAGAGAAAAACTTAGTAGCTAAGGAATAAATTCTTCTGTCTGCACTGAGGTGATTCAATATGAAGACAAATAATTAAGATGCTGGAATTGAGAAATCCTTTATTACAGACGATGAAAGAAGCCATTCATGGACTAATTAACAGAATGTTTCAAGCAAATGTTAACAATTAACCGATTGAGCATTTAAAGGTGTGGTTCATTTTAAAGCTAGCACCTCTGATTACTTACTTGCTTACTTACACACTTGCAAACAATTGCTCTGTTCACTCAGCTTGTCTTCTTCCCCCCTTTTTTTCTCTGACTGTAAGTTCTTGCAGGGCCTTAGAAGGTGTCCTTCAGTTTACAGTGATGCCCATCCTGACCTGTGCCAGAAATTCAGGATCATCCAGGGCTGTGGTCTCTGCACTGGCATCCATCCTTGCCAAGGGTGAGCATCTCCTGAGATCTCTCTGGAAGGTGCTGAGAGGTTATTGCTGCTGGATTTTGTTGTAGCTGTCAACCAACTATGAATTGTTGAGCTTCAGTGTCCATGATTTTAAAAGGGAAGTTAATTATGCTTAAAAGTGTACAGAACTACCAGAACTGATTTAAAGTCTGTAAAAGGGGAAGGAGTTCAATCTTCCTTATCTAAGTAAAGAGCTTAACGAGCATATCTGGGAGCAAGGTAATTTCCTGGATAACTGTGATGACTTCTGGTGGATGAGAGGTGAAGCTGCATCTGGCTGTAAGAGAAGATGAGGAGGTCATGTTACCCCGGCTGTTACCAATCCTCCCTGAGTCTGATTCACCCAGGGACAGGGGGGGTTGTCTGAGCTCATTGCTTCAAGTCTGGCTGGGAATGGCTTTGTGCCTACAGGTGAGCATGGTCAGGTGAAAATAGGATTTTTTTTCTACTCATGGAATCACACCAGAGTGGGGAGTGGCAGAGATGTCTTGGAGTTCGAGTAGTTCAACCACTCCTCAAGGCAGAACTTCAACCTCCCAGCAGCCAGTCCTGTAATCTGCCTCTTGTGAAGCCCCTTTTCTGCTGAGGGATAAGATCCCATCCCTCTCCAGGCTTCGGGGAGTTAACAGGCTGCAATGTTTCATTTCCACAAACCGGAGACGTGAGCGCTGAGGAGACATCCAGAGCAGGATTTTCTTTATCTCTCTGGCCTTTGGGTGACTTTTTCTCTCACTATGGTGAGCATTGTTCTCTCTGCATGCAGTTACCCGACACACTTACCTGACAGGTAATCACTGCTCCCTGGGGTTGCTGTTCTGCTGGGTGTGCTCAGCACAGAGTGCCTTGGAGGCAGAAGTCTTTGTCAAGGGTAGAAACCCCCTCAGAGCTTGACTTTGGGAAATTCTTTTTGCCCCCACCTCTCAAGGGCTTATTATTGAAGGACTCCAGGCTTAATTAGACCATAAAAGCTGCCTGACATTGTGATTTATGAGATCTTAAAAGTGAGTGCTGCTTATCAGCCACGGAGCGTAGCGAGGGCCCGGTGTCTCAGTGCTGTTCCTGCAGGAGGGAGCGAGGCTCTGCAGAGAAGGAGCCTTGGGAATTCTGCTGGAGGGGAGGTCCAAGTTCCCCCTGAAGGGCTGGACCACACAGAACAGGAGGGAACGAGCAAGGGTGAAGCCATTGATGGATGGCACAGGCACTGCTGCTCTCTGTGCATCCATAAGGAAGGATTTTGGGGACGCCCAGCTCCAGCACGCTGTGATTCAGAGTAAAGGATGTGCTTCTCAGAAGTGTTCTTATATTTGCAGCATTTGGGAGTTTCTTCATTTCTAAAGGCTCTACATTGTCTGGTGTGACTGGGAAAGCACGGCCCCATCACAAAAATACTAATTCTGATGTGTTTTAGCTTTTCTCCAGCTGACAGAATGGCTGAAACGTGTCCCCTCCCACAGCTGGCCAGAAACCTACTTAATTAAATTATTGTGGGGGTTTTTTGAATCAACATCTTCAAACCAATTGCTTTTTTGAAATCACGGGCATCTCTGGTGCTCCTCTCCAGCATTTGCAGAAGCTGCAGCCAGAGCTCAGTCACAGTTGGCACACTGGGGTACAGGAGTAGCTGTGCCTGAGTTCCTGCCTGTCCCTGCTCTGGCTCTGGCTGTGTGGCCAGAGCGAGGTGATGTTATTGCCGTGACTCACAGCATTCCCATTCTGGCTTCCCCAGCCAGGACTGGGTTTCTCAGCCCACAGGGAGGCTGGAAGGTGTTTGACAGCCCTGTAGTTTGATGCCTTTGTGACAGTCCCAGTCTTAACAGCTCCAGGTCCAAGGTTGCTTTTAAATGTATTATAAATTAAATTATTTCTTTTTTTCCCCAGGGTTCAAGGATCTTAATGTGCTATGAAAGAAATGCCTCATGACTAAATACTGTTCTTCCACAATAGATGCCATAGCATGGAACTGCTGGCTCCAGCACAACATCTGTTAAGAATCTACAGATTATAGCTAACAGGATTTTTCACCTTAAATGAGGTTTCTGTGATCTGCATGGTTTTGTTCGTGGTCCTCAGGTGATGAGGGAAAATGTAGCAGCATGACTTTGATCTCCAATGTACTCTTATCCCAAATCACTGTTGAGAGGCTTAATTGTACAAGATGCAAAATAAAACCTCTGTTAAAGCAGCACTTAGGGGTTTTTTTTGGTTTTTTTTTTTTTAAGTAGACTTAGATTTGCAGTTACAGTAACAAAGTACAAAGGATACCAAAAGGTAAGGTCCCAGCACTGTTGGCTTGATTGTGCTGTACACCCTGTGTATTTTTTTTATGACATGAACCCCAATACAGACATCTTACCAAAACTCCTGGGTTTGAAACTGGGTTGCTTGTGAAAATTCATTCCATAATGTGAGCAGCACAGAGCCTGGCTGGTGGGGGAGCACAGGGCTGGGCTGTCTGAGCACCCCTGGCCCTGCATGGCCAAGTAGACCCGAACCTTGTCCATACCTGGTGCAGAACAGGGCCCTGGCAGCCTGTTCTTGGAGCACCCTCTGAGCTGGGATGCTGCCTCCTTCCACCTTCTTCTGTGGGTAGATTTTCTCTGGCTTCCTTTGCATCCGTCTCCCTGCCTCCAAAATTGCATCGGAGTTGGCTTGGTTTGGTATTCCAACCTCTTGTCTTCACCTTTGCACAGCTCTAAAGCACTAAACCATGTCATGTAACACCAAGTTATGGGACATAAAATCATTGCCCCAAAGAATTTTAAATGCCTCCAAACTAGAGCGTTCAATCTGATAGTTCATAGCCAAAGCACAAAGTTATTTTTCTGCATATGTGTGTTTCAGGTTGGGGGTTTTTTTGGATGGAAAATAGGGTAAAAGAAACCCCAGGTGGTGACTGAGGCTGGAGTATCCTGGAGGAACAGAAAGATGTGGCCCAGGCAGACGCAAGGGGAGGGGAATGCTGGCAAGTGACAAGGGAAGATAAAGTAGGTGAGGCTGCAGTTGGAGTGGACAGCTACAGGATGAAACTATGAGATATAAAACAGCACAAGAGTAAAACTTTGTCTCTGGTAATAAGATTTGTATTGGAGAAAGAGAAGAGCAGTAAAGAATTTTAAGAGTTACTATGAAACTTTGGGTTTTTAAAAAATATACTACTTTGTCCTTCAAAGAGACTGACTTTATTTTTATTTTTTTAATATTGCAATAGTCAATAATAGAATAAATCTCCATTCCATTACAAATCCTTTTTCCCAGTAACAACAGAGCCAAAATCTCTGGTGGTACATTAGAAAAGGTAATTTGAACCCAAATCTGGCTGGAGAGTGCTTTGTTCTAGGCCTAGCGAGACTGTCTGCCCAGACCTTTCCCTTTTACAGGCTGTGCATTTGATGAAGACCTGTCTGGAAAGCCATAGCCCGTGAGCCTCACCCAGCCCCCTCATTAGATTTAGCCCTGCAATAGATGCTCTGAGACTTCAGTGCCTGTAAATTAATTTTCAAAGCCTCTCCAGCCTCTGGGATGGGCTTTGCTGCCAACAGGAAGAGCTTGGTATGCTCCTAGGGTGCCAAGAGTGCCCTGCAACACGTCCAGAAAAACAATGGACTGCTGCAGGGTCCAGCTTGAGGCATCCTGGAAGTCATGTGTGTCTTTCAAATCCAACAGATTCGTTCTCTGTTAGCTTCCTCCCTCCCCCTGCCCTCCTCCCCATCCTCAGGGAATTCCCATGCACTGAAGCTGCCCTGGCTGCTGCCCTGGGTGTCCTGCAAGGCCTGAACACGAGGTTTCTATCCATGCAGGGTGGCTCAGAAAGTGGGAATGGTGAAGGAGAGTTACCTCCTTCCTCATCACAGGCTTAACGGGACAATGAGCAAAAAGGGCTCCCTGCTTTTCCCGTGTGTCCCGAAAGCTTTTCTGTGGCAATCATCCCGTGAGCAGGCCTGCTGCTGGGGAACGTGCCATCTCCTCTGGAAGCAGAAAATCCCACTTTCCCTCACTGTCTGACTGCATCCTCTCCTGAGCATTAACATTGGCTCATAAAGAAGTGTTTGTGAAGGAGAATCTAAGTCCAAAACCGCTTACTTGGCAAAATGCACGAGGAGCACGGGGGAAGGAGGAAGCGCATTGGTGGGCCTTGGGCTTCTGGCTCACGATGATGCTGAAGCACGTGTGTGAGATGCTTCTTCCAGGGACATCTTAAAAATGCCTACTAAGCACAGGCCAGGATGCAGATAAGCGTGGGGCTGATGAATGCTTGCACGGGGGGAGTGTAGCTGCACGCCATATGGTCAGTGAAAAGGGCAGGCAGAGAGTGGTTCAAGCAGGTATTTCTCCAGCAAAGTCTCTGTTAACTTCGGATTTTGCTGCTTGCTCCTTGGAACGGGGATGGCTCCCAGGGCTGGTGACAGGCACTGCCCAGCTGTGCCAGCCTGGGCTGAGCTGTGTCTGTCCTGGAACCAGCCCCTGGTACCCACAGCAGCTCCTTCAGACCTCGCCTGGTTTACCTCACATCAGCATCTGGTACCTCAATATCTCTTCTCAATGATGTCAAACATGAGAGCGACTCTCCTTCAGTGATATGTGCACAGTGCCTTGCCCAAAGTCCTGAGCAGCAGCTGTGTCACTGAGGATGCTGCTGTTCTTCTTGAGAGATGTGTGCTTTCCTGATGGAGAGGTTGATAAATCCCATCAAATACCGAAAGTTTTATCAATCACCGGAGTAAACTAACACATAAAAGCTATGGAGCTCATCGGCAGGAAGGCAGCTCCCTGCTGCCCGAGCCTGGGGTAATGTTTGCTGCTTTCCTTTCACAAGCTATGTTTTCCTGCAGCTCTGCAGGATATCAAACCCTTTGGGAAAGGGCACGTGTGTTTGTGTGTGCACACGTGTGTGCTGACACCGAGCCTGCATTCTTTGAAGTGCCTTGTTCAGTGGGTCCCTGTGGTGTGTCTGTGCTGAAGGAAAAGCTGAATTTAACATCTGTCTGGCTGTGACACGAGGTTTCCATGTGAAAGTGCATCCAGTGAAGCAGAGGGCAGGGTGGAATTCCTGCCCTCATTGAAGTCAATGGGAATTTTGCCACTGACCTTGATGGATCCAGGCTTTCACCCCTGACTATACAGTAGCTGATCCAGCCCCTTTGTCTATCAATCTCATGGAAGCAAGTGCCTCTATAAATCGCTCCTTGAAAGAGAAGAAAGGACATGACTTCAAAGTCTCCCCTCACAGCCTTGTCCTGCAGAGGCTGGTCCTGGCTGGGGGCTCTTTTGTGGGAGATGAGGCTTCCGACAGATCTGAAGCACTCAGCATCGGGTCACAGGGATTTTCATGCACCAGCAAGAAATGGGGAGTCTATGGGGCAGATTTACTGCCCGTTTCACTGGCTGGTAGAGTCGGGCAGTGCTCCAACGAGTGGCACATCGTATCTCTAACACAGGTGTGTCAGAGCATTGGCAGTGCGCTCTTTCACACACAGAGGATGCAGCGGGATACAGAGTAAGCTTTGGAGCATACTGCTGGTTTTCACTGAGCAAGGAGCAACTGGTGGGCTTTTTCCAGAATCATTTGCTTGTTGGAGTAGTCAAAGTCTTTTTATTAATATGGATGTGACGTCCAAACAAGACATTGTCTCTGCGACGAAGATTTTCTCAGTGTCCACTGGTTCCAACGGAAAACTGAGGAGGGCAACTGCGAGTGCAGCTGCCTTGGGATTACTTCGGAGCAGAAGGGAATGCAGATGCTGCAGGACACCGGCTACTGAGAGCTGCCCATCCCACCAGGCAAGGGCCGCCTTTACGAAATACCATCCAGATAGTGATTAGCAGGGCTGAGAAAACAGAGGACGGACCCCGGCGACAGGGCAGGCTGTTCCCACTTCGCAAAGCACTTTCTTCACCTCACAATGTCCTCAGGGCTGCTGGAGTTTTTCCCCCATCGTGAGCCCCCACTGACTTGTGGGCCTCTCGCTGGCAATTTGGGCAGAATCTGCTTTGTTAGATGGCCTCCTGCTGCTCTTTTCTTTCCTTCTCTCCCCACCCCTTTCTCTTTTCTTTAAAAGCTTTATTGCAAAGCAATAAGTCGTTTCCCTCCTCCCTGCTTCTCCCTTCCCAGACCCCTTTCCTAAGTCACCGGGGATTTTTTCACCTATATATGTAAGTTGACTCAAACAACATTCACCCTACTGTCAGTTCTCAGCTAATAAAATAAACAGATTGTTATGAAAGTCAGAAGTTTAAAAAGTTGTGGATTTGGGTTCCTTTACTGTTCATTTTTTGCAAGGGGTCTAGTGCTGCTGCATGTGATGGTTGAGAGAGAAAATGCACGCTCAGGACCAAGGCAGTGCTCGGACAGAGCTAATTAAAATAATAATCCAACTTTTCACAGCAGCTGAAATGTTTGTATGCTCACCATACCCCTCCAGAGGCTCAGACTTCCCTTGGGTGAACCCAGGGGCATTTACCGCCTCCCCAAGCACAGGCAGTGGGTGTTCTGGTGCTCTCAGCTGCTCATGCCCCCAGATGCCTTTGTTTTAGAAGCTGCTCATGGATTAAATGAGACATTTTCGTCAGCCTGAGGGGCCAGAGCTGCAGAGGCCCTCGCTGGTGTTGGGCGCCTGAACTGTAGGATGGAGTGGGACCAGAAAGTGTCTGGTGCCAGGGAATGAGGCAGAATTACAGCAGGGCTGTGTGACAACAAGAAGGCAAAACCCGCTGGGATGGGGGCCAGTGGTGCCTGCTCTCCAGTGCCATTTGTAGACCAGCCAGAGCTGGGTGACACCCTCCCACACGCCTCCTGCTCACCAAGGTGACTCCCCAGTCTCCACCGCTGTCATAAGGCTTTGTGCTAATTTGTGTGGAATAAATGAGCCACTGGAGCAAAAAAATGTGTCTCTGCTGCTCAAACAGAGCAAAAAAGTGACAAGAGGTCTAGGGCAAAAGTCCTAAGAGCTTCACTTGCCTCTTCCCAGAGTAACAACTGCCATTATAAATAATTTGCTTCTTTCATTAAAGCTCCAGTAAAAAGAAAATTGGCTTCAAAATTTTGGATGTAAAGTACTAAATTGGAGGAGAGGTTAGCTGCAGAAAGAGCTTTTCCAAAGGAGCCTTTTTGGGCAGCCCTTCAGATGGCATTAACTGTCATCTTCGGGGACGAGCTCACCTAGGGCCTGTCTGATCAAAGTCCCATATTGTGTCATTTAGGACAAAACAGTGCAAAGCTCCAGAACTGGGAGGAAAGAATTAAAACAGGCAATGCAGTTTTCACCTCTGCCTCTTTCCCAGAAAAGCTGTTAGCTGACTGGGGCACTGTTATTATTCCACCCATGGTGAGCTCCCACTGCACACACACGAACAGCACTCCAGTCTCCCTCTTTCCTGCAGGCAGAGCTTTGGCATCAACTTCAGGTGCCCTGTATAGATCTTGATCTTTTTCTTGGGCTAATTCAGCCTGTTCTCCATTTTTTATCCTTTTAAAGCCATTTTCTCTCTCAGTCCAGTGGCACTCCTGCTGCCACGGACAGCACAGAGAACCTGCCCAGCAGGAGACAAGCCCCTCATGGAAAATCTCTGCTGGCTTCAGATAGACCTTAATTTATCTGGTAAAGGCCAAATTTTAAACAACCAAATACCCCCTCAGGCCTCACAAGTCCTTCTAATTATTAGCACCAGAAGGAAGCTGAGTTAGATTCCTTCTCTACTGAGCTGGGGGGATTATTGCCACTTCAGGCCTCTCCCTAATTTTTTAACAGCAGCATGTTTGGGTCTGTTCTGGTAACCAACAATAAATTCTAGCTCTTTGCTGGATGCCCTTTGTTTGTTGGGTCCATGAGCACCACAGACATATTTTGATGCCTTGTGGAACTATGTTCTGGACTCGGGGTTTGTGATTTACCACTTTCATTGCAGCTTGGGGAATACAAAGGATGCAAAGAAAGTATGTGGAGAAACTCAGGGGTTTTTTGTGTCCTCTTATTTCTCTTGTTCATCCTTCACAGGTAAAGAGTTCTCTTTCTTCCCAGCCTCTTTTTATCTCAGAAGCCGTAATATTCATAACTGGAAAAAAGGAAAAAAATAAATGTAAGTAAAAGAGGTAAATCTCCAAAGTCCGGAGACCACAGAGCTGCTGAATAAGACGGAGCCGCGTGAAGGTAATTGCAGGGGGATAAAGGATGCCTGTGTTGTAGGATGTCCTCGTTGTAGGACGTGGTTATCAGATACACACTTCCTATATTTTATGACACTTCAAGATGTTCACAGTGAGTTTTTTCAGTCAGCTGGAGCTGCAGGGTGTGTATAAACCAGCTGTGTGTATTTAAGGAATTCAGTTATCTGGACCCGCAGATCTGCGCTTTTTTCACCAAAATGAAAGGCAAAAGGTACATTTCCCCTTGTGCCTGTGGCCAGGTCTTTTGTTTGCTCTTGTGTCCTCAAAGCTGCCATGTACTTTAAAAATCAGCATTGAATTTGCATTCCAGATGAAATTCCAGGTTTTGAAATGTGACTGTGGCAAATTGGAGGGACTTGAGGAACTCTGTGGTTCAGCTAAGGACAGTCTTACCCTGGTCTGTGCAAAATATTCCTTCCTCATCCAGTATTTCCAGACTTCACCCTCTCTCCGTTCTCTCCTTCTCAGCTGCCTCGGAGAGTTCCTGCTCCTTTCTGCCCTTCTCACTTTTGCCTTCCCTCCTTCCCTCGGATACACTTAGGATCTCTTCCGAAATAACTTTTTTCAGAGGGGGGCGCTTTCCCAGTGGGTTTCACATCAGTACATAGCTTTGATCCCGAGCTGATTTCCTCAGCCGCTCCCCAGTCCCATTTGGCACCAGTGAAAAGAGCTGTCTGTAGGTCCCAGCCCCTTGTGCTGCTGCTGGCAGTGCCTGCAGCCAGTTTCCCCTTGCCAGCCTTGGCTCTGCCCGCTCCAGCCGGCAGCAATCCGTGCCGCCGGCTGCAGCACTGGGTGGGTTCCAAGCTGCTGCAGGCAAAAACATCCCCCTGTTTTGGAGGTCTGAGGCTCTGGTGCTCAGGGGGTGAAAGGAGCAGCCTGTGCCCTGGCAGGGAGGATGAGCATCACCGTGGGGAAGGAACCGCCAGAGCTAAACATTGGTACTGGGCAGTGAATTTGCTCCCTGATCTAGGAAACATCTCTCTTGTGCCTCCCTGGTGTCAGAGGGAGTCCTCACTCCCTGGGGCTCAGAGGCGCATTTCAAGCTGGTTACACTTCTTTTTTTCATAGATCTGGGCTGTCTGAGCAGCATTTGCCTTCTTCACCAGAGTTTGCTGTGGTCTGGGCTGTTTCTTGGCACCAGCAGAGAGGGTCATGGCACTGCCAGCTGTCTTCCTCTCTTGTCTTTTTAGTGGCATTTCAGTATTTAATTACTTTCTTTATGATCCTTCTCAGGTCAGCTGTTTGCTGGAGGTTGCCAGAGCTACTGGAGCTGCCGGGTGTTTCTGTAAACACCTCAATCCAAGCACCCTCATGGTCAGACTTGAGGCCGGCTTCCTGCTGACTCCTGCCTCTGCCAGAAGGGCTCAGACTGAAGAATATGAACATTTCACAGATGGGGTTTAGCGCGGATAAGCCACTCCTGTGCCCATCCTTACCAGTCCCTTCAGGAGATGTTTTCTAATTGAGCTGCTGGAAATCAAGCATTCCCCAGTATGTAACTTATTTCAGTGCTGTTCCAAAGGCTGCTGGAATGCAAGAGACTTCCAGAGTATTTTAATAAATAAAAAAATTTAAAACAAGTGCAGACGTGCTGGTTCCTGCCAATTCTCCTTCCTTTCCCATTCCGGGCGTGTGTTGCATTACTTTTTTCTTAAAGCACCAGCTGAGGAAAGAGCGAGGCAGGCTGTAACCCTATGAGGAGAAAAAATATCCCTGCCCTGCTCCTCATTTTCCCCCAGCCTCTCTGAACAGCTCGTCCCATGCCTCTCTGTCCCTCTCCGAGCAACTAAGCACGTTTTCCCATAGGAAGCGTCTTTGGGATTAGAAAGCCGAGATTTTTACGGAGACCGTGTTTGTCTCTGTGATCAGGCAGGACCGCAAGGGCCGAGTCAATCACTTGTCAGCGAGGGCTCCTTGCAGCGGGCGGAGGGCAGGCTGTGCCCGGCGGGGAGCGCGGCACGGGCATCTCGCTCCCCGTGCCCCCGCACCTCTCCATTCCCCTCCCGAGCCCGGCGGCGAATCGGTCCCGGGGCTGCCGAGTGCCCCCGGCAGAGGCTGCGGGATGCAGGATGCTCAGCCGCTCCGCTGTCGCTGTCGCTGTGGTGGCCGCGTCCCGGTGGCCGCTCTCAGGACACGGGCCACGCGGAGCGGCCGGGAACAGCCCATCCCACACCTTTCCTGCTGCACATCTGCTCCTCCTCGTTCTCTCTCCGCTTCCCGAGCCGCCACGGGGCCCAGCGCTCTGCCGAGCTCCTGAAATTGCTGTGAAATGAGGGCAGCGCTAATTAGCGCAATTAGTCCTTTGCTCTTTCCCTGATGGAAAATGAAGGCAGCGGTCGGCCCGCCGAAGCCTGGCGTAGCTTTGCCCGGGGCTGCGAGGGTGTGCGCAGCGAGGACGTGCTGGCACCTCCCTGTGCCTGCCGAGCTGACCTGGGGTTAATTGAGAGCACGTCTCTTAACCCATATTGCAAAGACAAATTTGTTGCCCGTGTCCCTCTCGGCTGTGGGATTATGGCTTTCTCGCCTTGCTGGTGTCCCTCCAGCTCCAGGGCGATCTGTGGGCTCTCTCGCCTGGAAACGGGATGAGGCAGCGGGAACATCCCCAAGCCAGAAGTTAATCCAGCTCCACGCGACCAGAAACTTATGCTCTGTAGCTGCAGAAATGAGCTTCCCCCCACCATTCCAGAGCTAATCCTGCCCAGAGCTGGTTTAGCACAGTCTCTCCTCCCCGGTATCTACAGGCACGGAAACTCAGCCATTTTGACATTTCTGGCTGCGAATCCTGCCCTTAGCAAACACACTTGATGCTGATACAAGGTCTCTTGGCTGCCTGTGCTCGTACCCATCTGTCGCGGTGGCACCGTGCCCGTGAGCAAGATGCTCTGCTATATTTGCTGCAGCATAGGTGCCAAGCAGACCAGATGTTTTCAGCAGGAAAGTGAAATGGGGAGGCAGGGTCCTTTTTTAAAACTCCTGGCTCTCTTGGCAGCTCCGTGGGGTGGGAGCGTGTGATGGCCCCTTGCCTGTCCCTGCCACCCCGGGCCACGCACCCCGACTCCTTGAAGGTGTTTGCTGAGCCACCCCCACGCCTGCTGCCTGTGGAGGGACAGTCACAAGCTGCCTTCGGCTGCCCGAGGTGTCTGGAGGCAGGACGTCCCCTTCCCGGCCCGTGGGGACAGCCAGGAGAGACGGCTGGGGCCGTGCGGGTGCCGGTGCCAGTCCAGGCGCAGGTACTGGTGTGGGGCTCTGCCAGCGCCGAGGAGAGCTCACAGCTTACAGCTGGGGTTTGCATTTCGGCACCTCTCCGCAGCCCGTGAGTCAGCACTTGCTCAGCCCTCAGACGAGTCCCAGGAGAGACAGTAAATAAGATGTTATTTTCCTCTCCGGCTGAGCAGTAATTTTCTGCCAGCCCACACGAGCAGGGAATTGCAGCGCCTAATCGCAGCCCCTTATCCCCTTGGCAGTGCTGCTCAGCCCCGGGAGAGCACGGCAGCAGAGCCAGAGAGGGGGTACAAACCACCGAGCAGGGAGAGGAGGATGCTCTGTCTGCATCTGGAGTCTCCTCTAGCAGATGGGCTGCACCCAGCTGTGTCTTTTGGGGCAAAACACAACACAGGCTTGTGCCCCATTGCCTGCAGCGCAGGCAGCAGCCTTCCCAAAGCTGAGGGAGAAAGGAGGGGGAGTGTCTGGCTCCTGGTTACCCTGAGGAACTTGAAGTTTTTCAAGCAAGGTTGAAAAAAAAGCATCAGTAGCAGTTGTGAGTGTTTCAGGAAACAACTCGTTGGTATCTGTTCTCACCAGTGAGAGAAAAATCAACCCTATAGGATTACAGCCCGCTTAAATCCGGGAATAAAGGATGTTTGAAGTTCCTCTCTATTAAGAAAACCCCTGGAGTTTTTTTCTTGATATCGTTGTCAGGGAAATGTTGAGGTTGGAGATATCCGCCCCGTGTGTATGCTGGCTCGCCTGTCAGATGGGAGAGCTGGAAGAAATGTGTGTGGGAGCTTTTTCCTAGTGCTGAGACCATTGAATGAGACAAATTCCAGGTAAGCTGAAGAGTGGCCACCTATAGCGATGCCCCTCGGCCGAAGAAGAAATGTGATTCTTCAGGGTTTCTTACTGACAAAACAGGAAAATTGCATTTGAAACAAAAAGCAAGGAAAATGTTTGATTAATTCTTGTGAAAATCTGTTGGTTCTATATTTATTGTTCTGATTGACTTAAAAACTGAACTGCATCTGTGTTATTCTAATTAAGCAGCTCAGTGCTTCTGCAGTGTCGTAGTGAGCATCTTGTCATGCAGTCGAGCTCTGGAAAATAGTTTGAAGGCTCCTGAGACCAAAACCTGTATTTTTATTGCTTTTGGCTGCTGATGTTTGTGGAAGTTGGAGCAATGACCTGATAATTTGCCAATCACCATGAAACACGCACTGTTAAACTTCTCTCCTGGGTGTCCCATGCGAAATCTCAGCTGCTTTAGACGCTTTGTGAAATACAACTGAGCTTTTTTAATTTATGGGGAGCTGTGATAGACCTGGGAAGCTGATGCTGCTGGCTTTCAAACAGATGAAACTGGTTTTTTTTCAGTGCAGAGAAATTGAACTTCTTGCTCTTTGTATTAGCTAGTGCCTATGAGGACTAAGCCAATTTGCTGAGCCAACTCCAGAGCTCGCAGCATTTGTTTGTTTTAAAGTAGTGCTGGCCAGAAAACAAAGATCCTGTAATACTACTGCAGTGAGGCCTTGGGTCTCCTTACCTTTAATTACGAAACCTTGGAAAACATTTTCTACTGGAATTAAAAACTGTTGAGAGACAGAAATTCATCTGCTGTGGACAACAAACGCCTACGGAAGAGCCACCGCCTGCTACTGCTGCTGGAGATCCTCTTCAGAAATCCTGTTCATCAAAGCTGACGTGGTTCCCTCAAAATAAGCTGGTTTCGGTAGTTCAGTGCACTTTTTTACCACCCCCTTTCAAATCCAGCACACAGGAGGATTCAGAGAGATTTCTGACCTGCCTGAAGCAGAGAAGGACAAGTCCTTGTGAAGCCTGTTCGTGGTGCAGGGAGGCTGGAGCAAGGTTGAAGGCAAGAAAAAGACTCCTCCTGGCAAAATTACTTTAAGCCTCGAGGTATATTTAATGAGATTAAAGTTCCCTGGTTGCTCTCTCTTGCTCTCTTCCTGTCCTGTTTAATTTCCAGTTGAACTCCCTCCCCAAGACACCGACCTCACTGGAGTCACTGGGGATCCTGTGGGAGCCCTGCTGGGTTGGAGGGGTGGCTGTGCCCCTGCAGCACCCACAGGTGACAGTGTGGAACCCCAGGGTGTCTGAAGGAAGGTCACCTGGTGTGGTGGATCCTCCTTCTCCCAGCAGGACCCCATGGTGCCCCAGGGACAAGGAAGACCCCAGGAGGGGAGCAGGGCATCAGGCACAGCCACAGCCCCAGGATGAGGCATTGAAGGACTTCAGCACTCAGGACCTGCCCTCTCGCCCGTGGCTAGTTTCATCAGAAGTCGGTAATTTGGAGCAAAGGGATAATTTGTTACTATTTCTTCTCCCCACGACTTGGTCTCAGTCCCTGCCCTCCTCACACCTCTGCTAAAATGCTGTGATGAAGGTGCTGACCCGTTTCTGGGACCTTTCCTATGCTTTCCAGCACGGCTGGGGAAGGATCCATGTCAGCAGAGATGCTGCTCATGTTTCCACCACGCATGGTGTAGATGCCCAGGGGAGGTGGGCATGGAGGATTCACCCTGCAGGGCCAGCCCAGGGCTGCGGCATCAGCCATCAGCCCAGGTCTTGTGCTGGCAGCCTTGGAGCAGAAGAGAAATGAGAAGCTGGAGAGGATTTGCTTTACTTGGCAAAGGAAAGAGAGGGGACAATGAATGAGAAATCAGCGGACCTCCATCCCTTCTGCCAAGGGGCAGACAGGGTGCTCCTGGGCTCTTCACACCTCCCTTCTGCCAAGGGCTGCTCTTGGATGAGACTTTCAAATCTGCTCTTCCCCACCCCAGCCAGTCGTTCCCTAAGCCCTCACGGAAAGCTGGGACCTGTGCAGCCCCCGTGCCATGAGGGCCTGGCTCAGGGTTTACCTGGCATGGTAAATCCTTGGGAGCAGCTGGAAAAACCCAAACACAGCAGCAGCAGCCACCTGCCAGGAGCCCTGCCCGGCCCTGGCTGCCTGGCTGGCACTGCCAGGGCCGTGGGGTCTCTGCTGGCACCAGGATGTGCCACCACTCACTCCAGACCTGAGGGCACCTGGGAGTGGCAGATGCTGTCCTGGGGAGTTGCAGATGCTCTCCTGGGGCACCCCCCTTCCCAGGGATGCTCTCCCTGCGCTCCACTCGCCCCCGGCGCTGCTGAAGGAGAACCCATGGCTGAAGGGTATTTTTAACATCACCTTGGTAAAACGTAAAGACTCCAAGGCTGTTGGCAGACAGAGAGCTATTCTTCTCATTCTGATGAAGAAACTATTTCCTCGTACATCTGGTTCATATTTTTCTTTAGGTTTCTGCCAGAAACAATTCTGAAAACAAAACGCAGAGCCGAGCCGAGTGAATGTATACATTCCTGAAAGATTCCTTCACCGCTCCTCTCCGACCCAAACCTACCAGCCCTCTTCACAAACCTTCTCTTTTTTTCTTCTTTTTCATTTTTCATTTCTTTTTAATTAGTTTTCTTTTCAAAATGTGGAAACATATGGCCTGATTAGCTCTGGAACACTGCTGCCTGCATCGTATATAACGATCTACATTTAGAAAATAATTACAGAGAACTGGACGAGAAAATACTCCATCACAGAAATTTTTTTTAAATTTTTTTTCTTTTTCTAATTGTTTAAGCCTATTATCTCTCCAGTCAGATTTGTCTGGAAAGCCTTATTAATGACTGTGTGACACAAGCCTCACGCTGGGGCCTTGCGGCTCAGAGATGTTGTGTTTTTCTTCAAAACCCAGGTTTCAGACTAGAAGAGGGGAAGCAGCAGTGAGTGGAGTTTGAGGCCACGCTGGGCTGCACACATCCTGCTTTGGTCCACTGCCACAAGCAAATGTGGGCAACTGGCCAGGGTGGCTTTGCTGCTGTGAACCTGGGTGGGTTGGGCTGTGAAAAAAGATTTTAAAAAGGGGAAAAAAAAAAAGCAAAGGCAGAGTGATATCCCAGATGCAGCCTACCTAAGCCCCAGTAATTGGGAGGGAGGGGCCGGGGAGGTCACGGGTGAGTGCACTCGAAGGCTGCCTGTGCCACCTGTGAGATGGATGGCACCCACAGTGTTGTCATAGCACCACACTCCGCTCCCGGATCCGCTGCTGAGGAAGCGCGGCAGCTGAAAGCCGTCGGCTTTGCCTAATTGGGAGCAGAGGATATGCGCTAAGGAAGAAATGTGTAGCCCCAAATTATTTATGTTCCTTGTGGGAGGAGTGCAGTTGCCGTGTGACAGTCAGTCTCTACTCCCTCACCGAGGTATCCAAGTGATGCCTGGGCTGGAAGACCATGCGTTTTGCAGGTGATGCTATGGAAATGTTTGAAAACGTTTTATTGAGAGAGGTTTGTGCTGTGAGAAAGAAATCAGCCTTGGCTGTAAGACCCCCTTTACCTCCTCCACAAATATGTCCAGGTTTTCCTTGCCGGCTTAGTGAGGCTGCAGTTCCGGGTTAGGATAGAAGAGGTGAGTGGTGGCGGCTGGGGGACGACCTGCAAACCACTCAGTGTGTCTTGCCTTGCTCTTAGCCCCTGTATAAATGCTTATTTAAGTGCCTGTGGAAGTACAGGGAGTCCTGTTTGCAGAGAAATGGGCTGGCTCTGGAGGTGGGGACGCCTTTGCTCAGGGGCTGTGTGAGGTGCCCTGTGGGACAAGAGGAGGGCTGCGGTTGCTGGCAGGGTTATGAACCAGAGCCTGCTCCTTCCCTGCAGAGAGTTGCCTGCTTTCACTCCAGTAATTGCTGCACGCTTGGAAACGCTCCTGCTAAAAGACCAAAATGACTGATTACAAAAATTGGAAAGGATTAAAATCTCTAAAACAATGCAAAGGGAAGAAAATAGATGAACTAGCGAGGGAATGGGCTTATCGCTTCTTGAGCAAACAAACAAGTGAAAGCTAATTTTCTGAGCCAGCAAATGAATGATTAATGAACCAAGCCACGATTAACCCTTCATCAGGAGCTCACCTCCTCGGGTGACTGCTCCGCACAGCTATCGCTCTGCTTCACATTGGAATAAAGACACAGTTTGATGGTCGTAAATCTGTTGCTCAGGTTGTATTTCAAAGGGCTCTGGCGTAGCAGGTATATCTGGGGAAGGAAGAAAATATGGTTTAAAGATGTTCCAGATGTACAGTGGGATGTGATGTTGTTTCAAGAGCCACACATTTCTGTGTCTTTCCCAGCATGGTAATAAACAAGCCCCCTTGACAAAGGCACAACATATTTTAAAATATGAACTTGTCTTTTCAACGCATTTTGTTAAATGATTAATTTGCCTTATATTAACTTAAAATGAGCTCATTAAAAGATTTCTTTTTTCTTTGAAAGCGCTGCTCATTATATTATCATTTTAAGTAATTAAATCAGAATAAATGGCTCTGTGAAGCTATTTTAATGTAACATCTAATTATATCTGACCTAGACACTGAACTATAATCATTAACTACATGAACTGTGTAATGTTCTGCAGACTCTTTAATAATTTATATGGGCTGAATTCAGCTGCGTGGAGTTGTAAGCTGAAGTGGTTGGATGCTGTGCACCTGTAGTGGTGTGGCACAGCTGATGGGAGTTTACTTCTCAGGCAGTTTCCAGCCTTGCCTCGGCTCTAGGAGGTTTTCCCTGTGAAGTCGTGCTGGCCACAGGCTCAGTTGGACTGGTCTGGGGTTGCGTCTCCTTTATTGTGTGTACGGGAATTGTGTACGTGTGTCCTGGGCATGTGTGTGGTATGATGTTCTCCTCTGCAGGGTGCTCAAGTCAAGGTAATGTATTTATTCAATATATTTAAACTGTGGCTTAGATGTTTTCATGAGTGGCCAGTCTCACTTACAAGATGTTTTGGGTTTGCTGTGTTAAATTGTGTTCTTCTTGTGTCTCCTACAGAGCCTTAGTGTGTCCTTCCATTTGAAGCAATTTTTTGATCTATTTGCATACAGCTTCCAGACTCATATTCCCTGAAAGACTCATTCAAGTTAGGTTTATTCCTGGAAATAACTTTGTTTGGGGAAGGAAAAATTGGCTTGTGGGTGTTTTACCCTTTCCCTCCTCGAAGGAAAAAGAGAGGGGCTGGATGCTGCCATGGCAATTGATGGTCCATCCATCTTCCCTGCCTCGCCATGGGCTGGATGCCTTGTGGCAAGGGAGCAGATGTACCATGTTGTAGCACATCCAAAAATTGCTGGTGCCACCTATTGGTGGAAAACCGCAGATTAAAACGTGATTAATGCGTATTATCATGCCCTCTGCTTATCTCTCCCCAGCTGGCGGGTGGGTCGGGCCAGTTCTGCTGTTAGTTTTAATATCGGTTACCGCTGGCAAACATTGCTGGCATTCCTGGTGTATCTTGGGCGTGATTCGCAAACAGGAGGCTGTGCTGCGGGCAGGCAGCTGCCAGGGGACACGTGCAGCCCCAGGGATGCCCATGTGGAGAGGGCAGGTAGGCAGCTCTGCTCCCAGAGAGAGGTGGAGTGCAGACTGAAAAGCCAGGCTGGTGTCAGTGATGCTACTGGATGTGACAAGAAACCCGTGGGGCTTAGAGATGTGTTGGGTATTCTGCAGCTGCTGGCCATGGTTGGGGTGCAGGGGAGAGGTGGTGTGGTGGATCCCAGGTGGGTGATGATGCAGAGCTGCCTTGGGGGCCTCACAGGCAGGGCACAGGGATGGATGATCTCTCCAGCCACAGGAGATCTGGGCACAGATGCAAAAGCTCTGCTGCAGAGCCTCTGCTATGTTGGTTAGCCTCAGGGGGTTTTCCAGCCTCGCGAAGGAGGTGAGGGAAAGCTGAACCCCTGCCTAGGGCCCTGCTTCCCTCTGCCTTGTTGCAGGGGACCTTTAGCCAAGCCCTGATAGCCACAAAAAGCCCTGCTGGCCTCCTGCCTGGTACGCTCGAGCAGTTTTATAGCTGTCATATAGAACGGCCCTATATTAGCATCAGGTTTAGTGCTCCCAGGAAACATCCAGCCACAGCACTGACATCATGGACTAAAGGCTCCAAAGGTTCACTTGCTTAAGTGGCTATTTGTAATAGAGTCTTTTAATAAAATCTCATTAAAGGAAAGCTCCTGCCCGAGCCTGGTTCCTGAGATTGCTGAAACAGAGCACCAAGACCAGCCTCAAGCTGCTGCAAGAGGCACGGGAGAGTAAAAGGGGCCCTGCAAGGCTCTAGTGAGGGCTGGAGAGAAGTACTTGGTGCTCATCCTTGCTGCTTCTGTCTGGATCCAGAGGAGTAAAAGAGCCTTGTAGACCACAGAGCAAAGGATGAGCAGTGCAGAGGAAGAGGGAGAGTTACTCCCATCTTTTGCATGGGACCACCCTGGCTAGGAAGGCCTGGTGGGAGACAAGAAAGGCTCAGACTCGTCTCCAGTTTTCCCCCCTAACACAAGCTCAGAAATGCTGATTATTTCAGCCCCTAAGCAATGGGCAGAGGATTCAGGTTGCTCCTGTGTAAAGACATTTTAAGGTTGGTGCTGTGGTGCTCCCAGGACTTTCTTTAGATTTCCTGTCGCAGTTTGGCTGAATCTTTTTTTACTGTGTGCTTGAAGAATAATCTGAATTCCAGGGAAGAGTTTTCTAAACATTTGTCTCCTCTGTAATTTTACTGTCACGTCATAGAGAGGAGCTGCTTGAAAGACTTCAGGAAAGAAATTATTCTCTACTTCAATCCTAGGGGTTTTTTTGTTGTTTTTATTTTTTTTTAAATACCTAAAAAATTACCCTTTGATGTGAAAATTATATGCACTTAGAGATATGCTAATATGAGAATGATTGGAGAAATGTTGAACATGGAGAACAGCTCATTTCCGGGCTCTTTCCTTCACCACCTGCGCCTCTGACAACCTCAGCCCCACCCTTCCACATGCAGGTCTCTCTCTAAAGCCATTGTAAAAGCTGCTCTTATTTTCTCTGGGTTCAAAAGCAGATCCCGTGTTTTAACTGGGGGAATTTTTTAAGATTCTTTTTCAAGTGAAGGACTTTACACCCATTCTGTGGATTTGTCAGAAAGATGGTGATAAAATTCCTGCTCAGGAGATGCTTAAGGACCAGCAGTGCTTTCCCAGGCTGGACTTGGGCTGTGCACTGATCCCAAAGCCATCACCAATCGTGGCAGAGCTGAAGCTTACCAGAAGATCCCCCTGATCCTTAGCGCCAGAAGTGGTTCCCAGCCTCCCTTCCTTAGGCATGGATTAAAAACTTGCTGCAGAATGAATGAAAACTGCCTGTGCTGGCCACTGATTTGGTGGGGATACGGCCTGTTCTGGGGTCTATTTACTTTCAGAGATGTCTCGCCTGTAGTTCTTTACATATGTGAAATGAGATAAGCCAGGGGAAAAAAAGGATGGTTGTGGATTGGCAGCCAGGATTGCACCTTCTTGTTTTCCTCCCTTGCTGTCTTCAAAAGCAGAATTCAGAGTCAACAAAGGCAGAGCCGGTATCATCGCGGCTGAGGGCGGGTTTGTTTATAGCAGGTGCCCTGCTGCGTGCCTGGTGTGCTGCTGCAGATAGGAAAAGCTCTCAGAGAGAGCCTGAAAAGCAGGAGATGTGTCCTGTCTGTGAAGGGGGGGGTGGCTACCAAGGGCTAAGGTCTAATGTGCCTGTTCCATGGTGCCCTGCTCCCTCAGTGTCCCGAGTGTCCGTGGTTAGTCCCTGCGGGCACCGGCGGCTGATGCCAGGGCAGCAGCTCCTCAGGCCGTGCTCGGTGCCATTAACACAGAAATAAGAGGAACTGCGGCTTTTTGTTCAGAGACCAACACTGCATTAAAGTGAAAACTTCCAATGAGCTGCTCCTGCCTGTGCTCGCAGCCTGAAAGAGGCAGGGAAGGCATCCTTTCACTGATGAGCTCTGATTCCCCTGCTGGGGAATAGCCTGACTTACTTTATTAGTGCTTTTCCAGGTGGAGTTCTTGGTAGATAATATGCCTTCGAGATGTTAGCATAAGGCAGAGCCTGCTGCTGCAGTCCTACCTCGTGCTGTCATCGCTCCGTGTGCTCCCCTGGTGTTTCCCTTTCCTGGCTCACCCCGCAGGGAGCCCTCCTGCATCCCTGTGGCTGCCCCAGATGCCCTTCCTGTTTGTGGGGGGTGAGCAGCAGCCTCCAGCACAACCCCGTTTCCTGGAAATCCATGTCCTCGTGTTGTCTTTCCCCTGCTGTTGCAATCTGGAGTGAGGGGGAAATACTCTTCTTGTGTCTTCCTTTTCCTGCTTGCTTTTTTTCAAGTGAACATCTGTTGAACCACAGGTAGCCATGTCAGGAGGGAAAAACCCTCTTCAAAAGAACCCTGATATATTGAATTTCCAGCTGTTTTATGGGGCTGCTCAAAATCAACTGGTTGCATTAATTAATTAAAAGAACTCTGATTTCAAGGCTCCTCAGAGTTTATACCCAAATTCCATGAAAGCGTGAAAATCCCATGTATTAACTGTCGCCTTTACTCATTTATTACTTGGTTCCATATTTTTTCTAATTGAGAGAGGCATTAAAAATATCTATGAAATTTAAAATATACATTATAAGAAGTGTAGTACCTTTGGCACCATAGGAACTCTGAACACAGGAATGCACATGCACCCATCACATCTGTTCCAAGGAAAGCTGCTGAGCATGGTAGGGTTGGTGACCAGTGCTCAGAGTTACATTGCATACTCATCCGAGTCCAGCAAAAGCTGAAATCTGGTATTTTGGGGTGGAGACACTCTTCATGCCTGGTTTCCTTTGGCAACTTGCTCCACACTCGTTTTTGTTTTTGGCAGGAGCACAGTGGGCTCTCTGTTTGCTCAGGCTCTGGTCTTGCAGACGGTTCAGATCCCCAGCCTGCAGCTTGGGCTTTGCTTTGCATCAGAGTTAAACAAGTCAGTTCATGGCAAACTTGCATCTGGATTGGAGAGCTTGGCTATAGGCAAAAAATTTCTGCTTTCAGTCCTAAATTCAAATCACTTGGAGGCACAGGGGCAAATTTTTAGCCTTGACAATGGGCAGAGGAACAGGTGACATTTCCCTGCTAGCAAGGTCAACTTTGAATGGGATGTGCCTATTTTGGGGGTGGTAAATAACATCCCAATTATTTACATATAAATATATATATGTATATATGGCACCAGAGAAACAAGCCCTATTTATGAAGCCTTATATTAAATAAATCAGCTGTAACAAGCTCTGACTTTCCCATAAATGTGCCAAACTATGAAGTAACTCGCATAGGGTTGCACAAATGCTTTTGGAAGGTTACAGTTACCTGCCACGTGGAAGCAGTTTTGATCCTAGGATCTCAGGTTTCATCTGGGAATGGAGATATTCTGGCTCTAGAGAGGCTGTTAGAGGAAAGGTATTTTAAATGCCAAAGATGTGTGTGTTGTGAATGTATTTAAAACTGTAGGTGCTTGGAGCCTGGTACCTTTGCAGCAATGAATCACAATAAATAAATGCAAATGTCCAGAAGAACAAAAGGAACATTAAACAGATAGCAAACGCTTCACTGGGAAACAGCACAGTTTCAGAGTCCATAAATAAAGCCCCCTAATCTAATAAATGTTCTGGAGATAACTGGAAAAAATACTGAAATGGTCACTTGGTTGTGAGGGAGCATATTTCACTTCTGCCTAGCAAAAGGACTTGAAGCCGCTGCAGTTGAGTTGATTCATAGCCCTCCGTAATGTCGCGGTTATCCCCAATCGCAGCAGGTTTCGTGCAGCAAGTACTCCAGTATGTCAATGTCTAGTTAATATTTTAAGGATAACGGAGAACAGCCAGATTGTAGTTTGCTGATGGGTTTTTCCTTCCCCCCCTCCGCCCCACCCCTTTCTTATTTTTAGGAAACAGGCTGCTGATAAGAGAAGAAGCTGCACAGAAAGGACTGCCTGATGTGCTAATCGCTGGGAAGATGCAACTTCCTCTGAACTCGCCAGGAAGAGAAGAGGCGGGAGGTGAGTCACGGCGAATGGACCATCTGAACGTGTGCCAGGATGGAGCAAACAATACAAGCTCCCGCGGGACTCCGGTTAAGCTCCTGGGCCAAGCTGATGTAAAAGCGCCGGTGTTTTTGCTGCTTGGTGAAGTTCTGACGTGCACAGAAAAATAGGAGAGGTTTGGTTTAAGCTCTCCTTTTATGTGGGAGTTTCTTCTTGTCTTCCTACTTGTAGCCAACGAAATCTGCATTCCTGTATTTCACAAAACCCTGAGAATCCCTGATGTGTGCTGGGACAGGTGATAACAGCCTGTTTCTACCCCAGTGGTGCTGAGAGGGTCAGGTATGCTCTGCTGCCTTCGCTGTTCCCCCTTGCTCTGCATCCTCTCCTCACAAGAGACTTCATCTGATGCTGGTGTCACCCTAGGTATGGTGCACAGCTCCACCAGTGAGGAACAGATGCTGCTCATGGCCTTCCTCATCCCAAATCTGCCAGAAGCCCTGTGGGCTGGTTGCTGCTGGTGAGGAAGGAGGTGTTGGGTGTTTTGTTTTGTTTGGGTCCTTTTTATGCTGAGCTGAAGAAGGCTAAATTTAGTGTGTGGTCTGTGCATTTCCTTATGGAAATGCTCTCAGTGATCTGTATCTGTTCTGGCCCTGGCGTTTATCCAGAGAAGGATGGTTCCTGGTGTCTCCTTAAGACTTGTTCAGGTTGTTTGAACAGCAGCGTGCAGTGCAAACCTGCTGCTTTCGCCTGGTGCCAAATCTGCCATCATTGAGCTGTAAGGCGGGTGAGGGCCGTCCCTCCTGCTGCCACCTTTGTGCTCCTCTCCAGGCACAAGTCACCCGGGAATGCACTTGGCTGAGTTATTAACGGGGAGACCAATCAGCAGAAAGGGGTGTGTGGTGTGTGTCCGGAGCAAGGACACGCTGTGTACCTACTGGTGTGCCCCTCCCCTCGGGGCCAGAGGAGCCTTTGGGGACAGAGCCCTTTGGGGAGGTGGCGGACGAGGGACTTGCCTGGCAGCTGGGCCCGGCACTGGCCCGTGCCCACTGCTGAGATCCAAAGCTGTCTGTGCGTAGTGCTCACGCTGTGCTCTCGAGTTAGCTGTGTCTGAGCTGAAGAGACTCCTCAGAAGTCTATATTAAGCAACATTAAAATCTGAAACAGGCTGCTCGAGCGAGTGCTTTGATAGATTTTCTGACTGTGCGTAGCGTAACGTTACAGCAGGGAAAAAACTCCCAGCCTTGGCTGACTCTCCCCCTTCGCTCTGAGCATGTGCTTTGCCATGAGTGATGGGGATGGTGAGAGAAGCTTGTGCAGACACTAACCTGCAGTGCTCTGTGTGAATGCAAAAACTCCCATTAACCCCTCCGGATCAGCTGCACCAACAGAAGATACCTGGCTCCTGCTGTCCCTGGCAGATCTAAATGGGCAGCTTGGAGGAAGAGTATGGTTGGATGGTAAATTACAGTTACAGATCCCTTTATTCACCATAGTCAGATAATGTTGATTACCATATTTGCAGATATTTTGTATTTATTTTGGTAGAAGTGAGACAGAATCCATAAAGCTTGCATTTCTTCAAGTAATGATCCCAGAGCACGACAGTGTGTACCTGTGCAAATGCCATTTAACAGTATTTTAGGATGCTAATGGTGACTTAGATGGGGTTTTTAAAATATTCGGGGGAATAAAGCCTTTTTTCCCTTAAAGAACTCCGACACACAAAACGATGTGATTCCAGAGCAGCAAAGCTTTTCCAGGGCTGTTTGTCACAGTTCAAGCACCGGTGGGGGTGGGGAGGAGTTTGGGATCTGGGCACCTGGAAAAGGCATCGGCACAGAGATGAGCTGAGAAAAGTGAGAAATTGTGAGGTGCTGGTTTTGGCAGGGCTGCCTTGTGCTCTGGGGAGCTTTTCAGAGCCTGTATTCCCATTTTCTTTTGGGAGGCCTTCGCTAGGTGAATACCTCACACCCGGAGACACCTTTTGTGTGCAGCCTGTTGTCAGGGCTACAGAGACTTGCAGATGTGCATGTGTGAAAAATGCTCAGTGAACAACCAGGGATTCTAGATGGAGGATTTTAGGAGCATCACATCCTGTTATCACCCACTTGTCACCTTCTGCTGGTGTGGTCGTGCAGGTTTCACCCTGTCTGTGGCTGCTGGCTGGAGCAGGGATGTTTTATGGCACGTGGGTGACCAGGCAGCTCCTTGCCCAAGAAATCCATGGCCACGCTGCCCCAGAACCCCTCCATGTATGTGATATGGGGCACACGACCTGCTCTATCTTCTGCCTCTTGTCAAAAGGCCCTTTCCTCCTTCACACGCCATCCTCAATCCCGTGTTTAGCTCTTGGCTTTCTCAGCCTTTCAGCATCCAAGTGATAACATCTGGTCTAGCACCGAAAGGGGAATAGCACTTGTAGGAGATCATCGGGAAAAAAGATGAAACTCTGGGTTAGAGGTAGAACCTGCAGTTAATTTTCTGCTTTCAAATGGTGTTTCCTGAGTAGGTGATAATCAGTGGGCCTTTCCCGATTAATTAAAGGGCTTTACAAAGCAAATGATGTGGAGAATATGAGGCCTGGGGGAGCGGTGGGTAGGAGAGGCTGTTGGTGTCTGTGTGATTCTCATCTGGTCTGACAGTCTGCCTCGATGGGAGGAAAGGGAGAAGGAACGTTCCCTCCTGGGCCCTCTCCCCAGCTGATTTTGGGGCAGGAAGAGGGATTTGTAAGGTGGAAAGTGGGTAAGACACTACATCTCTGGTTAACTGGGAAAGATTGAGCCTGCAGTGGAGAAGCAAACCACAGTTGTGCTGCTCCCACCAGTACAGTGGGAAGCAAGGTTGTGTCACCATCAAATATTAATGTGTGACCTCCAGATGATGCTTCAGAAATGTACACCCATGCTCTTCGTGTTTCTTTAAACTCCATGGGAGCTTTGCCACTGAATTCTATAAGAAAAAGGTCATATTCCAAGGTTGCTGATTTAAAAACTTTTCATCAGCAGCACTGCAAAATGAAGAAAATAAAAAAGGTTTTTCAAAGCTGTGACTATTGCAAGACTCAGACTTGGGCTTGAGGAGTTTTATCTTTCTGCATGTAAGAAAAATTAACTCAGATGAATTCTGAGCTTGTTCTCCATCGTGCCTTTTACCATCTCTGCAGTCTTTCTCCAAAGAGACTCAGCCCCTTGAATTAAGGGTCTTCCTGGGTGTGATTTTAGTTCTTTAAACTTCCAACTTCCCTGCTAACTTTTTATTGTTGGACTTGATAGTCTGAAAGGTCTTTTCCAACCTAAATGATTCTATGATTCTACCTGGTAAAGGGGGAAGGTCTGGAGGTTTAATTGAGAAGAGAGCCTACCTGCAAGGAGACTTCTGTGAGAGGAAAACTTTATTTCCCAGGATGGGATCACATTATCCACCTTCAATCTTTTATCCATGTTTGGGACCTGGGTGAATATGGCAGCACTAGTAATTAGTGTGTAGTGGCCAGGGAGGGTTGTTTGACACTAAGGTTTTACATTAAGACTGCAGGAAGCGTGCCTGGACTCTCAGCACGACTGTGATCAGATCCATATGAGGACAGGGATATCAAATTCCCCAGCTCCCCGCAAAAATGTTGTGATTAATCATGCTGAGAGTTGCAATTAGACCAAATAAAAGCAGCATGGAAAGAAGCTAAGAAGGAGGTGATGTGAATGTTATTAACGAGCAGGAGGTTTTGGCTTTGTGGAGCTTGCTTGAAATGTGTCAAACAAATAGAACCGAGATAAATGTAAAATCAGCTGACTGCATATTACCCTTGAGGATTTGAAATGAGTGTTGGGGAGGGGAAGAAAGATCATAATTACCCAGAGGAAAAGGACTAAATCTATAGAGTGGAATAGTTATTCATGTTAATTGTGTCATCATTGCACAGATGCCGAAGGCGATGCGTTGTGAGGTTTTGTGTGCAGGTTGTACCAGGGGATGGGTAATGGGATGGGCATTTACATAGCCCTTAAAGGAGGGGGGTCCATCAGACCCCTTTTAAATGCTCATCCCTGCTAGAGGAGAGGTGTACAGGGGTGAGGGAGTTGAGGAGGGGGGAATCTCAGCCGTTAGTACAGCACCATATTTCCAGAAAACACCCCAAACTTGGCTTGTCCTGTTTTCACCTGCTCTTCTGAAGCTTTTCCATCAGCACAGTGATATATCATTGATTAAGATCTATTGTGGCTTAATTAAGCTGTCATATAGCACCTTTCCTGCGACTTACTTAAACTTTGACAGCAATGCTTGATCTGGCTATCTTTGCCTCTTCTTCCCTTGGTTATAAACCTTGTATTGGGTGGATTTTATGTTGGTTCTTTCCAGCATGTTTTATGGCTCTACAGCTTTCCTTATCTGTTTTTGTGCTGTGTGCTTGCAGAGATTTATGGGCTGAAGTATTAGATGCAGAGCAGGAAAGGGGGAAACAGAGCTAAACCCATTAAAATCCTGGAATCTGAGCATTGGAGGCATAAAGTCTCTTAAAGAAAAGAGAGGAAAGCCTGAACTAGAACATGTATGCGAAACCCCTGTGCTCTGGCCTCTGGAAAGAGCAGGCTGGGATTGTCATCCATGTCCTGTGGTTCAGGCTGGGGAAATTAGAATACTGGCAGTAGTGGACTGTCCTGGAGCTGCTCACTGTCACTGCAGTTACTGGCTCTATGTGTGCTTGTAGAGTTGGGGTTTACAGGGTGCATTTAGGGGCTGTTACTTTTGGGGGGGAGTTGGTGATGGAAACTGAAAGGATTCCAAGCAACCTGGTCTAGTGAAATTCGTCCCAGCCCATGGCAGGGGAATTGAAACAAAGTGATATTGAAGGTCCTTTCCAACCCAAACCATTCTGTGACTTTCTGTGGGCCCAGACCCAGCCCCCTGTGTTGAGTTCACCAGGCTGAAGTTCTGTATTGGACAAAAAGTTTAGGCTTTACCTGTCTGCACACGGCTGGCTGACAGAAGAAATGGCTTTTGTCTGGACACTTCAGAGGAACGAACCCACTCTGGGCTTTGAGGACAAGCTCTGCTGCTGCCCTGCCCTGCCTCTGTCACTGCTCAGTGCTGGCCCTCAGGAAACTCCTTTGCCTCAGCCACGTGAGTGGCTTCCTCCTTCTTCCTCAAGGTCAAGTCCGCTCCTCTTGGTCTAATGGGGGGTTTTTTTGTCATATTTATTAGGTGTTTGCATATATCTTCCACTCAGCCTTTGAAGCTGTCCTCTCCCCTACCTGAGTCTGGTTCATTCATCTGCAGTTACTGGTCATATTTGGGTATTATCTGAGACTGAATGCTGTAGTTATTAATTCAGGCTTCTTCAATAGGGCTTTAAAAATAAACTCGGGTATTTCAGAACATTGAGGCAAGCAAGGGCTGAGTGCCTTGGCTCATGACCCCTTCCCCACCAAGCTGAGCTGGCAAATGTCTCTTAGCTACAGAGAACAAGTCATGTGCGCTGCTATCCTGCCATAAAAACAAAGGACTCTTCTTTCCAAGTGATAAAGCCTGGAGTTCACAGTTTCTAGCTGAAGCAGACCAACAACTTCCAGCCTTTTTATTGCAGTTCTTCAAAACTCTTGCAATTCTCACTAGTCAGCATTTTATTGCAGTGATTTTATCCTGTGCTGCTGACCTGGGCCACTGCTGCTTTTTTTGTCTCCTGACACAGCCCACAGGGTGCTCTGGTGTTTATCTTGCTGATGGCACTGACTTCATCCAACTTGTCAAATGTCTCCACATCTGCTTTCCAGTGCCTCTTCCTCATGCTTGGGTGCAGCCACTTACCTGCTTAAATATCTCCCAAATGCTCATTTTAAGTAAAACAATGTTAATCTAGAGCAGATGCCTAAGTGCATCTTGGAGAAAATTGCTCGTGGCCGCGGACCTGTCATCGCTCCGCTCGCAGGCACGTTTGCCCTCGCTCATGTGGTGACCACCTGGAGCTGCGGGTGACACACAGAGGGCTTCCACCTCCAAAATCCAACCTCTTTCTTTGTTCTCCCCCTCGTGAGATTTCTTCCCGTGATCTGGGGCCTCACACGTGTGTGGAGGCCACACAAGCCCATCTCCCACTTCTTTGTCTGAGCACCGGTGCAAATCTGGCTCCTTTGTGCCTAAGAGATGTGTTATGACAAGGCTCTGCCGGCCGTGTCTGCAGCAGCACTTGCTGGCTGCTTTACTGACTCTCAGCTAAAGAGCTGATCTCCAGCTCACATTGGCTGACCCATCTCTCAACCCCCCAAGCCCAAAGAAGCTACAATTTCTTGTGTGGTCCTTAGCTTTATGCCTCTTCCTTGGAGTTCAGCTTCTGCAATGGTCCTTCCTTGCCTGTGCAGCTCTGAGGATCACTGGCACACGTGAAATTGCACCCAGTGTCAAGGAACAGAGCTTGGGGAAGGTGGGAAGCCACACAGTACCCAGTGTGACAGCATGGGAACGGCGTAACAGCATGGGATTAGCTTTTCAAATGATGCAGGTGGAAGTCCAGGCCTGCCAGGGCCAGGAGCAAATGAGGGATGTTTAAAGCTGCTTTTGACAAAATGAGCTGGCTTTTATTTATTCTTGTAGCTGCTGTAAGTCAAGGGAAAGGCCTTGAGTTTTTAATCAATGTATTGGTTTGATTTGCTACCTTGTGCAGACCATAAGGAGAGTGATAACTCGCTCCCTGCTCCATCCTCATGGCTCTGCTGTCTCAGCAACGATTAGATTCTTCCCTGAGGAAAGCAGAGGAAGTAGAAGAGGCTTTACAGGGAGAAGAGGAAACACCTCTTCTCACTCTCCTGTTGATATACATCAAATTCAGGGGGAAAATTGGATGCAACAAAGACGTCTCTATTCTGAGAGACTATTCTGATGAAACTTTCATGTCAGAGCTATGGTTTTTGTCTTGCATGAACATCTGTAATACTTTCGAGTGTGGTGTGTGTCTCCTGAAAGTAGCAGAGTGTAGTGACATCTCAGGCGAGTACTGATATCAAGAGGTGTGGGTAGATCCTGTTTTATCAGATGTTTCCTTTGTAGACAGGTGGCTAGGAAAAACCAAGCTTTTGCAGTGGAAGCAGAGGTCTGAGCCTGTCCCAGCTCCATATACAGCAGGACCTGGGAGAACTTTAAAACAAATTATGAAAGGCAGCTAAGTGACACAATGCTACTGTTGGGAATCCCCCAATGGCCTGCCTGCACCTCTACTGGGAAAATTCTAAGGGCCCACAAAGTCAAAAGAAGGTCAAACCCCACCTGGAAGCCACATAATTTCATTATTCCAAGTTCACAAGTGATAAATTTGGCTTCCTTGGCCAGATGTGGGGTATATTCAGAGCAATCTTTACCCAAAGAAACACTGGTGCTCTTGTTCTGGGCAGAACCTCACATCATGCCCTCCTCTGCAGTCTTCCGGTGCAGCAGCTGGTCCATGCCTGTGACTCCTTGGTCATGGGCACCATCTCCACGGTGATTGCAGCTCCTTGATGAATTCTAGGAAGTGTCAAACGAGACTTTAGTGCAGGGAAGAAAAATATGCAGCTGGAAAATCAGTCAGAAGGACTTTTTACCCAGGAGGGAGGCTCTGCTGCAGCTCTCTGTGGCAGGGTCTCCTCCCCAGCTCTGAGCTGCTGTTCTTCCTTAGCATCACTCTCCAACCCTCTCCTCTGTGTTAGTTTGCAGCCCTGCTGGTTATATCTTTGCACACACGATCTCATGTGGCCAGAGATCCCCCAGCAGCCTCGATTTTCCTCTGACCCATCATATGGGAGAAATTTAAGATCGCTCAAGTGGACTTTGTTTATTTATTCTGCACCTCGGCTGTCAGAGACTGCCAGAGCTGTGGTGTGAATTACATTAAAACAAATAAATGCACTAATTGCTGCTGCTTTATATTGGAAGTCATTCTTACTTATGAAAACATCTCAAAAGGTGTAGAAAGGAGACACATCCGGGCCAGACCAGGCAAATCAACTGTCTGCCTTAATGAACCATTAACACAGGCTGCTAAAAAATCCACGCTGAACCCAGCTGAAGTTCCCACACCGGCCTCCGAGCTTTGGGTAAAGCTCGTGGTGTTCTTCTTATTACAAGCACAGGAGTGTTGGTGAGATAGTGTGTATAGAAGTGGAGGAAGAGCGAAACAAGGTAGAGGTAACTCAAGTTTATGCTGTGAAGGAATTCACACCCGCTGGAGTTGTACGCATGGCTGTAACCACGTTCTGCTGCAGCCCCTGAGCCAAAAAATTGACACAGAAAGAGAGNCCTTTCATATAAATGTGTTAATGGTTTAGTAAGTGTTTCCAAAAATGTCTGTGTGGGATTAAAATAGAAACCATGGCCAAGTTTAAAATGAGCTCTTGGATGGGGAGCAGGCAGTGGTGTAAATCCTGGTCATCCCGTCCTGTCTGAGACAGAGGGAAATGTGCAAACACACGTCCAGCACAGGAGGATGGAGAGGGTGAAGTGTTTGTGCTGGGAACTTGCTGTTGGCTGTTTGGGGAGCGTGGTCATCCCAGCAATTGGGAACAGTGCTCCACATAAGCAAAAATACCACGTACCAAAGCATGTGAGGGTTGCCATGGAAATCAGGAGTTGTTACTGAGAAGGCAGGAAAATCATGAATGATCTGGAAAATCATGGATTGTTGGAGCTTCCTGCCCTCTGCTGCGTAAAACCCCACCCCAGACTGCTGAAGTCCTTTCTGGGAAGATGTTTGTCCCTGCTGCAGCTGCACAGGACAGCAGGTTGTACATGCATTTATGGAGGGGCACATAACCCGCACTTTTCATTGCAGCTCTGGGCTTTGGCCCACTGACTGGTCCAGTGCAGGAGGTAGGAACTTAAGACCGGGGCATGGAAATTGCCTGGGAAGCCTCTGCTATGGGCCACAGCAGGGTGTGACAAACCCAGGCAGAAAAGCCCCCAAATTATCCATGAGTATCCCACGTGCAAGGCTTTTCCAGACCTGTTTCCAGGGAACAGAGTGAACCAGGAGATAGGACCAGAAAGCTGGGGATGGTCTCCATAACTCACCAGTGGCTGGTGGAGGATACCCTCGATGTAAAGGCTGGGATGGGGGTGTAACATGCCAGAGGATCTGGGAAACCACTCCTGTTCCCAGTATCCACAGCATTCAGGGACCCACACCCCTGGTGAGCAGGAAAGACTGAGGAATTGGCTCCAGGACAGATCAGATGGAAGCCAGGCTTAAATGAGTGTAATGATGTATGGAAGTAAAATGTTATTTTGGAAGTATAAGTTTAAATATATATAACAGTAACGAAGGCAGGAGATCTGCGCTGGGAATGCCAGCACGCTTGCTGCTTCCAAGGTTTTATTTTAAAGTCAGGATACTGGAAATGCTGTTCAGCATGTTTCCAATGAGCTGCTAGGCCTCCTGGAAGTGCTAAGGCCATGTTTACTAAGAAACTGCACGGTAGGTCCTGCTGGAGGCTGTTTGGGAGCTACTGACAGCCACAGAGTTTCACCTTTGGCAGTTTAATGGCTGAACTCTGTGCAAAGCCACCCACAGGACAGAGCCTGTGGGATAAAAAGGTTTCTCATTCCTGGGCAATAATGGGAGCAAAAGTTCTGGAAGCACTGACTGGACCTGCAGTTTTCCCACTGCCCCGTCTCTGTCAGTGCCCCTGGGACAGGAGCACTGTCCCCATTCTGGTCCATTCCAGGGACTCTGTTGCCTTCCTTGGCACTTCAGGGCAGTGTCCCAGCCCCTCTCAGCCCCTCACTGCTACTGCTGCAGCAGGAGCACTGTGACAGCAGGTCAGAGGTTTCTCTGAGTAGGACACAGCTACAGGGATGGATCCATTGCTCCCACCATCCTACTGGGATATCTTTGTTATCGGTGTGATTAACTTTCTACTGTTGACTTCCACCTGTGGGCTTATAAACCCAAGCTGTCCATTTGCTACAGGTCTCAAAGCATCATCTTACAATGAGGGAAAGAATTTTCATTTATAATCCATGAGACCTATTCAGCGATGGGCTGTCCTCCTTCTCCCTCTGCCAATAGACCTCTAAGTGAACAAACAAATGTCTGGAAATACAGGCAATTTAGCTTGGAAGAGATATCATCAGTGAGGTTCAGAGGTTAATGGGCATGGAGGATTTATAACAACCCAGGTCTATAACAAAAAAAAAATAGGGGGGGAAAAAAAAAGAAGAGGAGAAAAGAGAAAAAGAGGAGTGGGTAGTAATCTAGTGGGTAGTAATCTATTGTTCTTTGTGTAACAGCTCATCTGTGTTCTAGCTGATCCAAGGTATTGCAAAGAGAATTTAAAACCACATGTGTGCAAGCACACACACACACATCTATCTATATGTATATGTGCACGTGTAAACTGAAATATAATGAGGGAAAAAGTCCCTGTAAGTTTGAACCAACAACAGCAATCCATATATCTTTATTTGCTGCCAACATCCAAGTGCTGAACTCTCAAGGAGCCTGGATCCCTGCCATCATCTGTCCGTGTCTGATCTCTTTGGTAAATACGACGGCTGCCAAGAATGAGGCAAACGAAAAGCGCTCGCAGATTAGAAAGAAACACATGGCAGCCACTGACCTGCTGAAATCATAAAATACATCATGAAGTAAGAAAAGAGGGGAAACAAATCATCCTCTCAGGGACTGCCCATCTGCTCGCATAGAGCCGCAATCATTATTGCAAATAAATACGTTCAGACCGGAGAAGTCTGGGAATAATTTGGGGGAGGTGGGTACCTTTCTGTGTGTGTGTGTGTGTCTTTGGAACCCTCTGGAAATTTTCCTACATAAACAAGGTGAGATCATTGTCCAGAAATAGACATCCATCAATTAATTATGTAGGGAGCAAATCTTTATTTTATGGGTACAATTAGGAAAAAAAAATATTCCAAGACAGGATGGGGCCATAGCATTGGAAAGGAACCCCCATGGAAATTGCAGTTCCATGTTTTTCCAATGAAGGGCAGATCAGTATTTATCATCTGAAAGACTCTGCAGTGTGAATAGTGGCTGTGTTTTTGCTGTGAAGTGGAAGGAGATACATCTTGCTTTGCCTTTTTATTCCCTTGGTGTTCCACAAGGATTTATCCAGGTGTTAGATTCAATGCAAAGGTCCTACCTGGGTTGGTTTTGGGTTAGATTTTTTTTGTTGGTAGTTTTTTTTGTTTGTTTTTTAAGACTTAACAGATTAAATTTGACTGGAGCCTGCTAAGGGCTTGGTGTAGTATATGTGTCTTCCTAAAATCCAGGATTCGGGGCTGAATAAGGGCTGCTTCAAACATGAAGGAGGAGAAGGCTGAAAACAGGAGCTACTTTAAGAAGTTGGTTATGTCCTTTTCTTCCCCTTCGTTCTTTTCCACCAAACTGTGCTGAAAACTTTTACTTTAAGGGTTGTCCTGTGTTTGATGGTACTCCATTCCTGCCCAAGGCAAAGTTGCAGGTTCAAGGCATTTTGTAACTTGGGAATAATATGCACAAGGGAAAGTTCTGTGCAGTGTGTCCAGGACGGACTGAGCCTGCGGTGGGTCTGTGAGTTTCCTCGTGTTTCCACCATAGGGCTCAAACCCCATGTTCTGGGCAAGGAGAAAAATGCTCGAGCGTGGGATTTCCTATGGAGACCTGTGAGGGGAATGTGCTCTGTGCATCTCGATTTCCCATAGGAGGCATCTGGTGGTGTCTGAGGAAATCAAAGAAATGGATTTTGTGGTTATTTAGCCAGGCATGTTTCTGAAATGCAAGGTTTCAAAATCACCAGAACAGAGATAAAAGGTGGTTTTACAGGTTTATTCCTTCCCATCTGGGTAAGCAGCTGAGATTGTGGTGCCAGCATCGCCAAGCTCTACCCTGGACCTGTTGTGCATCTGTACACACATGCAGACAAACCTGACAGGTTTTTGGTGTCAGAGTGATGGCAGAAACACTCCCTTGAGGTTGCTCTGTCCTAGGTTTGGTTATGTGGCTGTGCTTGTGTGCAGGTTGTGCCTCACGGGTGTATTCGTGCTGTCGGAAAAGCCTGGGGCAGCTGCCCTGCGTGGTGTGCAGCCACCTTTGAGCTGCAAATCCAAGTGCTCCTGTCACACCTGGCCTGTGGTTCTGGTAGAAGATGTGTGCTCAGAGCGGTTTCAACTGGGAAAAACATCAAACCACCCTGAACAGGCCTTTTCACGATGCACTACAGACCCCCACATGCTGCACCAAACCTGTGTGCTCTAACCTCTGCTTGATGTAACCCAAACTCCTCAGTCTATTTTACCATTCAGTGGTGCTAAAATCTCAGGTTTTGAGAGGTTCCATGTTCCTGGATGCTCAGGAGATCTCTCAAGAGCCCATGTGAAATCTAGGGCAGGATGAGAAGGAACTGGCCAGCTGCCCCAGGGCAGCCTGCAACTTTACCTGAGTCCACGTGCTCCCCTTTGGAGAGGGGATGTGAAAGAGCAGGAAAATGCTTTAAGCCTTAGGGACTAAAAAAACCCCACAAATTCATAACCTTCCCAGTCTCATTTCAGGGTTTCAAGAGTTAAAAGAGCAGCAGTTTTACCAAGAGAGACTTGCTACGAGATGACTTAGCAGAGCCAGGAAGAAAATGAGGAAAAATTCCCCAGCTCTGAGTGCAGGCTGGCTCCGTGACCCCTATTTTCTGGGAAAGCCAGCGGGGTAGTGGAATCTTGTCACAAAGTGCTAATGTATAGGTTCCTCCCCAACATCTAAAATTGAAGATTTCATGCCTGGTGCCAAGCAGCTCTAAAAGAGGGGTTTCCCATCTCTGTCGGCTGCTGCTCTTGTTATGCTGTTGTGCCTTTAAAACTGCATGATGGATCCCAGCTTTCTGCCTTCTCTGAATTTATTTTTAATATTACTCAGCTTTCCACTCTCCAGCTTTATCTCCAGATTCCTCTGGGAGTGTTTTCCGTGGGTAAATCCCGACGCAGGCCGCAGTGTCCCTCTGTGCAGGAGACAACCCGCTGCAGTGGGTACCCGGCCACTCTTCCTGCCTGATTATAAAACCAGGAGGTGTTTTAGCATAATCTCCTGAGCATTTGTTAGCCTGTATTATTTCCCTCGGATTTATGATTATCTTTACGCACTTTGCAGTTCTTTTGTGATCTTGTAATTCTCTTAGCTTCTCCTAACATTCAGGCTAACATGATGAATTACACCTTTGCTTAACCCTTCGCCTGCTGTTGGCAAGGAAAGCTGGTGGTGTCCTCTTCCTCTCTTGTCCTACAGGACTGGAATTTCTGGCTTGTGTTTTCAGTAGATGGCTCTTTACCAGTATTTATTAGTTTGTGGAATGGCAGAAATTAAATTTTTCTCTCTGACTTACTTCGTGCCAAAGTTTTTATCCTTGATGACAATGGGAATCTAGATATATAACATGAGCTGCAATATGTCATCTTCAGAAAATAATGATCCAGCCTATTTATCGTATTTTTAGTTTCCTCTTTATGGATCCCAGGGGGTGCTCTGTTTTGTTTTCCTTTGGTTTTTTGTCTTTGTTCCAAGAACAGCAATGAAATGACATATCTTTCTTATTCCCTCGAGATCCTGGGCTTGCATGCGTGCTGTGCTACGAAAGTTAAAGCTCCTCATTCCCTCAGGGAATGTTGTCTCCCAGTTGCTCAAGCCTTCATGGGGCTCTGTGCCAAACTGTGCTGGATAGCACGTTCCAGCTCTTGTAAAGCCAAGGATGGGGGTTAGAATGTTGGGATTTTGCTCCAGCCCCCCTTAGCCTTGCTCCTGAGGCTACTTCTCCCAGGAGCTTATACCTCAGGTGCTGGTTTCCACCTCGCTCCCCTTGCTGATACAAAATCTAGCCGAGCTGGGGACCTCACCTGGCTTAAAAATAATCCCGTGCTATGGTAAAGAGCAAGGATTTGATTCCAGTAAGCCCTGCAGCTGGTTTCCCTCTCCTGCCTCCCAAAACACCCTCCCAGGGCAAAAGCAGGAGTGGTGGAGGGGGGATGTGTGTGTGTGTAGGGGCTGCGGTGCCAGTGGCTCCCCCGGCACAGCCGGGAGCACAGCTCCGGCAATTGCTGCAGGAGGGATTGCTCCGGGGACACTGCCTGCTCCCTGCTCCCTCACCCGTGTCCCACACCTTCCCACCCCACCAACTCACATCCCAGCCACAGCCTGCAAGTTGCTCTGTTAATCACATCACTGAAATGAGCTGAATTTTCGAGAGAGAGGGGAAAGTTTCTCTCTGTTTTTGGTGCATAGGAACATCCCAAATAGGCTTTGCCAGGAGGAGATGCTGGTGGGATGGCACCTCTGTGCTGCTTCTGAGCAGCTCTGGCAGCATCTTAGAGGGGCTTCACCAAGGAGACCTGGCTCTCTGGGGGGGTCTGTGTTGCAGCCCTCATTTTTCTTCTTAATGGTGAAATTATTTAAGGCTGCTAACCCGAATTTTCAGGTAGCTGTCTAACCATGGTCGTTGTAAATAGAGATAAGTGTGGGCTGTCAAGCTTCTTGCTGAAAATGGAGCAAATCCTACTGATATGGAGGTCCCAGGCTTGCTGAGGATCCTCCAGCCTACAGCACTGTGGGTGGGGTGCTGAGGTGAGGTTGCCCAGTTCTGTTCCAAGGCACGAAGGGGACGCTAGAATCATTAAGATCGGAAAAAACCTCTGAGATCCTTGAGTCCAGCCATTAACCCAGCAGTGCCACGTCTGAGTTTCTCTCTGAGTGGGGTGCACGTTGGGCTGAGCTGCGCTGAGGCTGCTGCACGGATTGCTTGAAAACTCAACCAGATCCTGCGTCTGTTCTCTCCTGCACCTCTTGCAGCCCATTTGGGTGGTTTAAGGCAAAGCTGGTCCCATGCCAGATCGCATGCTGATGAACCATGTTGGGCTGTTATGAAAATCATTGCATTATGAAGCATAACATTGGCACAGGTTTTCTTCTTTAATAGTGCATCCTGGGGAAATGATATGTCTCACTTCAGCTGAGAGCAAAAGCTTGCTTTGAGCCCCCAGCTATTTAAGCATGTTCCCTTTCCCTTATGGCTGGGATGGGAGATGGAGGCAGGCCAGAAATGTGGATCTGTGTTGTCCTCTTGCCCTGGTGCTGGGCATGGATCAGACCCTCGCTTCCTCTGTGTTAAAGGAGGTGACCTTGCTTTGCTGAAGGATTTAGGGCTGCTGGGTTGATGCGTGTCCATACACAAAACCAACATCCTTTCTGTACAAACAGAACGATTCCTCCTTAAAACATACATTAAATAAACCTCTGTATCAGATGATAGACCCCAGGATATACACATAGGTTCAGGGACCTCTTCAGTCTTCCAGCCATGTAGGAAAAGGCATGGTGTGCTCTTCAGAAACATCTGAAGGCCTAACAACAAAAGCACCATGTGGAGCTGGGTTGGGGAGCTCTCCACTGCTGTCGGAGGGAAGTGATGGCCATCTCTGACAAAAGCAGGGACAAACTCATGGCACTGAGGGCTGGGAGCAGCAGCAGAGCAGGAAGACTTGGATTAATTGAGGCAAAACGGCTGAGCTCTGCTGTGCCAAAGTCAGGAGAGAATGTTCTTCTGTGCATGCTAATATGCCTTAATAACCTCATTAGGCGTAGAGGCACTCAATAGACAAAGCACCTCCTTCATTCTTTAAGAGAATTTCAAGATTTGAGGGCAAATCAAGGATTAGCAGGCCTTTCAAAGGCTTAGGGAAGCATTTTGTGTGGCTGGGATTAAACTACTTTTTTATCAGCCTGTAGAAATGGGCTCTGCTTCTACCTGACAGTGTGTGACAGGCCGGGCTGGTGTGGGGCTGAGTCCCACTGGCAGAATCAGCCCTCAGCCCAACACCGAGCTCAGGAGATCCTGCCCCAGTGCAGGTTGGGTATGAGCTAGAGAAACCCTCGTGAGCTGGGGAAGAGAGCATTTAACCATCCTCTGCCTCCACCCCAGCCTGAACCAACCCAACCTTTATCTGCTGCATGCTGCAAATGGGGCAGTGCCCTGTCTGGGGGTTATCCAAAACGAAGGACTTTTGCACCAAAGAGCACCCAAAACTCAGGAAACATTTGTGTGTTTGCACTCTAGAAAATCCTTAGGATTCACCTAAAGAAAAGGCCATTGATCTGTGCCAAATAGTTTATTATAAGGAGTCTGCAACCCTGCTAACCCTGTTTTATTTCCTCTGAACTTGCCTTGCTAAATTTGGCAGAGGATGTCCCATTTGTTTTGGTGAGAGCAGTAAAGAGAGACTGGATCACTCTAGGAACATCTCTTAGGAGAATTTGATCACTCTAAAAAGCAAAGGCCAGTACTGTGCCTGCAGAGCAGCTGGTCACAGAGCTGTCCTGATGGGACAACATTATAATATAAGCAATAACATCACCAGAAGCCAGATCAGCTCCCTTGGCTGAGGATGAAATCCCCTGTCTGTGGACAGGGCACAGCTGTAATCATGCCAATTGCTTTCTTTATTTTAAGCTGTGTGGTTTAATGTTGTCATTGTAATTGGACTTTGCCATAGTGAAAAACAGGTTAGAGGTGCACCTGGGGATGGGTGGTAGATCTGTGCCTGCCTTGAGGGAGGGAGAGAGATTAGCTGACCTAACAGTGTCTGTGTGTGTGTATATATATTTATATATATATACAAATATTCAAGGAATAAGGTTCTGGCCACTTTCCGTGCCCTTTGACCAAGTGCTGTGCTATTTCAAGCAAATTGGAGCATGAGACCAATAGAACAAACTGCAATTTGCTTTAGCAAACATTTGCAGAAGCAGAAACCAGGCTCAGCTTCTTGATGCTACAGAATATGACCCCACATACCGAGGAGAGGGGAAGGGGAAGGAAACTTACAGCTGTGCAGAGCCCCCGTGGCAGGGAGGAGACCTTTGGGCTCTGTGGGCTTTGCAGTGATATAAAAGACCATTTTTGAAAAGTCACAGCTCGTTCACATTAGGGCTTTGGACAGGTGTTAAAATCCTTACCACAGCCCATCTTGTGCATCTGCGTAGCTGGTCTGGGTTCGCCTGCAAGGACCACCTGTCTCTTCAGCTCTAACTTTATTCTTTGCTTACGTTTCCCTAAACGCCTTGGGCAAACAAATGTAGTTCTCTTAATGAAAAATGCATATATTTTGGTTAAATGGATCTTGCTGTCACCGCGTCGCTGCCTTCCCCTCAGTCAGGGCTTGCTAACAGGCTGGGCTCCACACATGTGCCGAATCCATCATCTGTCACGAGTGTGCACCGAGGCATGTAAGGACCCGGCACTAACTCTATTTCCTAGCAACCGGAGGAAACCATCACACACACCACTATTTTTCCTCTGTCAGCAGGATTGCTCCAATTTATGTAACCTACAAAATGTGTGTTATCACCACGATAAACCATATATTCCAAGGTGTTATTTACAGCCAGATAATCGCAGCCCTGCAGGCCTGGTGCCTGATATGTCCTTGCTTGGGACCTCAGTTCTTTGGAAATCCCATAGAAATGTCATCCAGGGCTTCTTTGACAATGGCACTAACCACTTAATTATTGAGGAAGATATCAAATGGTGTGTGGCATGCTGGAATATAAAAAATAGCTGAAACCAAGTGGTGCTGAAGGGCCTGCATTTGCAGGCTATGGAGGAGTAGGTGTAACTGTGAATAACTGAGTGGGGTGTGTCCAAAGGGGCAGCTGATGAAGCTTAACTCTCAAAAATGAGAAAGATTAAAGTATGGAGGGCCAAATTCATTGTAGGGAATGTCTAGAAATGAGGTTTGTTGGTGACCAGCCCTGCTGCTGGATACCTGTGTTGTGATGAGGCTGAAGAGATAGGACATTGCTCCAGGACAGGAGCATCCCTGCATGGGCTGCTTGTGGCCTCTGCAAAAATCAAGGTGTGTTTAAGTCATGCAGAGAATGGTCTCTTGGGGAATTTGTCCCTTGTGGAGTCCTTAATTCCAGCGCCCCATCCTGCAGGGTGGCCTCTCTGCAGCAGGAGTGGAGTCAGTGGAAGCCTGGGTAGGAGCGGGTGCCACCTGCCAGCGCAGGATGCTGATCCAATTAACTTTTCTAGAAGAAAAAGGGCTTCTGGCTCTTTGGCGCATTTGCAAATCACAAGAAGCAAATGATTCAATCAACAGATGAATATCAAGCAACCTTAGTGAGCGGCTTCTGCATCATGAGCCTGTTTAACAGCAGATTGAGCTGCAGATTAGTGAGACATTAGAGCACAGTGTGATGCATCACAGCATAAATGGGAAGGCTGAAATCAGCACGAGTTTCCTGGAGAGCCGCTTTATTTTCCTGTAATGCCAAGCCCATTATAGCCCAAAGGTTCTTAAATAAGTCTTCTTGCAATAGATAATAATGCAGACTATGGAAGAAAATTAAGGAATACAAAAGGACGTAGAGCTGTGGTGAGGGAAACACCATTTGCAGAGGGTTCAATAGAGTGGGAAAGCTGTGCAGCAGGATACTGCTAGGAAATTCACAGGGGCTCATTATGTGAGCACTGCCATGGTCTAATCCAGATCCAGGGTGCCCCATGGGACACCTGCTTGGATCAAACACCCTCCCAACACCCTACCCTTCCTTCTCAGTGTGAGGAGATGTTCTCAGCACAGATGAATCCATCCCCAGCCTCCATAGCAGCTGCGATAATGATGATGTAGGCAGGGTATCACATCAGTTTTAGGTCTGAGGCTCACAGAGGAGCTGGCAATGCCAGCCTGACCCTCCAGAATGCCCGTGCTGGCTGCAGCCAGGGCCAGGGCATCTGGATTGTGACAGTGATGCAGAAGCCGCTCGCGCTGTGAGCGTGATGGATGTCTCACCTTCGGGATGCAGAAAGGCACCCATTGCGCCAGTTAAACAGGAGTGTGGTGGGCTGGGGAGTTTTTGTTTGCTCATTTGTTAGCTATTCAACTCGAAATAGCGGAGCCTATTTACACATGTAGCTTATTATTCGAAAGTAGGCAGCATGATGCATAATGCGGCCTCCCAGCCAGAGCAGAGCATCGTGGTAATGACAAACAAGCCCAGCAATGTAAGGTAATGCTTGTTTTTCTTGGCTGAAGCTGCTCCCTATTGAGGTAGCAGCTTTGCCAGCTGAAAGAGAAGCGACGTGCAGAATGGGTGTTGACACACATCCCTGGCATGCTGCTGGGGTTTGAAAGGACTCATTGGCTCTGGTGCTGCTGGTCGACACCGTGCTGGCTGTGACCACCCTGCGAGTGAGGTGTGCACCAAAGCCTGCTCCAAACCCCAACAGCCAGAGCTGTAAGGGAAAGTTCTGGCAGGTCTGAATTCTGAACTGCAGGGTGGTGGTGGGCAGCACTCACCTGCCCCTTACAGCTGCTCTAAAGGTGGTCCTTTCCCCAGTGCTGGGAGTGTGTGTGCAAGGAGCTTTGTCAGAGCTTTGTGACCTGGGAAGGGAAAGTGAGCAGCTTAAGAATAACAACCTGAGAACCAAAAAATCCCCACAGGATTATTTTTAGTTTGCAGCAGCTCCTGGTGTGATTCACCATGTGGCCTATGTATGGCTGACTCAGCCCCGCTGAGGATGTGATGCAGGGAGAGGAATGGATGGTGGGCATCGGGCAGAGCTACTAGAGTTCCCCTGGCCCCTTCAAGAAGTTCTGGTCCAATGACCTTTTTTAGCTGGAGCTAAATTACACCAGGACCTCGGCAGCAAGGCTGGTGTAAGAAATTCTACCAGTTGGAATAAGGTAGAAAGTGTGATTTAAAGTGGTCCAGATAACTGCATGATCTGTGCCCAGAGCATGCAGCTGAACAACCTTGTGTGGAGTAACTCTGTGTCCACTGAAGGGTGGAGAGCCGTCATCTGGGCAGGTACAAACTGGGCACCTTTGTGGGTCAGGCAGGAACCAGATGGGAAACATCAGCAGGTTGGGGTGGTTTGGCTGAGTAGAATGGCCATAGCTAGAGGAGGAGAAGGGAAGAGAGCAGCTCTTGATATCCTGCCAGCTCAGACCTGTTTCCCCGTGGATACGTGAAGGGCTCTGCTTGTAGCATAGGTGAGAGTGATGAGGAGTGAGTGTAAAGAAACTTCAGGCAGGATGCTCAGACCCTGCTGTCAGAGGAAGTGACTGTGACAAAAAGGACCTCTTTGTCCTCATGCAAACCTTGTTCTTTGGCCGAAAGATATACTCAGCATCAGCTCTTCACTCTGTTGGGAGGAGGCAGTGTTACGTTGAGTATCAGGAAAAGGTTCTTCCCCCAGAGAGTGGTGGGGCACTGACCAGGCTCCCCACAGCAGTGGTCACAGTCTCAAAGCTGCCAGAGCTCCAGGAGCATTTGGACAACACTCTCAGGGGTCATGGTGTGATTCTTGGGGATGGTCAGTGCAGGGCCAAGAGTCGGATTTGATGATCCTTGTGCATCTCTTCCAACTCAGGATATTCTGTGATTCTAACCTCTTTAAACACTCTCCAGGACATTATGTGGAGTTTCTCCAACTTTTCTTACCCCTTCAGCCCCTTGTGCGAAATTAAGAGACTGTTTTGGCACACCGTATTTTTTAAGTGCTCTGGGGTGGTTCAGGGGGTTTTGGAGGCTTTCCTTGCTTCTCCCTTACAAAACCCAGGTGCCAAGGCTGGTCTGGGTGCCTGATGAAAGCCGAGGGGCTCCTCTGTGCCCACAGCACTTTCTGCTCCGTGCTCTTTCCCACTGAGTGATTTCAGTGTGTAACAGCATTACTGGGGCTTTGGCTTTGTTGAAACAGTTGCAGCAGATTAAACTTTCTCCGGGGCCATAAGAGCATGTGTGCACTTGGAGCGAGCGCGGGATCTGCCACCCTCTCGGGCTGCTTTCCAGCCCCTTGGAGCTCGCGGTTGTTGGACCGATTCCCTGAAGGATTCATTTACCTCTGTTTACAGCTCAGCCGCTCATTTCCTTCGGGCTTTTATAGATGAAGCTGGGCTGCTTTTAGTGCAGAGGCTGCTGAGGGCAGGAGAGAGCAGAGGGAATGCCTCTCCCACCTCTTCTTGCTTGCACCTCTCATTTCAGCGGAATGCCCCTTTCTGCTGGCTGCTGTGCGAGTGGGGCAGGTCCAGCCCTCAGTGAGCGATTTACACGCAGTGATTCTGGGGATAATTGTGTTTTAAATGCAGCTGATCAGGCTGGCTTTTGCAGAAAGCCCAGAAATACGCTGGAGCAGCTCTGGAACGCGCTGCAACCCTACCTGTGCCAGGCTGCACTCTGCTTTGGGACGGGGCTTTGTGAAAAACAAATAGCCTGTTCCTTATAGCAGATATGACTTTATGCTTTAATTGCATCCCCTTTCCCTCCCACAAGCACAGAACAATCCAGATTCCCCCAAGGACTTTCACAAGCCCTTCCAAGGAGAAAAGGATCAGCAAGGCAAAGTTTGCTGCAAGCTCCACATATATTTTGAAGTGTTTCCATCTTGCGCCGATACCCATCTGTGTATTTCTGTGTAAGCATCCTCAAATCGAAGCTCTGATGTGCTAAAATATGCCCTAGACAGTTTTGATGAGACACGACACTCCCAGATACGCATGTTAATGATATGCTGACTCCCAAATTCCTGCAGTGTAGGTAACCTGGGTGTAGGAAAGAGTCAGCCCCAAGTACTGTCAGTACAGGGCACTGAGCTGCTCTTCCCATCTGTACAGGACACACTAAGGTGAAAAACATTCTCTCGATTACAATTTTTTTCTCCAATATGGTATTTTCAAAGAAAGCCTGCATTCATTATCTTCTATTCAGAACTCTATTTTACTGACTCCAGGTGATCAATGTACAGGAGATGGGTTCCCCTTAAGTACCCTGAAGTTACTCAGGTGTCATCTGTAGGTGGCTGGGATTTGCTCACCCCCAACGCTCAGGCTGCTCCATGCTCCTGCCCCTCCCAGGCTTACATGAGAGCAGCAGGCAGGGGGTAGGAAGTAAGGACCGGATCATTACCTTCGGTGTTTACTTCCTCAGGGAAGGCTTTGTCCAATATCCAAAATGATCCAGCAATATGAGTAAAAGTGTTCAAATTTAATCCATTTCCAACCAGGTATAATGGACTAGAGCCCAGATCTCCAAGGGAATGCAGGGGTCTGAGTGCTCTGGATTGAATCTGGGTCCATGTTTCTGTCCACAGTCACTGTAATTAGGAAAAAACAGACTACAATAGTAACTAGTTTTAGAAGTCAAATTAATTTTTGTGCAACATGTGGCCTCTACAATACCTGCATCCCTTGCACTCTCCTACGTGGATTACTGATGCTACACAGGTGCTGCGCAGACTCTCTGCGTCTGAGCATCCATCAGAAGCTGTTTGCCATTAGTTGTGTGTTCCTGATGCTGTCTGTCCTCTGCCCAGCCAAAGGCATTTCAGTGGTGATTTAACATGTCAGCTGTTCTGAGCTGTGTCAGGAGGATGTGGAGCACAGGGCAGGGCGGGGTGGGGTGCTCAGTCTGAGAAGGGCTGGAGCTGATGCCGAGCTAAGAGCTTGGGGCAGCCTCCGTGCATCCAGGATGCTCTTACAGGTGCCTCTCATGGACAACCTACCTCCACCATCTTCCTGGTTATGGGCATTTTCCTTTGTTTTGCCTGCTCCCTACTTATTTCAGAAATGGGTTGTTTTTAAACAACACTTTTGTATCCCTGCTTAGCTCAGGAGGTGCAGTTTGAGGCGCTGGTATGGTCCTTGCTGGGCTCTAAGCTGGCCAGGACTCAGCTGTGAGCATTCCTTCACACCCTTCCTCAGACGGGAGGGGACTGTGGCTGGCAGCTGGTGCAGAGGTGAAGGTGTATTCAGGATCACGGGCAGAGCTCTGTCCCAGGCAGCAGCACTTTGCAGCAATTCATTTTACCTCAGTGTGCACTGGACACTCAAGAACCGGGGCAAACTGCAGCCAGCTCTGGCTGTAATCTGGGATTTCAGTGAGCCCATCTGCCCAAGCCTTTGAACAGCAAAGCACATCTTTGTACCTGCATGTTTGTGTGCAAGACATAAGCTGAAGTCCTTGGGCAATTCACGGGCTCATCCTGTGCATCAGTGACTCCTCCAGCAGACACAAAATGATTCCTGGAGGTCCTTCCCAAACCCGACTTGTTAGTCCTGCTCCAGTGTCTCTCCGGTTTTACTGCTGCTGTTGTTGTTGTTAATAAGTAGCCTGTGAAACCCTGGGAGGCAAATAAACATTTTGGTGGAGTTGGGCCGAGGAACCTTTCTTTATTTCCATGGTAACTACTTCCACTCTTTTGGGAAGCACATTTTCCAGGCAGCGGATTTGTCGACCTCGCTGTGCCAGGGGGGAAGACAGGGCAGGGGGAGATAACGCCTTGACAGGGATGGTGTCGGTGGCCTGCGATGTCCTCGGGGTGTTCGGAGGTCACATCCTCGTCTGCCCCTGCCGGCACCGCAGCCGCGCTCGGCAGGGAGACGGAGCCGTGCCGGGAGCTGGTTTGGGCTGGCACCGCCGCCCCCCTGCAGGCGCCTCCGGCTGCTCTGCACCAGCGCTGGCAGCTGGGAATTCTCTGCCGCGGAAGGCTTTTGCTCACAGTTTAAGCAGAAATGATGCGGCGCGGGCGGCCGTGCCCTGCGGCGGCGGGAGCCGGCACTCGCAGCGCTCCAGCCCCTTCCTACGGCTCCTCCTGCGGGTTTGGGGACGGGCTGGCGCCGGTCCCTCCTGTCCTTTCCTGCTGACACCTCTTAGCTGGGAGCTCCAGCCGCTAGTGGATACCCATAATCGTGTTTTATGCCCTTTGCTGGAGACTCACCAAAGTGCATTAGTTTGCATGAGCTTCATATGCAGTTTGCTGGCAAATGAGGCGCAGCCACCTCTTGTGTGGACCTGAAAGCCTCCGAGCTGGGAGTAAGGAATAATAAAGCTGGTGGGTGAGAGTGCAAGTGAAGCTGGATGTGGGAGGCGATGGAGAGGCAGAGCAAGGGCATCTTTCTGCCGGGAGCAGCACCGCTCCTCTGGCTGCTGCACTGCGCATTGGGCCACTGGCAAATTTGAGGGGGAAAAAGGCAGCTTGCTTTTTCAACCACCGTGTTTTCCTTGATTTCTCATCCATTTCATTCCCTTCCCTGCCTCCAGGGTGACTACCTGATGACTGGGAGGACCTTAGCTCCATCCAGACCTTCTCCCATCCAGGGGACCCCAGCAAGCTCAGTGCAGTGGGGTTTTGGAGAGGTACCGGGAGCCTTGCAGTGCACCTTCCTGTGCCTGACCTTTCCCAGCCACAGCTGGCTCCACACTGAGTTACAAACCAAAGTTAGAAAGGAAAGGCTCGGGTTCAAAGGCTTAAAGGTACATTGGTGCAGTGTTTGGGCTATAATCAGACAAAGAGCTGCCTTTCCTCTGCCCTGTGGGAGCTGGGCAGACAGGGAGGGTATGGACATTCATCCTACTGGGTCCCTGATGTTTCTGACCTCTACAAGGTCAGAAAGCCAAGCAAATATGGGATCCTTAAGTTTGGAGGTCCTTAGTAAATGTAGGGGAAAAGAGGATTAGCTTGATAAAATCAAAACAGAATTTTCTTCACCTAAAATGGGAACAAAAAAATTAGTCTTATATCAAATGAAATGTTTCATTTGACCCAGAGCAAGGTTGTTCCTTCCCTTCAATCCTAATTTACCTTTCCATTAAAAGCTTTTTAAATTCAGCTTCATCATAAATCACAATTTAATTTAGAAATAAGCAATTTAATTTTTAAAGAGAGTCTCAGAAATTTCAGATCTGGTTGTCAGAAACTTTGTCACAAAGGAGGGATTTCCTTTCTCAAGCGGGCAGACCTTTGTGCTCATCCATTAACTTCCTCTGTAACAGATCCCATGGGGTTTTCACTTCTCGTTGTGTTTGTGGCTCTGCCCAAAATAACAATACTCATAGCATAAAGTTTTGGTGCTGGATCTGAGTGTGATGCCACAAACAGGGAGCGTGCAAGTTCAAGGCTCTCATCTTCTCTTCTTAGGGACCACTGGAGACCTACAACAGACCTGAGCCCAGGTGTAGTGCCCACGATGCCTTTAATAATGAGTAGATGAAAACTTTGTGATTTCATGATGAGCAAGGTGGGAGTCACAAGGCTGTGACATAGACTGGTGATTTGCAAAATTGCACACAATCTTTTGAAACAAGTGGCCACATAAAATTGTCCCAGGTCAAAGTGATCAAGGCCAGGTTGGATGGGGGTTCGAACCTGTCTAGTGGAAGGTGGCCCTGCCCACGGCAGGGGGTTGATCCTTCAGGTCTCTTCCGGCTCAAACTAGTTTATAATTCTATGATTCTATAAACTAATGCAAAAAAGACAGCTTTGGGCTAAAATCTGCATTTGAGCTGGGCTTGGTACCTGTTGCTACCTCAGTCCTTTTGTAGCAGGAGAGCCCTAAACCTGAACATTCAGATGGCCTCTTTTTATCAAAAAGATGGTGTTGAATCAGAGTGTGAGGAATAAGCTCATCAAGTGCTTCTGTGCATATACCTGTGCAAGGTCACCTCTGCAGCAACTGAGGATTTTTTCCTACCTGCTAAGGGAACAGTTTCTGCTCCTGGGATGTTTTGCTTGGGGTCTTCATCTCTTTCACAGGAAGCTTTAAATAAATGACTTTAAATAAGTAAGATTTACATCAGCAGCATTGATAGGGATGCTATCTTCCCCTCTCTCCTGCAAGTCACAGTCTCTGCTCACATCCAGAGGCACCAGTCTGCTGGGAATTCTGTGCCTGCCTGTGGTGTTCCGCCAAGCCAAGCCACCACAGGCAAAGGACACTCACCCAAAGACACAGGATGGACTTTGACACTGCATTTGATCTGCACGTGAGGCTTTCTGCTTTCAAGGGGAAAATCTGTCTGTTATAATTTCCTGCCAGTGGGTAAACTGTGCTTGTCAACTCTCGTTAGGAAAAGGGCCGCTCCTGGGAGCTGGGTTTGCTGAGGCTGTGCATCTGTCTCCCCAAAGGAGGCCTGCAGCCCTCGCTGAGTGTTGTCACTTGCACTTCAATTCCCAGGTCAGACCCAACAAATTGCTCCTCGTTCATAAAAGGTGAATACGATGATCCCACGGGCAGTAAGCCTGGATGTAGGATAGTGTTATTTCACTACACTCATATTGCTCTAGGTCAAGGTCAGGGCTGCAGCCAGTTTATAGCTCAGCAAAGCCACAGAAGATCAAGGCTTTTCAGGAGGGACAGCAAGGACTTTGTGGGTTTACCTCTCTCTTCTTCCCCTGGTCCTAACGCTGCCTGCTGGGAATGCAGAGAGGAGCTGCCCTGGGTAATGTAAGCTATGGGGACCTGAGGGATCATTGAGAAAAATAGCTAAAGGTATTAATGACTAAAGTTCCCTATTAAATAACTTATTTGTAGCTAATAAAGCTGGTAAGATCATGGAAAACAGCTACCTGAAAGCTTTGAGAAAGTTAGCAACAGAGGAGCTGGAGTTTTCAAAGGTAATCCCTTTGATCCTTCCCTTCCTCTCTGCCTCCCGTCAGCAGGGAGCCTTCACACCTCCTTCTGCAGGAGAGAGTTTCCCTTTGGACACTTTCATGTGACAGATGGTATCTTAAACAGTCCAGAAAAGGTGATTTTAAAGTAAATCGGAGCCATCTCCTTCTGCTCTCCATAGCACTGTCAGAATTCCTACACCAGTCACAGTGACAACCCACTCTGGTGATATCTTCCTTGAGACGACTCCAGCTGGTTCGGCCAGGATAACCTCCTTTTGTCAGCCCGGTATCATCTTCCCAGGTTCACTCCATTGATTGTTATAATTAATGCTTATTTTATTCGAAGTGTCAAATTGCTTCCCAATGAAGCAAAGGAGAAGCACTTCAGTGTAGAAAGCACGACGGTGTATTTAATTGGTATTGAGTTGCAGACGCCGCTAATGGATTTTAAAAATACAATGATCAAAAGGAAATCGGCATAACATGACATGGAGATAAAATGTTCTGACGTATCTGGTGACCTGCCCTGGTGCATTGTACTGCTGACTGTGTCAGGCCAGAATACAGAAACAAACTTCATCATTCTCAAGCAAAATAAAAACAACACAATAATAACAATTTTGGAAGGAAATTCAGTGGCTTTTCTGATTTCAGCTGTCATAAGCCATTTTGCTTCTTATGTTGACACCAGCAGCTCAGGTCAACCCAACAGAAGCTGTTCCATGTTTCTTCTCCCACACTTCACCTTAGACCCTCTCCCTGCCACACCTGGCATTGTGATTCCTTGATGGATTGAGTAATCCCTGTTATCTGTGGTGGGGCCTGGCAGGGTGAGCTGCTGCGTGGCCCAGGGGATTGTCCCATCCTTTGAAGGTGTGGGAAGCGGTGGCTGCTCCCAGGAGCACAACCTGGTGAAAAACTTGGAGGAAGGCAAGGAGGCCTCTTTTTCTGACCTGTTCTCTGCCATCCTTTAACTTATCAAACACCAGGTGGGGTTTCTTTGAAAATCCCACTGTGTGTGTGGAAACTGGCTCTGCCTTTAGCCAGCCACTAATTCCTCCTTGTTGCTCAGCCTCCTCCAGGCTCCTACTGCAATTCTCTTTGGTGGGTTAACCATCACCCAACAGGCTTTCACAAACCCTGCCAATTTTCCTCCCAAGCCATAAACCTATTGTGTGTTCCCACGGGGCACAAACCTGGTAAACAAATCGCTTTGTCACACTCAAGCCGCGTCCTTTCAACAGGCGCCGTCATTTTCCTGTGATAGCCTTTGCCGCAGTTCGGCTCATGCTTGAATACTTTGCTGAATATGATGGACTTAAACATGTGCTAAGTGCTTTGCTGAACTGGGTCTTTCTCCTGATTTATGCCAGGGTAGATTAAAATAGAATCAGCCCCTTAAGTGGTCTGTGCCGCGTGTTGTCAGCGCACCGAGACACCGCGTCGGCGCTTGTGTTTTAATTAAAGGTTCCACCTATTTACACGGAGTCAATCAATCTCGGCACAAAAACGTCCTTGCAGTGGATTAGCACCATAGTGCAGACAAATGGCATTAAGCACAAATGGCTTTCTGGAGAAGTAATTCATCTGCATGGAAATGAAAAATACAATTATTTTAACTGATGCTGTCGTGTAATCAATCATGCTGGGCATGCCACGTGTCCCCCATGTGTGCAGGGACGTGCTGGCTCTTTTGGCTCAGAGATGGGATGGCAGTGTTCATATTGATGTGGTGGGTACCCAAAGGGTACTGCCTCCCAAAAAACACCACCTGGCTCTAACTGGGTTTCCACATCCGGGGCTGGTATTTGGAGCTGGGCTCAAGCCCCTGCAATGGTGTTAATTAGGTCATATGTGGAGCAGAAATGAGCAGAACGTGGCTTCACTGATAGTTTTAGTGGGCTCAAGGCTAATGGGTGATTTAATGGGAAAACACTGCATTCCAGCCTGTTGGAACAGCAATAATAGAATCTATGGGCCATCATTAATATACTGCTGGTGATTAAAATCATTCTCCCCTCAGACCTGTATCTCAAGACACTCAAGGCATTTATTAGTGGTCCATTATATGCCCACTTCAATCTTACTGCTTAATTTGAACACTAATTAACATCATCATGCCTTCTAAAGCACAAATGGTACTTGGTAGGACTTCATTATCTCCATGCTCTGTCTGCAAGCAGAGAGAGCCAAGCTTCACCTGAAAAACCACCTCCTTGGACTCATGGTGCTGGGGCTGGGACCGGGAGGGTTCCACCTCCAAGTCCCACCTCCCAGGTCCCACAGTTAGGGGGGAAGTTGGTGGGAAGCAAAGCAATGACTTCATTTCCTGAGGCACTGGGGCAGTAGCCAGCAGGACAGCTTAGATGTCTAAACACTGCTTAATTATCTGACTGAACGGGGGCCCAGGGCTTGGGTTTGCTGCTGCTGCTGCTGTGGACTCTGCTCACTCTCGCTGGCTCGCCCGGAGCAGGGGGAGGGCAGAGCCAACCCAAAATGGAAAGGTTTACTGGTCCCAGCTCTCCCTTGTGCATTGTGCTGCCTTCTCAGGAAGGATAGAGTTCAATTGACCTTTGAAAGTCAGTGAGAGGTGTTTTTCCCTCATCTAAATTTCTTAAAATAAATCTCCTCTGCTGCAGTTCAAGCCCTATCTCCTTCCCAGCAGTAGGAAAAATGAACACCAGCTCTTTCTGAAGGAGCCTTTTATGGATTTGGGGGTTTTTATCATCTCTTCCCAAGGCTTTTCTTCTCTCTAAACTGAATTATGATTATTCCTTCTGCACATCCCTGTGGGGCAGGGACTGTGCTCTATCTCCTCGGCCCCTCCATCTCAGCTCCTTCAGCTCCTTCCTGCTTAGGCACTGTAAGGTTCCTACTGGTGTCACCTCTGGCAATAGCTCCCGCTGGGATATTGTCTTCCCCCCTACTCCAAACCGGGGTTTTGCTTCCTGTTATAATTCCTAGCTCCTCTTCTACCTCTTAGGGCTGCTGCCTAAGCACTCATTTTGTATTTTGTATTTTTACAGCTAATTATTCTTCGTTAAGTGCTGAAAGTTCTCAGGCTACTGGGCTGCTGCCTGTTTTTTTAATACTGCTTCTCCACTTCTCCTACTGAACTCTTCTTGGTGATATTTGAGCTTCTCTAGAGTCTAATACCTTCTATTATTAGTATTTTGAAACAGCAAGAGACTCCCATTTGACAGCATCCTCAATAGTTCGAATATTGAGTATGAGAAAAAACATTAGAGGGAAAAACCTGCCTGGCGGGGAGGGAATGTTCTGCTCCCTGCTGCTCCCAGGCTTTGCAGGAGTCAGTTTTTCTTCTCAGAAATGAATTTGTCACCATCTCCTTGGCATTTCTCTAACTGCGAGGTGGGAGGGGGCCCTGTGTGTGGGGGTCCCTCTGTGCCCCATTGCAGCAGAGACAGTGGCTTTGCGGAGAGCTAAAGTGACAGCGCCTCAGGGCCAGAGCCAGTCCCCACAGCATTAATACTTAAGAAGAACCTGAGTTGCTATCAGCTTAGTGAGAGAGCAGATAGGCAAAGGTTGGGGATGCTGTTTTCCCCTTTGGGATTGCTCTCCTTTGGCCTTTTGGCTCAGACGGACGTAGCATCAGTTTAATACCTGATCCATGGTCTGTCAGGAGGCTGTCGGTGCTTTCGCGAGGGAGCTGACACTGTACATACTCTCTTTCCTGCCAGCTTGTTACGATCCTGCCCTGCCGTGATCTGGGGTTTAGCCTTCACAGCCGAGGCATACACTGGTGTGGGGAAGCAGCAGCAAAATTAAGTCCAATGTCTCAGCACAGACAAGCAACCCCGGGAGCGGGGAAGCGAGCTCCGTCTCGGCAGCAGGCACAGCGCTTCCCCTGGAACGGCAAAGACAGACAAGGTGTTGGTATGAATAAAAACTGGGTGCCAGGGAGAGGCTGTCAGTGACATTACTACCTGTCACACGTGTGTAAAGTCATCAAACAGCGGGTGGGCGGCCGTGACAGCCCTGGGAAAGACATCTCTATTAGCGCTCAGCGCCGCGCTGGGGCGAGGCTGCAGCGAGTTAAGGGCAGGCAGGCTGTTCCACTTAAGGTGGAAAATGATATATTCGGCAATAGGAGTAATTTGATTTGGCTGAGGTTCACAGTGTTTTGGAATCTGATGTGAGTCTTCCTACTATTGGACACTGCCCCAGATTCCCAGTGCTGCAGCATATTGCATCTCCCTTTCGGGCTGCGTGGAGTAAATGAGCTTCTGAGCATGATGGTATGGATTTTGTACCCAGATGGGCAACTTCTCTCCTCTTCTGTTATAAACTGGATTTTAACTTTGCAAGAAAATATAGCAAGCAGGATATTCCTGCACCATCTGACTTCTAAAAGCAGCCAGTGATTGCATCCAGAGGCCTTTTTTCTGTCCCAAAATTTTCTACCCATCTCAGATTACATCTCCTTTCTAGAAATAGCCTTGGCCAATGCTGGTTTGGTACTGGAAGGGTTTCCAGGAGCCGGATTTTCTGTCCAGAAAGTGATTGAGATGCAGCTTCTACGGCAGAGAGGTGTGGATGTGGTGGAGTACACTGGCATTCTCACAGCTGGATCACCAGGGACTGAGCCTGAGACCTGAAAATCATCAGTTTAAGGAGGTGAAGATCTAACTGGAGCCACTGTGGGCACCTGGAGAAAGAAGAGGCTGGAATGGAGGGAGTAGCGCTGTGAAATCAGCTTGAAATGCACCCCCACGAGCTGTGTGTGCCAGCAGCTGGATGCTGTCTAGCTGCAGCCACCTTGTTAAACTGCTTTCCTTCCCCTGCTAAAGCCGGGGCTGACGCTTTGCTCAAGCTTAATGGTTCGTGTCAGCGCGGCGCTTTGCGCTGGGCTGGGTGAGAGCTGGCAGTGGGGCTGGTGCAGAGAGGCTGTCCCCTCCTGGAGCCGCTCGGGAATGGCTCAGCCTTGGGGGAGCCCTGCGGGGCACTGAGGTGACAACCACCGCTCAGCAAAGCCCAGCGCAGGCAGAGCGCGGTGAGGACATGCACCAGCTGCCTGCTCCGAGGAGCCCGCCCACGCCGCCAGCAGCACCCTCGGATTTTGTGCCAACTTTTAATTACATGAATTTAATTATAGGGATTTTCTGGCTGTGTCGGGGGCTGTGAGCATCTCCCCTGCAGCTGGGAGTGTGCAGCTCCCCGTGCAGCCAAAGCAGAGGCAGTAGCAGGGAAGCTCAGTGCAGGGAGGGTGGGTGGCCAGGGCTCAGCCCGGCTGTCACTTGGCCAGAGATGCTCTGTGGCCTCGAGCTGAACTGGTTAGAAAACGACCCTCTTCTTTCTGGGATCTCATGTGTATTTTTCTGCACTGCAAAACAGCTTCAGCAGTGAACTGTCAGCCCTGCTTTTCCCTGAGCTGCTTCTATCCTGACGGTTTGGAGCCTGCAGAAGAGCTGAGGTCCATCGATGGACCAACTCTATCCACTGGTGGTGGTACTGCCATCAGTGCTCTGGTCATGCTGCCAAAGCCATTCTTTGTATGAATTGTGCTTTTCTCAGGCTTACAAGGGGTTCTAAAATCAGGCCAACTCTCCTGGATCAAGGATGGTTGGATGAAGATATGAGAAGCTGGTGGGAGGCCATGGAAGCCCTCTGTCAGAGCCCTGCCCTCTCCCTTCCCCCTGCTTGTGCATCCAGGTGGCTGCTGGAAAGCTGTTTCTGGCTGACATGGGGCAGCACTAGCTCTGCTGTGTCACCAGAGATGAGCACATCTGTAGGTTTCAGGCAGCTTTAGCAATACCTTAGCTACTGAAGATCCACAAACTGTTACTATTTGCCCCCGTGGCTTGAAGTTGAACTGGCAGTTTGGGGTTAGAAGCAGTTTAATTCCTCCCTGTTCCCTGTGGTGTTTTGCTCTGCCACTACTTGACCTCCCTTGTCCCTGCAGTAATAAGGTCGGCACATGGAGCAGCTCTGCCTTCCTCCTACCAGCCCTTCCCTCTTAGGGGTCCCTGGAGCTTTCACTGCTTATTCCTGCCATTTTCCCACTTTGCACTGTTTAAAAACAAGCAAGCAAGAGCTCCCTGGAGCCAACCGCTCGTTTGCTGGCAAGGACTGCCTGTTAATCAATTAAAGCTCTGCAAACGTATTTGCAGCAGGGTGGATGATTAAGATGCTTTCGGTCTCTAATGCCTGCCTGGGGGAGGCTTGCCTGCATGGTGAGGGCAGGTGTGTTGGTCTGCAGGTCCTGCAGTCCTGCTTTTATAGGTCTTGGAATAAAGAAGTCAGATGTTCAGGACAGTGAGGGAAGGGGAAGAGGTTTGGCAAAAATCAGTCTTTTCCTAATGGATGTTTTTACCTGAGCTCACTCTCGAGGGCAGGATTTGCAGATCCGCTCAGAAGTGGCTCTGGGAAAACATCACCTCAGGGACCATCACGTGCAGAAGAGGTGGCTCATGTGGGCAGTGAGGGAAATGGGCTGATGTGGAGGATATTCAGGAAAATCGACAGAAAGGGTACTGCTGAGGCCAGCACGGAAACAGCACCACAAGTGTGTTTGTACCCAGGCTAAAACCCATCAGTGTCACTAAACTGAGGTTCATGCTTGTGATTTTATGCTCTGCTGTCAGAGCAAACCTCAGCTGTGGGAGCCTGCCAGCCCTTCTAAGCATTGCTTTAATCTCCACCACTGATCTTCATTTCCAGGCATGAATTTGGTTCATTTCAGAGCCTTAAGCAGAGGAATCAAAGGACAAAAACCATTCTCTCATGTGGCCAACGAAAGGGTGTAGGGCGCTTGTTAGGTCTATGTGTCATTTTGGGGATTGCAATGGATTCATGACGAGTTCAATTTCTTAGCACTGATGTGCCATAAACTGTAGTGCAGTCCCTGTAAATGAAAATTGCATTCGTGCTTGCATTTAGGGAAGTCATCTACCGGCCTCTGAGCTGGCCACCAGTTCAAAACCCATGACCGTCATAAGTCAAGCCAAAGAAATCTTGGCACTCGCACAATTTATTGAGATGTGATTTAATAGAAAGACTATTAGTGTTTCAAAGGGCTGACAGTGATTGGCTTGAGTTTGATATTTAGTTAGATATTACAGTATTTGGCAAGAGCAAGATCCAAATGTCGGCCCAGGGCAGGAACCCTGGCTGAGGAGGACTTTGCAGAGTGGTGCTGTGGGCATGGAGTTATTTCACTGGTGGAAATGCTGGTGTAGAAGGAAAATGGCTGGAGAAGCAGCTAAATTTGGGAAACTGGGGCATCCCCAGAGGTGGAAGTCGTTCAGTGCAAAACCCAGCATGGCTGGTGGTGCTGGCATGGGGAGATGAGGGAACAGGGAGAAGAGGCAGATGGGATCGGAGGAAAATGGGAGATGGATGCTCTGCCAGGAGCACGTTGCATCTCCATCCCAGCACGGTCCTAGGGAAGGCACATTGCTCTTTAGAAGTTGCAAAAACAAACCCTCCAGTCTGCCCACGCCCTGGGAACACACAAAGAGAATTAATTGAGCCAATGAATGATTTTAAAATAAATATATATTTACTATTTTGAAAACAAGGTTTCAGACTATCACTTAGTCCATAAAATAAACTAAAAGTGTGGTGGCCAGAGCAGAGCCCTGCCCTACAGCTACCACCAGAGAGCATCCTTGTATACTTTTTCTGTGGAAAAACAGCACCGAGCTGGGAAATAACCCATCTTTCAGCAGCCTGTCTCTTTTTAAGTGCTTCCCAGTCAGTAAAGATACAATAATTGAAAGTTGTCTATCAATCATGTTAGCAGACAAAACAACATTGTTTCTCTTCTCTTTTTCTCCAAAGTACTGGAGCTTGATCGGCTTAACAATGCGAACAAAGGCACCAAGTCAAAAATCCCACTTAAATGTTTTCAGGTATAAAAGCAAATCATCTCTGGGGAGGGAAGCTGCAAAATTCATTGTTTAGGAGCATTCTAGGGGAATGCTCCAAAGATAAAAAAAACCAAAATATGTAGAATAGACTATGTGAGGACAAAATATCTTTTGGGATGAATAAAAAAACCTGCTGAGAAATTTGCATGTCTGCACCTCTGCAGCCCCCTCATCTGAAGCAGCTGATGTGGCCAGAGAAACGGGTCAGGCGATCAAGCTTTGACTTGTTTTAGTGCTTCTTGGATTGTAAAATCATGCTAAATCCAGGTTTGCTCTTTAAGTCCCTGTGGATGCAGGGGCAGGATTGCAGGGATGGGCTGTGGCTCTGAAGCCACATAAATGAAGCCACTGCATAAATGATGTTCTAGTTTTCCCTTTTGCCATCCACGTGTTGCCCAGCATCCAGGATCCCCAGAGGTTCAGCAGTCACTTCAGAGCTCCTCCTCAGTTTTTAGGTGTACTTTGCAGTTCTCAAAAGCACATTTTTCTCCAGAAATCCTTGCCTGGGCCGTGGCAGGTGTCTGTGTAGGTGGGTGATGCCCTGGAGGGTTGGGGCAGGGGCTGCTCCTGTGGTCTACAAGCAATTTTGCTTTGCAGAGAACAGCTTCCAATGTTTATCCTTCTTTGCCCAGGGCTTCATTCTGTTGTCTGCTCCTAAGTGGTTTCAGTAAAAAAATTATTTGTTGGCTACAGGTCTGAAAAGTGGCAGCTCCTCCAGCCTAACAGGAACCTGCTGTCCATGCAGGGTCACGTAGCAAAAGGTTTGCCGGAACTTTCTGCTTGTTTCAGGGCAGGTTCTGCATTGCTGCGTTTTTGCAGCAGTGTTACATTTGGTTTGTGCTTTTATATATACATTTATACAAACTGATTTAGCAGGGGATGCTGGAACATGTCTAAGGTTAGTCTGTGGAAGAGCAGAAGGCAGATCTCTCAATGCAAATCATTTCCCTTTCTCAGTCAGTTGCAGAAAAGGGAAATAAATAAGCAGTGAGAGGCACCATCGCTTTTATAATCGCTTGAGCAACAGTGGGACCAGCTCTCTGTGAGCCACAGCAGCGCTGCTGCTTTCCCTTTGCAGACATTAACCAGTGGTTTTAGGGAGGTTTAAAATTAGTGGTCTGTTAGTTACTGTGTGTTTCACTCTGTGTGCAGTCTGCTGGGAATGCCACAGCCTTTACAGCTCGTAGACACTGTCCCCAGGATGACTTTTAGCTCTGGATGATTGCAGTTCAGGCAACTAAAGTGCAGACAGCAGAGAAAATGTGGTCCTTGCATCTTGGTACCTCACACCTGTGATGTTCATTGCCTCCACCAAGTGGTGTTAAGTTCATTTGGGATTTTACTGAATACTTAAGGGGTGGGAGGGGGGGTGTCTGAGCTGCCCTTTCCCTGGTGTGGTCCAAGCTACCAAAACGCTTCAGTTAGGCTGAAACCAGGGTTTCCTTCAGCTAAAGTCTTTGAACTGTGAAGTCACAGGTCTACCGCAGACCAAACACATTTCCAGCAGTTCTCATCATGTGTGGTTCTGGTCAGAAGGGCAAAAAGATTCAATCTGTGGTTGCTATATTTTAGTTTCCTTTCTCCTCCCTACAGAAGTTTCCTTTTCAGACGATTTTCTCAGTTAATTCCAATTCTGTTGCAAGAAACTCATAAAGCTGTTATTGCTCAGTCACTCTCAGTCTCCGTGTTAATATAATACAGGGATAAGCAAAGTTCACGGAAACTGCCTACACTGGAGGAACGAAACAAGAAGACATTTCTGAGCACTGCAGCTTTTTCAAAGCTTCTTTGTTCGGAGGTAGGGAAAACAACCTGTAAAACCTCACCCCGACAAAGGGAGCTGCAGATTTAAGGCTATTGAAAAGAGTCATCTCTCCAGATGTAGGCTGGCATGTGGGTTCACAATTACAAATATGATTTATGATTCATCCCAGCACACTGGGATGATGGGGGGAGAGAGTGTCTATATTAGGACAAAGCTTGAATGACGAGGGACAGCTCACAACTTGAAGAACATGGAGAGTGAGGTCATCTGAGACGAAATGCTTCAGCATTGCCAAGCACATGTTAATTTACTGAAAGAGGAGAAATTTAAAGTGATTTTCATGAGGGGAAATATTCATTTGCCAGCAGACAGGAATCGCTGAGTTTGTTTTAGGCTCAGAGCAGCATCCTACCAGCCCAGCAGGTACCACTCCAGAGCACACTGCTCCCTCTGCAGCCTTCAGTGCCTTCAGAGGCACCACACAACCATGTCTGGAAAATAATGGCTCTACTTGAGAGGCACCTTATGCCAAGAGCATGGTAATTTTCGAAATAAATCTGTTAAAAGGCTCTTTACAACCAGATTGTGATGTAAATGTAAACCCTTGTCATTCAAGCTGTGCGATACCCTCTAATTGAGGCATAAGAAGATTTTTCTTTGATTTTCTCATTTTGCTGTAGCTTTTATCTAGAAGGCTGCTGATTCGCTGCTTTGGAAATAAGATACAGGACATGGAGAACCATCAGCTGGATTATTTTGGCATTTCCAGGGGTGCAGCACTGTGCTCTCACAAAGAGAGAGCCAGCAAAGATGGCTCTGTGCTGTCCTTTGCCTCTTGTTTGAACTTGCAGTCTGAAGGCATTCTCCCCCACCTCGAACCTCAAGAGAGATAAAAGTCCTGAAGACACCCTTTCTTGGTGGTCCATCTCCAGAGGACCACCTTGGCTTGCAGGCAGTGTCAGCCAGCTGGGACTTGTGTCACCTGTGGGAATGGCCAGCTGGAGTGGGAAGAGGAAATGCTATGAGGGAAGAGTGGGGGGCATTTCATCTGAGAGAAGCAATGTGGGTATTTTATTGGTGCTAAAGCCAAGCATCTGCCTCAGTTTTGTCTCTCCCAGGCCATGGGGTTGCCCTGAGCTCTGGGCAGCTCCGGGATGCAGCCAGCTCCCACCAGTCCTTGGTTCTGCCACCCAGACATCATCTCCCTTTGTCAGAGGGATTACCAGCTGCTTTGAATACACTCGTGCAAAGCAGAGAGTTAAGCCTCAAACTTCCATCTGTTCGTAATAAAACATCTTCACTGGCTGAATTTGACCAATTTAGTGATTATTGTTGGGAGAGTATGGTCTCTCCAAGTCCTCCAGCTGTTCCACTATGGAAAGCCTCTTGCCTTAATGTAAAGGGTTGCAGTCATTTCCTCCGTGGTTTTTATCTAATTTTGTTGCAATAATTCAGCAAGTCCACTTTGGCCAGCTGTTCCTCAGGCCTCCTGGCCCACATGGCTCATACACTGCGGGTGGTGATGATGTTGAATCAGTCTTTCCTACAATTTTGCATCTGTCCTCAGCTCTTGGAGTCGTTCCAGCAGTTCTCAATATACGGCTGATAATTTCACAGCACCCCCCACGGTGATTCACTAGCCTGTGAAACCTCCTCGCTGTGCTCCAGTTCCTCACTTCTCAGGCTGGTGATAGACTTTGAAAATATTGTACAAGTGACACTTCCAATAAATCAGCGGCAATTTAAACTCCTGGTAGTAATTCACAGATCTGGTAGGTTTTGCCTGGCATCTCCTCGCAGATCAGGATGTGGATCTATCGAAACTCAGATGCAGCATTATCCTAAGCCTGTTTTCAGCAAAAGCTCAGACATCTAGTGGCAAGGGAAACTCCATAGGGTGGACAAGAGACTATGAAATGATACTCAAAATGTCTTTGGGGTTGTTTATCCTGGAGAAAGGTAGGCTCTGGGGAGACCTTTTTGTTGCCCCTTTAAGGGGCCTTCCAGGTTTTCTCTCCACAGAGAGAGATTTTATTATATAGCATTGTTTTTCTTTTGTTTGTTATATAAATAGTTTTTCCATCTCTTTCACTTTCCTTTGAGGAAGATTTCTTTCCCGAACCTAGTGGGAGAGGGGTAGCTGTAATTCACCTTCTATCAGAAGATATTTTCCTCCAAATTTTCCTCAAACCGACACAGGGGTTATAAGAAAGATGGGGAAAGACAGGGCCTGTTGTGATAGGACAAGGAGTGATGGTTTAAATGAAAAGAGTGTAGATCCAGCCTAAATCCTAGGAAAAAATTTTTACAAAGATGGTGGTGAGGCCCTTGCACAGGGTGCCCAGAGAAGCTGTGGCTGCCCCTGGATCCCTGGAAGTGTCCAAGGCCAGGTTGGACAGGGCTTGGAGCAACCTGGGATAGTGGAAGGTGTCCCTGCCCAGGGCAGGGGGTGGAATGAGATGATCTTTAAGATCCAACCCAAAGCACTCCATGATCCTATGTTCCCAGGATAGACCAAGGGTTCCTGGCTGCCTTTCACTGCCTTCCTTTTGCTCCCCAGTGTCTCTTCTCCTGGGCCCACTTGCTGCAAGCAGAAGTGCTCTGTGCAAAATCCCCCCAGGTGTAAATGTTGTCTTTGTTGTCTTTGCTGTTTCTCAAACCCAGGGTTGGTCCCTGATTTCCTGCACTGGTTTCATTCAAGTACTTCTCCCCCCACTGTGCCATGTTTTCTGCTGCAGTGCCCTGGTGTGCTTGGCCCCCTTTTTCTTCTCTGGGTTTGGGCTCTGCTTTGCAGAGGCCCTTGACAAATATCACAGCGAGGAAGCTCCGGCTTTGCTCTCTTTTTGTCTCTCCAGAAATATGGATGAGCATGCAGCAGCTTCTGCTTTTCTGTGCCTTGATACTCTCTTCCCTTCCAGTTGAGAGGAAAAGTCTGGCTACAGCTCTCTGGATGCTGTACTGTCCCTTAAATCCTCGCAGAGATGCTGGGGCATTGGTCCACACTGTAATCACTGGAGGATTACAACCAGTGTCATTCCATATTAGTGGGATTATTAAGTAAAATTGGCTTACAGGATCCAGCATGCTGGCAGCTCACCCCAGCTGAACAACAGCTGCACGTCCCTTCCGCCGCCCGCCCCGCGCTGCCTTCCTGCCACGCTTCTCATTGATTTGAAATTTCACTATTCACTTCTCAAGCACTCGAGGCCTTGAGGTTTTCCTGTGTCATTGATTTATTGCTTTCCTGGGAGTCAGGACAAGCTTCAAGATCTTCATTCATCAGCCTGCTGTCAGTGTCAGGGTTTTGCCCACAGATTTCAGCAGTGAAACAATCCAGGCCCGGCACTGGTGGTGTTCAGCCAGAATTTGAAGCGTGTTTATTCTTGACAACTGGTTTTGCTTGTTATAAACTGTCTCAGTTCATGGCAGAGGTGGTCGCTGCATTGTATTTGGTTCCTTGTTGCTGGCACTGAGGTCATGTGCAGTGCAGGACAGGTTTTGGGAAGATGCTGCCCAGCATCCTCCAAATTTGGGATAAATCACTGGAAACTGTTTTGGCCTTTACATTGAGGCCTGCTGCCCAGCATGAGCAGTGTGCTGAATAGCCTGGAGGCGGAGAGACCCTTTTCCAAACTTATTACTTCAAATTTTCTGACTTCCAGAAAGAGGGAGGGAAAGTACCCGACTTTTCCAGCCCTCCAGTCACCAGATGAACAAAGTCTTTGAAAGCTTCAGAGGGTAATGTTGCCAGGGAGGGCTCAGTGAGGATGTGTGAGGTTCAGTATAGCTGTGCTATGCTGGGCTGGGCTGGGCTGGGCTAGGCTGGGCTGGGCTGGGCTGGGCTGGGCTGGGCTGTGCTGTGCTGTGCTGTGCTGTGCTGTGCTGTGCTGTGCTGTGCTGTGCACCCAGAAAAATAAGTTAAAAGCAGGTAAAAGTTCTGCTGCTCCAGTTCAAGCTTACCTTAATGAAATTCTTTTCTTCCCTTTTACATCACTGGGATGTCTAACTGTTTTTTTCCTTATTAATGACGAAGTAATTGGTTCCAGTGCAGGGTCTGTGTCCATTAGCACATCTGCTCAGACTCTTGTACTTTCTGATACACGCTCTGCGTACAAGAAACGCATTTGTTCCTTGCCTGAGTACGTGCCTTATCTAATCCACCTCATCTCCCCATCTGAATTTTAAAAAGAAAATTAATGAAGAAGATTATTGCACCATGACAATAACGATGCTAATTGATCATTGGCATAGTGATGTCTTGGGGATGTTTCTGAAGTTGCTTTGGTGAATTCTTACGTGCATGAGGGCTCTGTGGTTTAACAGAGTTCCTGCCTATGGCAAAGGCCCCCTTGACTTGGCCAAAGTTTATAATTCCTCAGTATTATCACAAAAATTGTTAGAATTAAGTGTAGCCCATTTTTCATTCTGACTTGCTACTGCCATAGCAGTAACCTTTGCTGCTCTCCGAGGCTGGATGCTGTGCTTGGTCCAGATCCAATCCACAGTCTGTGCTCTTTCCCATTTTGCCCAGGAAGGTCCAAAGCCTCCAGCAGCCAGGCTGGGGAACTCTGGGAAAAGCACAGAGAAAGTTTAGTCACTGCTAAACACAAGCAAAGATGCCAGGGCAAAGCAGGTGACCTGATGAGGAGAAAACGTAACCCTGTGACCCTCAGTAATGAAAATCATAGAACAGAGTTAAAATTAATACAAGACAAAAGAGGGCTGAGATGACTCAGGTCTTGCCCAAGGAATTTAATTGAAAACTGTAACTTTGGGAAGTGCTGGGTTGTTTTGCTCTGTGTTCGTGTAAGCAGCCAGTGTGAGGATTATTGGGAGCACAAGACTCTGCCTGGCGTCCTTCCAGATGGGGGAGCGTGAGGCTTGAGCTGCATAAGTCTCCTCTGATGTGCTGGGGAGCTTTGCTAAGTTGCCTGACACTACTTGATCCTTCTGGATACGGAGAGGAGCTTTCCATCGTCTGCAAAAAATTAGAGGTTATGTGAGCAGCATCATGAGGAATATCTGTCAGTGAATCACAGCACTGCTGTGCTGTGCAGCTCTCCTGTGGCTCAGGTACTGCAGAGCAGCTCGTGCTGCACACCTGGATCCGAGCCTTGGCCACACACCCATCACATACCTCTCAGAGCTCTGAGACTCCCAGAAGTCTCCAGCAGATGTTTCACTCCCTCCTCTGCTCTGAGAGCTGTTATGAATTGAGTGTGGAACCCAAACGGAGCCCCAGCCCTCATTAAAACCTGTCCCCATGACAGCTCCTAGACAAGCTCTCAGCTCCACCAGCTCCCTGAAGGGCACCACATCACCCAGGGCCAAGTGTATGTTCTGTCCATGCACTGAGGGGATGTGGAGCATCCTGGGGTCCTGAGGCTGGGCTGGAGCCTGTGATCCCAGAGGGAGGCAGAGGGTGGAGAGAGGAAACAAGTGCACGTCACACTTCCAACATCCTTGGCCCAAGCTCTTGAGGGATATTTTCTGAACAACAGTGGTGTCCATTAGGGTCTGGGTTTGCTATGGCCAAAAAAAAAAAAAAAGCTTGGTGTCCTTTTAGTGTAAAAAGAGTAAAATATGATGCATGTATCAGGCTAATCCTTTCTTGCAGAATTAGATTAACAAAGAATAGTCAGCTCAGCCCAAAGGGCAAAAGCATTTGCAAGACATCCTTTATGTCTTAATTCCCACCAGTCCATTGAGAAAGCCCCAGGAAAGTCCTGAATTTCGCCAGAGATAATTGTGGTGCTTTCCCTTTTCCCTTGTCTAAATCTCCCTTCCCGTTTCTGCCCAGCCCTGAGGAGCTCTTGAGGCAGTCAGTCCCTTCCCTGTTTTGCCTTATGGCAGCTTTTGGTGTGTCTTGTGGACCTCAGGAGTGGTGCCAGTGCTTGCCTGGGTGCTCTTGAAGGCTGTGCAGCCCCTTCCTTGCAGTGCTAAGCACGTGGTGGTGCTCCCAAAAACCCGTGGTGCACACAGCTAGAGCATGACTGCATCTCACTTGCCCTCTGCATTGCAAACTGTGTGCAAAGGGTGAAATAAATAAATGAATAAATCATTGGCATTGTAGCACTGCAGACAGCTGGAAACATGATATAAATACTAAAGGCTGGATCTGTGCTTCCCAGCAGTGTTTGATGCGGGCCACAGACACAACTCCCCAAGGGACTTCTGGTCCCTGAGGACCTGATTTATGCCAGTGCTGGAGATCAAAAGCCAGGATGTGGTGCTGCACAGCTATAATAATGGATGTCCAAATTTCCTTCAGCTCCAGGTCTGGTGAGACAATGCTAAAATTCAGCCATTGGCAGACCAGGAATTAAATGATTTGTGTTGGCTGGCTTAGGGAAGGGATTCACTGTTTTCATCACATGCCAGCACTGGTTCAGCCACATATGGAGAAAAAGAAGAGGCTTTATAAGGCTTTATGAATTGGCTGGATACCAGAACCTGAGCTCTGCTGGATGTAGGGCTTATCCTTACAAAACTCATCTTATAGCCATGGAAATGAGCGAGTCTGGATTTCCCTCATACAGCCCAGGATTGCTGCAACTGTTGATGAGAGCTCTGGGTTCTCCAACCTGCAAAAAATCATTGTATAGAGCTCTGAAGTGACTGATGTGCTGTTAATAGGTTCCATTTTTTTGATACTTATCATGCCAGCTATTGAGCAGAGTGGACACGCAGGCCCTTACCACAGTGGAGTGTTTCTCCCAGGACAGGAGCATCTGTTCCTCTCTGGTTAACCAGAGCAGGGGCACCCTCAGCTCTAAGGAGATCAATTTGTGGACTCCTCCTCTAGCACAAGGCCAACCTGCAGATCCATGTGATGCTCCCACACTCGAGATCCCCAGCATGATGTGGTCTCCAAGGACCTGTCTTTGCTGATTGTCCCAGCTTGAGACCACAGTGTGAGATTTCTTCCACTGGAGAATCTGTATCCCTGAGTATTCAGGATTGTGCCCTCCAGGAGAAAACATCTAAACTGTACATCACTGCAGATTAGTCTATGGCTTCTACAAATACGAATTTAAATAGTCTATTATCTCAAAGCACTGTTAATGTTTTTATTCCCACTTCCTAGATGCATCTTCCGTACTGAATATCCTCCAAGTTCATTAGCTTCCATTTCATGTTGCATAAATTTGTAGTCTGCTCTTCTAAAGAGAAGATGAAACCTGACTGTAAAATTTACTGAACAATTGTTCCAATGTAGCTTAATTAGTATCTTGCAAGGATTTTGCAAGCATCTGAGATCTCTTGGAATGCTTGAGTCATTTTATTATGAGATTTAGGGTTAATATCTCAGATTAATAATACATGTGAACGTTTATTAAACTCTAGGCAGCAGTTTAAAACAACAAAAAATGGTTTATCATATTTATAACAGCCTCAAGGAAGAGAAACTTGCAAGTGACTCAGGCTCTGCTGTCTTTTCCTTCATGCTGAGTAGTGGCTGGAGTTCTGAGGAAGGCTGAACTCCCTGGGAGGAGGACAAGCTTCATTTCATGGACTGCTCTGTCACTCCCAAGTTTTCTTCTGAGAGCAAGTTGATTGCAAACTTTAAATCAGACTCAGGATATGGACAAAGTGTCTGTTGTTTGGAAGGGAGTTGCTTCAAAACTGTTATTTCCTTTAGATGTGTTTAAGATGGGCCCTAAACTTTCAGGCACCAAGAACTGCCCTTTGCTGAAGGACACCTTAACCATCATTTGACATGTTCTGGAGAGCTGTTGATCTGAGTAAGGTGGTTCTTGGTTGCTCTGTTGTGCCCCAGCAGCCCATAACGCTGATTCAGTGCAGCCTTCTGATCCCTCCAGTACTTGCTGGGTCACACAGCAGCTCACGTACAGCCCAAGGTGGGTTTTACATCAGTGCATTTAGACTCACATGTCCCTGATTTAAAGACCACTGCCAGGAACACCTTGTTAACAGGCAGCACTTCATGTGCTACCATAAAGAAGAAGAACAAATCTCCCCATGGAGAGATTTCAAACTTTCTTCACCGAGTTTTCGTAACTTTAGGAGATCAAATTTCTCCACATCTAAGTGAGAGGAGCAGCACCAAAAATATAACAATACACCCATTTATGTCCCAGAGATTCTTAACCAGGCACTGAGATGCACTCCTGCCTGCTGGAGAGAGGCAGAAGGAAGCAAGCAATACAAGTTAAATGAAGAGGGTGATGTCTACCTTGGAAGGGAAGCCTTAGGAAGCAAATGTAAAACTGGTGCAACAACATGGCAGAGTGTAGGACCATTGCAAAGGTCCAGCAAGTGTGATTAATCCATGGGCTGGTCTCCAGTGCCTGCAGGCACCTCCACTGAAAGTGCCACATCAGGCTGGGTAGGGAAGCACAGGCTTTGCCATCAAACCATCACAGTGACCAATGCAAATGGATTCAGAGAGCTGAGTTCAGCTCTGTGCGTAAAGCCTGTGTATAACTCACTAATTTAGAGTTTGTGAGACACATCAACCTAGTGCTGGCTCTCTCCAAGGGACTAAATTTTCTTTAAACTGCTTTCACGTGGTGGGCAAACTGGAAACAGGCGCGTTAGTGATGCTCACAGCAGGGCCTGCAGTGGAGCAGCAGCTCGAGGATGACTCAGAATAACAACCTTGTCATCCCGGGTGAGCCAGCCAGGGAAGGGGGGAGAGCAAGGGGGGTCAAAGGGGGCTCTGCGTCCCACAGCCAGGCGGGGAGCTGTGGCAGGCTGGTGCCAGGGGAAGGGGATCTCTGGACGTTCCCAGTGTTGTGCTACTCCAGACTGATTTAACCTGCAAGATGAGGAGGAGCTGTTCTGAGGAAAGACTTTATTATTTGCTAATTCATCCACTGAGGCTTGTGCAGTGCACCCAAGAGCCCCTGTCTGAGTGCTCTTCTAGGTCTGGGGGTGGGAAATGTTGGTGGGAGAGTAGTACACAATACTCAGTATGTGCTTCAGCTCATTTTGTTTGTGCTGCTCACAGCACTTCCAGCCCAGTCTCTCCCCTGCTTCTTGCTCTGTGTCCCATCCAGCCCATCAGTCTCAGAGTGTTGTCACGGAATGATGCAGGGGGATGTGATGTGCTGAGCTGGCCAGAGCTTTCTCCTGAGGCTTAGGAATAGCCAGTGCCAAAATTCGGCTGGATCTAGCATGCCGTGAAGGCAGGCTGGGGAACAACCACTTTATACTTTGTCTATTTGACTATCACTGGTGTCTTGGAGGAAATGTAGGTCCTGCTAAAAATGGTGCTGGTTCTATTTTTAGTATATCTGGGTCAAGATCTCCCTTTTTATGTCTGTGATCAAATTCATTATTCACTTTCTGGGCATTGCTTTTATCCTCTTGTTATGTTCGACTACAAGATTAGTGGACCTGACTGTGTTGGTGTTTTTCAATGGTGTTGTCAAAATAAATAAGAAATTGAGATATTGCAGAAACAACCCAAATGCAGTCTCTTCAGAACTGGTTATTGGGAAGTTTCATCCATCTACTCAGGTTTGGCTTTGAGGCTCACTCAAACCTTTTGTGTCACCTGGTCATTTCTGTATCTACCCAAGTATTTACAATCAAGTGAAATAATTGTAGCAGCCAAAGCATAAAACTCCAGATCACCCACATGCTCCTGTGTGGCACATTTCTTGTCCAGCAGGGACAAGCCCAGCAGGTTTAGTTCAAAGGCAAGTCTATGTTGCATGAAGGACTTACCTCTGCTCCTGTCCCTTCAGCAACACCCGAGACAAACATCCTCCTGCAGCCATCCAAATCAGTCTAATTGCAAGCAACAGAAAATGGTGCTTTAAATAAATCTAATTTGCATACTGAGAAAAACTTCTCAGCTTACTGAATATGGAAATTACTGGTGGAAAATTATTTATCGCCTCAGTATCAAAATACCAGAGGTTGGCTGGTGCCTTTGGGAAAATCAATTGTAATATAGCAATATTTCTCACTTCCCCATATATAATGTGATCTGCCAAATTTAATCCAGTTTTGCATTTGATGGTCCCCAGTAGGATGAAAAGGTGAAGCTAATGTCATATAAACAATGCCAAGCATCATCCCCATGAAATTTTATGTGACAGTTGAAAGGTGCTGAATTATCCCAAAATAGCCCGGGGACTTCACAGTTCATGCAACCTGGCAGTTTACAACAATGCAAATATTTTGCTGCTCACTTAGCTGCTGTTCTCTCTTTTTAATTGTAAATGCAGCCCCAGTATTTCAACCAAGAAGGTGAGAGAACGGAGGGGGTTCGTGCTGCGCCATGCACTATCCTCAGTAACAAAACGCTGCAGAGTGAGAATGTGGAGGCAGAAGCAAGCATTTGCTAAGCCCAAATGCTTCCCTCTTTGCAGACTGTTGATCAACTAAAAGTCTCATCTGCTGCTATTATAGGGTAATTTTCCCTTAATGTGGCCAAAATGAGAGATTTGTCCAAGGACATATCATGAGCCAAATTGCAGGGTTTTTACCATGCAAAAAACTATCCTTCTCTTCTGTTTTTTCCCTGCCTTCCCAGCTCCTGAGAACTGTCTCCATTACGTGGGCACATCATCACTAAGGGAACTCCTTGTTTTTCTTGTCATTATCTGCAAAAGGAATCTTGATGTATCCGTAGGCTGTTAAAAATGTACACATTTATTGAAAATTGTCTGAGTAAGATGAACTGCTGTTGAGAGTATTTCAGTTCAGCCTACGAAGTGCTGCTAGCTCCTAGTCCAAGGAAAAGGCTAGATGTGTTTTTCTGTTTCCTTCAGCTTCCCTTGGGCAGTATCACCAATCTTTGACATCCAAGATGTGAAAAAAAAAAAAAAAAAGGGGGTTGGGAAAAATCCTTTTGTGATTCTGTCTGTGCCGGGGTTCATTCCTTAACCAGATCTGCACCAGAGATCAGCACTGTCTATCAGTACAAGTTTGTTGGGAGTTGCATTCTGTTTATTTTAGCGGGCATGAGAATTTCAAATTCACTTACAATTAATTGCCAAAGGAACTAAGCTGGTCTACATACATGTCACGGGACTTGAGACCCTTCTGTCCGTGCTTTTGGAAGGGGTTTGGTTTGCCTTTTCCCCTCCCTGGGGAGGCAGTGGCCTGTCTGCTGCCCACACAGACCTGGGGTGATGCCCAGCCCTGTGCTCCATCCCCAGCATCACAGTGCCAGCCCACGCAGGGACACGGCTGAAACCACAGAGCCTGGTGCGTCCGGAGGGTTCATGTTGTCAGGATTTGTGCCGCTGTGAACTTGGGCAGGATCCGACCTCTGGCTGTTAAACTGTCAAACAATTTTCATCCATCATTTTTGGCTGGCCTCAGAGCCCCGTGGAGTAGCTTTTCCCATGAGCTGTAATGGGCTGAGGTTTAGCTTGGGGCTGGAAGTGGAGCTGCAGGGAGGGCGCTGGAGGTCCCGGCCACAGCCACCACCTCTCCCTGCAGCTGCCCTGCTCAGCCGTCGGGGCGGCTGTTGGTGACCATCCCTCGGTGCCTTGGCCATGTGGGACCCGGGCTCTGCACCAGCCTGTGCCCACTGCGAACAGCCCTCTTGCAGGGGACAGAAATCAGCAGTGTCCTGTCCTTGTGAGAACTGGGAAATCCTGGAGATGCTTGGAGATTTTCTTCCTGCCCTCAGAGAGAGCCAGAGCTGAAGTTCCACTGCCAGGTGGGCCCAGAGCAGCACCAAAATTTGGGAAGTGGGCTGGGGGCAGGAATTCTGCAGAGCAATCGTCTGCTCAGAGCTCAGAGCAGGTGTAACGTTGAAATACTAAGTATTTTCTCCCATGTTATTTATGAAAATTAGACAGATAATCCTAAAGGCAGAGTCAATGTTAGCCAACCATGAGACATCATCAGCTAACCCAGCCAAACATCTGTTCAAATTCTGATATCTTGCATTGCCAATGTGAAATGGGAATAGCTGCATTAAATAAAATATAAGAAGAGAAAGGCATATTATTGTTTTAATGCAACCTTTCCAAACAAATTTGTATTCACGTTGTATCTTAACAGAGAGATGCAGGAAGCAGACAGAAATTTATCTTCTCCAGAGAGTGATAAATCAGTGCCTGGTTCACAGGAACATTTTTCAGACATCTCAAGAGCACCATGCACAAAAATATACATACCATGAATTTCCTGAGTGGACAAGGGCTAACTGGAATGACGACAACAGTAGGAAGAGCACAGACCAATAGCAGAAACCTGGCAGGAGGAATCTGAATTATTCCTTTGGAAATGCAGTGAAAACAGCTAGGAAAAGTTTGTCTGCTCATTAGGCAAATGATTTGTATTTCCTTCACTGCCTGTCCTCAATGTGCCTTTCATGTAGAGTTCAGCTTCCAGGATGCTCAGGGCTCCTGAGGAGCTCACTCCCACGGAAGCAGCTCTTCCCCGCTAGTTTGAAGAGCTCAGCCTCAGAGAAATTTGAGCCAGTGGAAACTTTCGGAGTTAAGTATCACTGTCAGGAAGAGGCCAGCTGAGGTCTCTTAAAGAGCATTTAGCAGGAAAACACAACTTCTTTGTGAGACTCGTACCCCTGCAGCCTAATTTCCCCTGACAAACAGCGGTGGCAGCAGGGTTGTTGGACCAGTGGAGCGGGGACTGTTTTCCTTCCCTTCCTGTAGACATTAACAACTGCTCTCTCCCTTTTAAACAAATCCACACAATAGAAGACAAGTTGTCAAGAAAGATTAAATCAGTCTGTAAAGCATCCAAATCCCGGACTCAGCTTTTGCATCTGAGAGGGCAAAATTTTCCCACCACCAGGGGTGGCAAGGACACAGTGCTGATGTGAGAGGAGATGGCATCCCCATTGGAGAGCAGGACATAGGTGGTCTCAGCACATGTCGATGGTGATCTTGTGATGTGTTTTGGGGTGCTGTTTCCCACATTTTAGTGCAGATTTTTTCTTCCAGTGGCATTATCCACACTGGGACTCTGTAGCCCCAAGGCATTTTCTGATTTGCCTTTGTGCTGCGTCTAACAGAAGTGCTGTCTTGAAGTAAAACCAGACAACAGTGCAACTCCAGTGAAGGAGAGTCCTGGGCAGACAATTGATGCTGGGAATGGATTTATGTCAGGTATGGAAAATCAATGCACAGGAAGGAGAAGCGCTGCACAAATCTGATGACTCTTCACTTGGCCTTTGCTTGTGCAGGAGAAAAATCATATTGAAGGGACCTAAACTTGAAAAAGCTGAGTTAACATGGTTATCCCAGTTAAATATTTAACTCTGTGTTGCATTTTTCCTCAGTGGATGTCAAATGTGTTACAAAAGGTTTTGGTGTCATTGCTGTGTTTCAGGTGACCCAATTACACCTTTCTTCTGGCACTTTCGGGACCAGAAAGTCTGTGTAGGAATGGTGGTGAGGGCAGAAAGAGGGACTCTGGCACTGTGCTTGGCTCACAGCCTGAGTTTGTCACCCTTTGTGCCCCACTGATGCACAATTCCCAGGCCATCACCTTCCTTTCCTTCTGTAGATCATTCGCTGACCCTTCTGCAAACATGAAGCCGTAGCTATAAGCACCAGTCTTGCAGCACCATGCACAAGATTTACTGGGGCATTTGCTCTTTATCCTTGCAGTACAAGTTTCCTGCATTTTCCCTTCTAATAAGAGCTGTAATAGCTCTAATCTAATAAGATGGATAGGTAGGCATCTAAAATAAACCAGCCAAGAGTGAGTGGTTGGTTGGCTTTGTCATAGCAAGCCAGGAGGGACCAACCTCGATGGCACAAAATGCAGAGCAGCAAGGGGAAACTTCTCCATGAGTGATTTGGGTGTGAAGTATGCGATGGTGGAGAGCACCAATGCGTGGCAAGGTGGTGTGGGAGAGGAGGAGGTGCAGTTTCTCAAGCCATGTCCAAGGCTGAAATGGTCTGCAAAACCAGCTGAGTCTCCTTGGGTTTTTTTCCTCAGGAGGGTATTGGAGGGATGGGGAAAATCTCCAGACCCACACAGGTGGTCCAGAGGAACATCCCCCAGCCCAGGTTGTTGCTGCGTGGGGTTAAGCTGCAGTGGAGGAGAAACAGTGAAGCTGTTCCCAAAGCCACACTGTGCATGTTCCCTGCTGCTGAGGAGGGCTGGGGGTACAGCAAACACGCCAGCTTCCTGGCTAGCTGGGAGCTGGCTTTCTCCCTAGCAGGGCTGTGAGCTGCCTCCTTAGCAGGGAGGGCTCATCGGCACCTGATTGCTGCCATCCCGCTTGCGATGGCTCCCACAACGTCCCCGTAACCGATGCATTGTGTCCCAAATTGGTGCCCGATTGATTGCCGCTCCATGCTGGCAGCTCAGAGCTCATCAGGGCTGCTGCGTCTTGAGGCTGACAGAAAAAAATTATTCCGTGGCAGAGATGAGTCTGTGGAAAGTATGGCCTGAAGCAGACAGTCAAAACTCAGAGTGGGAAGGAGAGGAGGGTTTTCAGTCTTTTTTGGATCTGCGTGGGCAGCCAGGACCTTGTATCACCTCTGACCCCAGCAGGCAGGGGCCTGCCCTGGTGTGGGAGAAGCTTTTTTCTCAAGTGCTGCCTGTGTGATTTGGGCTGCATCAGCTGCTGCAGGGTGAGTGAAGGCACAGCCTGAGCTGGCAGGAGGATGCTGAGGCTCCTGCAGGCTTATCTGATGGGCAGCAGTTCAACAGGGATCCCGTGATAACGAGGACGCTGGGATTTGCTGCTCCTGCTGCTGGATGTCAGCGTGTTTTTAATGCCTCAAGGACAGCGTTTGACTAGGGAGAGAATTCCAGAAATGGCAGATTGTACTTAATTGGTGATGTAATTAGTAACGCAGTTATAAATTGTCTAATGCCAGAAGTGTATTGTGGCTAATAACAGTCTGTGCCATGAGAATACATTTGGTTCCCAGCTCTGGGCCTGCATCTTGTGCTGGCTGCTCCCACAGCTCATCAGCAGGTTTAAAAGACCAAATCCTGGTGGATCCTCCACTGGAAGGAGGCTGGGTGGAGCTCCTGCAGTACTCCAACAACCCGTGCTGACAACGCTCTCCTTGTTTATTCCTTGAAATCCCAGCAGTGTGGAACACAGCCATCCTCCTTTCCCCTTGTTTAGATCACAGGCTCTTTGCAAACAGGGAATATTACTGGTTCTGAAGCTGTGCTTGGGTTTTTAAGCCTTGAAACCCCTGAAAGTTCCCATTTCTGTGTGGTTCATTGCTGAGATGGCAGGAACTAGCTGGTCTCCCCCACCAGTATCAAGAGCAGTGGCAAAGTGTGGTGACCTTTCTGAAGGTGCTTGGAGGAGAAGAGAAAGAAGCACAGAGCCCAATAATTTGAGAGTGTACCTAACAGTGTGACTTGGGTGCTTTTCAGCATGCTGATTTCAGGGCAGGAGATTTATGTTTGCATGGGTACCCATGGAAATGAATGTGTCTGGCCATATGCCTCCTGTTACAGGATTAAGATCTTGGTCAAAAATTCTGGCATGAAGAATACTCCTATTTGATGTAGCTCTAAGGAAGAAAATAGTTTTGACCATATGAGGAGAGACGATGAGAACAAAGATGGCACTCTCTTGCATAATTATTAAAAGATCATTATCCCGTAAGTGCAAGCTTCTGTGTTAGTGTCTTAAAGCAAACATTTGTTATAACTTGCTCCAGAGTTTTCATCACATGGCTTTAGATTTCTCTGACTTCATATTCTTCCACCAGTCAGCTGAATAATTAAACAGCTAGTCTGGGGATTTTATTGTGCTGAAAATCTGCAATTGAGCATTTGTTGCACTGAAAATGGACACATTTCTTTTCCAGATAAATTTGGACACAGTAGGGATCTGAATCTCTAGTGATTACATTTATAGAAGTTCCACAAGTGTTAAGTGGTATTAAATTAAGTGAAATGAAACACTTTGAGTCTAAATATTTCACATCTCTGTATAAATAGCTTCTTCTGTTATTGAAGCATTAAAGTTGCAGGCTTGCCCCTACATTTCATCACGGTGAGTGAGGATTTAGCCCTGGGACACCTCGTAAAGGTGATGAGTGTCAGTGTGCCCATGTACTACTTTCCCATCTGTGCAAGGTGAAATGCAGGCAAACAGACTTTTCATTTCCTCACCTTCACAAAATGCCTCACAGTTTGTTTTCCTCTGGCCTATCTGGAGCTGTTGACACTATACATTAATTTTTCTTTTGGAAGCTGTTTGTATTACGGGGCCTGGCACTGTATCTTCAACAACCCAGTGAGTAACACTCCGTGGCAGGAGCTGATCCTGCAGAATGGGTTTGACACAACCCCGTGGCCTTTGGTTTCAGAGGTGGACATGCATGGACACCTGGGCAGGGAGTAAGTGCTGCCCAGGACAGAGGGGGATGAAGGGCTTATGCTCAAGCTTTGGGTTTTATTTTAAAAGCTGCCTCCAGTGAAGCTTATTAAAGGCTGAAAGAGGGAAACAAATGACTTTCAGGAGCAATAGTGGCCCAGCTGTTCCCTCCCAGCTAATCCCTGTGTCCCAGTGGAGGTTTACCAAAATTAGCGCTTGCTGACTTTCATGTTGGAGAAGCCTTTAATATTTGGTTCCTCAAAGCCTGAACCCTGACATTAGCAGGGGTTATGGAGGCTGCAGTGAGGTAAATCTTGTTATTTCACAAAGTTGATTGAGTTTGTCTTGATTTTAGATGGCTCAGTGTGTGGTGCTCTCTTCAGGGTTGACCCACTGCCTTTTGAAGTCACTAAAAGACTTCTGTGTATGTCAGCAGGGTTTGGGTCAGGCATTCAATGTGATAATGATGCCTTTTTAACCCACTGACGTAATTCAGAACCTGTTTATTGCAGAAAAACCAACCAGATTTCTGGGATATGTAGCCAGCTCTTGCCATTCTGTCAGCAGCAATGTCTGGGGAGGTGCCCACGCCGTGCCAGGGTGTAACAGATGGGGATCAGCGTGCTGAGAACAGCACATCCACAATGCCCTGCTTCAACACACGGCACCAAACTGACAAATATCTGTCTTGGTTTGCTCAAACTCTTGTCATTTAAACTAATCATCAATCACCACTGGGTAGCCCTTTGAGAAGGGTGTTTTTGAGTCCCCGCTGAGCTTTGCTTCATGCAGGTTTATGAAGCTTTGTAAGCATTGCTGGGATGTCTTTTGAACAAACACCAAACAAATGCTGCCAACCAGAGGCCATTGGGCCTCCTCTGTGGTTGGATCTCTTGTCCCTGGTGTATTTTCTCCTCTGAATAACCTCCTCTCTCCTTGTGTACGTGGACCTCTCGGGTTGACCCAGCTGTTGAGCATCATGTGTCTGCTATAAAAGCATAGCCTTTTTCTGTGCTCAGGTGTCTGAGCCCCTGGAAATATCTTGTGTCTACATCCTTTGGGGTCTGATGCCTTCCAAACCTGCTCTTTCACCTTGATTTCTGCCTTCTGTGGTTTGGGCACTCCCTGCCTTGGCTTCAAAAGACACAGGAGAAAATTTTCCTGCTTTTTACCTACCACTGGTGGTCCTGCTTTGGTGGTTTCTTCCCTGGAATGGGAGTCACCAAGACATCATCGTCATTCGTTATCACTGTTTTGAGAGCTACACATCAGAGACCCCTGAGCAAACACTGACCCCAGACACATGGTCAGTGAAGAAGCTGAAAAACATCCTCAAGTAATTAGCTGTTTGTACTGAAACATTAATTACCCGTCTCAGAAGAAAATTCGAAGGGAGAAATTGGGGTGCTTCCCTGCAAGCAGGGTGGTGACAGAGCAGTTACATGTCTCAGGGCCCGAAGGAGGGCTGGAGTAGAGCTGCATCCCAAAACTGGGGTTGTCCTCAGTGTCCCCCACCACACTGCCTGCATTCTGCCAGCCCATCTGCCTTTCAGACACCACTGAAAAAAGCATTTATTTCATTCCCCAGCACATGCTGGTGACTGAGAAGTCTCCAAAGACGGTTAGAGTATTTAATGTGTCTCACAGGACCTGCTGGCAGGTTTCTGCAGGCTCTCCTTGGTGGGTTGTGGCTGCTGAGGGACTGTGGGAAGCGGGTGGGGGACAGACCAGGAGGTTTGGGAAGCCTGGGCTGCTCCCTGTGGTGCCACCACCAGCCACTGCTCAGGAGCAAGAGGTGAATCTGGCCTCACCCTACGCTCTTGCCATGACTCCTGCTGCTGCCCTGTGTTTTGCTTCAAATTATGATGATTTGCATAGAGAACACAAGCTGTGTGGATATTTTTAGGCTGATAAAATTACAGAGATAAGCTGGGACAATGAATTGAATCAAGGGAGTGGCTTTGTGCTCCTGTTTCCCCTGCAAACAGCTCCTGCTTTATTTATAGCTGCATGTATGTGCGTGCACGGCTACGTGTTCACCTCCTTCCCAAAATCAGATCAAATCTTCCCAGCAGAGATGACTCCCAGTCCATGTTCCCTTATTCATCAAAGGCCCATCACATCATGTTTCATGTCTAAGTCATACCTAGAAACACATGAAGCAGAGCTTTTTTGAGCTGAATTAAGATCAAATGAGTAGGAGGTGCAGCTACGAGCCTTTGATGCAGACAAACCAGGAAAGCTCTCTCCATGGTGAGGGGTTGGGAGACGCTCTCTCCTTCCCAGCACAACTCAATTCCCTCCTCTTATAAATTGCTTAAGTAACTATTAGCTTAAAAGGGTGCTCCCATGAGCACTCATCGGCTTTCTGATCACTTCAGAGCTGTCCATTCGACTTGTAACAAGATCTTTGTGCTCTGTCTCCATAATGCTGCTGCAGGAGTTGTAATAGTAATTAATAACATTACAACCACTCCTGATTTACAACCACTGCTAAGGCTGGCCAGGGAGAAAATTGTATTTGGATTTTGGCCCACTTGTTTTAATCAGGCTTCTGAAACACTTTTAACTTGTTTAAATACCTGTGAGCCTTCGTCTAAAGTGATTGTTTCTATTAGTCATGAGGATGTATGGCTCAGGGACTGAGTTGTGTGGCTGGGGAATGAGTTGGGCTGTAAATACCCGTAACATGGTGGGCATGGGCTGTGCAGGGTAGAGGTTTTGTGGTTGCAGGACTGCCTGTAATGTTTTTGTGTGTTTTATACAGAACTGGGAAAAGGAAATGGAAGCAAAGCCCACACTGTCAGGGCTGGAGGGAGGGAAGGAAGGAGAAGCTCAGGCTTTACTTTGTTGTACAGGATTTTAGTTCAGGGCTGCTCTGCGAGGGAGGTGGGAGACGGTGCTGTAAGTTTTGTCAGTCACAAATCTCTCTGCTATTCCTAAGAAAAGCAGACTTATTAAAAAAACCTACCCAGGTGCTACCCCGACTCCTGCTGGCTCAGGAGCTGCTTATACTTGAGTATCAGGTTGAAAACCTTCAGCTGCCTCTGTGCAGATGAAGCCAATAGATCAGAGACCCTCTCGATGGACTCTGAAGCAAAACAAACACAGCAATGTGCTCTGACCTGCAAGAAGGGGATTTCTTTGGCTGTTTATCTCCTTGCTGGGAGAGGTGTTCCTGCCTGTTTGCAGTGCTCACTGCTAGGGCCAGGTGTCTCCTTCACTGTCTTTCCTTCGCCCCCTTGCCTCGTCTCTTTTTGCTGCTCTCGTAGAGCCACTGGGGCTGGTAAATGCCAGCAGAGAGGACAGGCAGACTCCTTTGTAAGGAGCTCCTCTGTCCCAGATGTCCAGAGTCCCATGCAACCACGGAACTCAGACACCTAAAATTACATCTGGGTGAAGAAACAAAGTGTAACTTACAGTTCATTCTCCCCCCCGAAAAAGGAAAAAGATTAGCTGTTAATGGCTTGTCTAAAGAAATTCATCTCTTTGATGGCTTTGAGACTTCAAAAAGGCCAGGCTAGGCAAATGTCCAGAGATAACTGCTTCTACTAGGAATTCTGCTATATCTTGAATTTATTATTTTAGGTTTTATTTTATTTCTTAATACCCAAAATTAAGATATTTCTTTTGTATGTCTAGTGCAAGGTGTCCCTGCCCATGTTGGGTGTTGGAAGGAAATTATTTTTAAGGTCCCTTCCAGCCCAAACAATTCTATCATTATTCTATCACTCTATGTCCTTTTGGTCCAGTACACCTCTTCTCAAAGGAGTGGCAGCATCTGCATGTCTTGTCTGAAAAAGGAAAGTGAGTACTGTACAGAGATGTCACCTCCATAGACATTGAGATCTGATGGGCAACTCACAGACTTGAGACTCAATTTCAGAAGTTTAAGGTGCTTCAACGGGTGGCAAACCAGTGGGATTTGCGTCTTTTATTTTTTTCTAGACCAATATTTAGCTACTTTTCCGTGTCTCATCCTTTTCCTACTAGCAGAATTTCACAGTTGTTTTAACCACATGGATAGAAGATATGAAAGAATATTCACTGGATAGAGTTAATTCGTTTAATAACTCATAACTCATTTGATTTCCCTGAAAGTGAGAAGCAGTTGTTGCACCTTCCTCAGGTCAGCCATACAGCTAGATGAGAAATATCATTTTCTCATGTTCTTAGTTTGATAAAATAGATTTTGTGTTCTTTAACAGGGAGGAGGCATTGCCAGTCCAGAGCTAAATGTGACATAAACTCATGTTGTTTGTCTTAGGGCAGAGGAAAAGCCCAGACAACCAAGCTGAAATCTCAGTTTTATACAGTATATTTCTCATAGTTCTAGTCCAGGATGCTGCAACACTGATTTAAGCCAACCATAAAATGTGGATCCAGCCCTGACTGTAAGGTTTGGGTTCACCTTTATTTCTCTGGCTGCTTCAACCCTGACGTAGAGGACGATGATGCAGTCAAAGCCGCCTAGAAAAGTGCTCTCTGTACTTCTTTATCAGCAGAGGTTTCCTTGATCACCATGTTCCCACTATTTTCCAGGCTCTGATATTAGCAGCATGAGTCGCCTGTAAAGTAGCACGAGACAGGGAAGCACCACAGTATCTCTTGCTTCTCAGCAGCCCTTCCAGACTCCTCTGCTTGGTTGCTAGGACGATCTGGGTACAGCAGAACTCGACACGACAAATTAAAAAATAAGTCACTTTTCCCAACTTTAGGTGCTGCAACAACTAAACACAAATTAAATGAAAATAATTAAAGTTCAAATAGAACCTCGGTATCATTGAAGGTCTGCAATCATATCCGTGCAGACCCATAGTAATTACAATGCATGCACAGTGATAGAAGCCTAATGGTTGCAAAATGTTCTTTGGATTAATTGGCTTTGGCAGCTTACACACTCACATGATTTTCTACATTTTTGCCCATCCTGACAATCATTCTGTGCTCTAGGCAAGCTTTGCCTGAGCTGTCTGTCTTTATAACCATCACATTATTCTGGCTTTTTGAACATCATAGTGCAGTAGTTTGCCTCTCAGCATCCAGTACGGTTTAATCATGTCCTTATTTGTGCACTATTGTGCAGGGGATGGCTTTTCCTTCCCTTTGGAGAGCAAGCAGTTTGCACAGGAACGCCAACGGTGTTCCTGGAGCCATGGAAGGCGAGTGGTGGGGCCTGTGGGGCTGGGGACAGTGACTCTGATCTTGCTTCATGGAGAGGGGCAACACTCAGGGATCACCACAGAAACAACAGGAGATCTTAGCATGGGTTAGGGAATGAATGCTCAACTGTGGCTATTTCCATGTGAATAATGTTCATTGTAAAAAAACACCGAGCAAGGGCTGGGAGCGTGGCCTCCAAACCCACTTCGGTTTGATAAACTCATTCCAGGGCGGCTGCAGCTAGGAGACATCGTTCTCCCTAATTCCCCACGAGACCACAGTGCTCAGCAGGGCAGCTCCAGGTCTGCAGAACCATGACCCAGAGACACCCTGTTCCCCATAGAGGGGACACCACGTCACACAGAGCCCCGTCCTCATGGCAGGAGAGGAATTTACAGTGTTGTAACTCTGAATCTGCGAGGGCTAAAGCCCATGTATTGAATTAGATGACACTTAAGCATGGACTTAAGTGCCTCTCTGCATCAGGGACTAAATTGCTTGGAATAAGGGAAGATGACTTGCAACAGAGAGGCCACAGTACAGCAGATTAAGCCTGCCTTTAAAAGTTAGAGTTATGGAATTAAATCATCACCAGTGTTGGCACTAGAGTAAACCTGCAGTAGGACGAGGCAGGGTGGAAGCACTTTTTTGTTGCTCCTTGCTGTGAGTTTCAGAAAAGCTGCAGTATGGTCCTACCAGAAAGATGCAATCACTTCAGAAAAGAACAACGTTGTTGCTGGTATCCTACAGAGCATCTTGAGGGAAATGAGGAAAACGTCCCCAAACCCACGTACACGCCTATCAGCTCGGGTCCTGCAAGAGATGCGGGTTTGTTTCTGTCACAATTAAGCTGTGCAGTACATTAGGCAGGGAGCAGCAGGGGCTGTGCACCATGGGGAGCTGCAGGGAAATCCTTAACCTGCGTGGTTTGCATGCAGAGCAATGTGTGTGCTGGAACTTTGAAATCTGCGCTTGTTTGAAGCTGAAACTTGAAAGCAAACCTCCAGGGAGGAAGCAATGTGAACCGTTTTCTTTTTTTTTAAAACCCTGGAAACCAAGAGCACTTTCTGCTCACAGCTTCACATAAAGTCAAGTAGATGGGCAAGTCTCTGAAAAGTTTCTTGACTAAGCATCAGTTCAGGTTTTCAGGCCTGCTCCTGCACCTGAATACAAGGGTATGATTGGAGCTGTGCCATCCCTTCGTGGCTCTGGACTCATGCTAAACAAGGGCTGGGTGAGAGGATCCTCAGCAGGAGCTGTTCCTGTGGTGGCAAGAGGAACATTCCTGCAGCAGGCAAAAGCCCTGGCTGGGGGTACTGAAGGTGTGACAGGGCCAGGTCTGCAGCACCTCCAGGTACCAAACAGCCTCATCCCAGCACCCTTTTGTCATTGGTAATGTTGGTAGAAATGTCTTAAAGTTTTCCCATACCGAACTTGGGTTGAAATACTCCAGAATGTTCCATCCTGTAGCATTTGGGCTCCTTGCAGCTGTCCTGCAGTGTGTAGGACACTGCAGCCAGCTTTAGAAGGGAGATGCTGAAGCCCCTGTCAGCAGGTAGTCATGGTGCGAGCACACCGCAGCTCTACAGCATCTCCCTCTGTAACAGCTCCTGGCTGGAATGGGCCACAGAGGGCACTGACACTCTGTCTTTGGAGTGCCAAGGGTCAGCCATAGGCTGGTGGTCTCCTAAGAAAGCTTGGCACAGCCAGGGGTGCATGAGGGGTTCCAGTCGGTACCTGTTGTGCTCCTTCATGCAAAACCCATCAGCAGGGCTCTCTACGGACTAGAGAGAGTCCAGCCTGTGCTGCAGTGAGCACTCATGGACAGCACAGACCACCATGGACCCCAACCCCATCACCAGGGTCAGCGCTGGGCAGTGGTGGTGGGGTGGGATGCAAATTCCAAAGCAGGTCCTGTTTTAGGATACGAGCTGCACAAGCCAGCAGGACCTTGCTACCTGGAAACCTCTATGCTGTGCTCCGAATTGCTAATCAGCTTGCCTGGCAAAGCTCAGATACCTTCTAAGAAATGCATTCATTTTCAGAACCCAGTGCTGAAGCCAAGGTCACATCTCTGACGCACCCAGACAGTGCAGAGTGTTGTGACAGTCCTTTAAAGAATGATTAAACAAACATAATAGGCAGGCACGGGTACCAAGGTCCCATCTGTCTGAGAAAGAGTCAGAAGTTAATTTAAGTGACTCCTCCAACATGTCGCCTAATTCCAGTGGCAGCAGAGCTAATTAAGATGGAGTTGGTCCAGGAGTGTGGTGCTGTGTCAGTGGTACAGAGCAAACACTGCCACAAAGGCACCAGCGAATCACAGCCACCCTGATGAGCCAGTTGGCACCGGGCATCCGGAGCCAGAGGAGCTGCTCAGCAACATCATTAACCGGATATCTTGGTCCCAGTGATAACTTCATGAATATTTCATACTCCTTTCCCACCAATCTGTACCAACAACTTGTGACACAGGACTAGCTGGAGTAAAAAGCTCTTAATATGCAGTTGCTGGAGCTGTAAATTTGTCGTCAGATGTTATTTTCTTAAGAATACTCTTCCAAGAGCCTGACCAGCTACTAAGTGACTCAAATGAGCTCCAAAGGCCAAAGAGCAAGCGGAGCACTTCTCTAATGGATGTTTTAATGGTTGTGATAACATAGAGCAAGTCAGCAGTGTGGGTCTGCAGCCCTTGTTAGGGAATGTGAAATCAGCAGATCCCTGGGGATGGCAGCGCCAGCTCGAAGGGGTTGTGCTCGGAGAGCAGATGCACCAGTGGCTTCTTTTACTCTGATAGGAATGAGTGACTTAGTGCAAAATTTGCTTGCTTTTGTAGAAGAGTGATATGAGGGACATTGTGTGTTTGTGTGCCAGGTTTGGAGTTGTTTTCTTTTGTTTTCTTACTGTCTAGTTCACTTAAACTCTGCCTTTAAAACCAGCCCATGTGGGGAGGGCGAGGGGTGTCAGGCAGGGAAGCTGGGGCTCTGCTGCTAAGATGGCTCTCTCAGCAGTGAAGCTGCCGAGGAGGTTGCAGTAGCCTCTCCCAGGAAAACCAGCCATTGAAGAGTGAAGGATTTGAGGTACTCGGTCCAGGGACAGCTGTGGGCAACTTTTCCCACCAGCCCCAGCTGAATGAGCAGATGAAATCTGTGTATTTTACTGCAACTCCCAGCAAAAGTGAAGCAAAGTCTATTTTGTGTGGATAAAAAATGTAAGAAGACCCTGGAAGAGTGAAGAGCAGTGGAAGGTGGTCCGTGCTGCTGGAGGTAGAGCAGGAGCCACAGCAGTGGTAAAGCAGGTTCTGCCTGTGGGGGGAAAGCTGACAGCTTGCTGGGAGAACCTGCTGTGACTCCGTAGAGGAGAGTGTCAGGCTCGCCAAAGGCTCGCTCCGTGTTCAGTGCCAGGATGGGCTGGGAGCCAGCGCGGTTAAGGTACCTGCCAGTGATGCAGACGGCCGGCGCAGCCACGGGACGGTGGCTGCGGGTGACAGGGAGCCCCGGTGACACAGCGGCCCCCACCTGCAGGTGCGACTCGGAGCCCGCAGCTCCCGGCTGCGCCTGCCGAGATGCTCCGGCTGCCCTCGCTGCGGCCGTGGGAACCGGCATCCTGCGGCGGCACAGCCCGGCTGTCCCGGGAGTGAGTAATGGCAGAAGATTTCTCTTCCTTTCGTTTGTTTTCATAAGTTGAACATGAGCTTTGAAGAAGCTACACCTCATCTCCCGGTTCCCCACCGGCTACGGGTCCCGGGGGCAGCACCTGGAATCTCCTCCGGGCGTGCCCAGAGAAACACCAGAGCCACAGGATCCGAGACCCACAGGGGCACAGGATGGGGGATTTCTACCAGCGATGGGCTTTACTTAGTCGTGCCCATCCCAGCTCCAAGCACTGGCTGTGCCTGCGCCAGGCAGGTTGCGGGTCTGGCAGCCACATGGAAAAAACCCATAACCTTTTGGTAGAGGAGAAGGAATTGCAGCTTCAAATTGAAAGCAAGCTATATGTTTACATAAACTTTTTGTTTTTAAGCCAAGGCTGTGATTCAAGGGGAGGGCCTGGATTAGCGGGAATGAAAGCAGATTCTTTCCTGTCTTGTCTGAGCTCCTGGGTTCGTCCACCCGGTAAACACACCGCAGGAGGCTGGCACATCCCACGCTCACACCTCTTGCAGCCAGCAGTGGAACAAATGGCAGTGATCTCAGCCTCGTTGAGGGCAGCTCCAGAAGGGCACTGTCCCCTCTTTTTTCTATCATTGGATTTACACCTGGAGCAAAGGGGTTGGGAGCAGTAAGGACATGCATGAAATGAGGAGCTCCAACTGCCCTTGGGGCAACCTGGCCATGAACGTGGTTGGCTCCAATACCCCTTGTCCATAGTCTTTGCACTGCTCTCTTCAGCAATTTAGAGGCTCAGACATTGTGTTGTTTTTTCCAGCACACAAAAAGGGTTACTAAGGAACACAGAGATAAAAACCACAACCGAAGTGTTCTGCATCATTGTTTCCCTGTGTGCCTCCATCAAAATTTCTCTGCAGAGGAGCTGGTGCTCCTCAGGCTTTGCATGAAGCTGGCAAAGGGCTGGCAGGAGAGGGTGGCAGGAAGGATGTGGATGAGCAGTCAGAAAGTCCTGTGGTGGTGGAGGCAGGGCGTGTGGGACGGGTGATCTAGATCTAGAGAGGAGGCAGGAGCAATCTGTTAGAAATCAGCTGTCAGGGAGGGTCTGCCAGGGCCTGATCCTGCTCTGGGGCAGGGCGCTGGCTGCCTGGGCTCCGCAGGTCCCTCTCAGCCCTGCAGCTCCGTGTGGCTTCTCCGTGAGAGGTGCTGACAGTCCCATATGGCAGCGGGCACAGCCGTCACCCCGCACTCTGTCAGCGCTGCCCTTTGGCCGCAGCGGCAGCACCTGACGGGTCCCTGAGCTCCCTGCAGCAATGTCCTGCGACCCCTGCGCTCAGACACACCTTCCTCTGACCTTCTTCAACCTTCCCTGACCCCCATCAGCTCAGCTGGGAAACCGAATTCCCACACATGGTGTATTCCCAGTGGGCTGAGATGTGCTCACACTTGCTTCCACTTCCTCCAGGTTTGGAGGTTTGGTCAAACCATAGATTTACGTTTTTAAGCAAAACTGCCCAGGGTTGTGTCCTTGCATGCTGGGGGCCTGTAGGGGTCCCTGTGGGCTGCCTTGGTGTGTAGAGGCTGAGCAGCTCCCAGCAAGCCACAGGACCAAAGGGATGGCATCCAACCAAGAGACACTGAGGTGTGGTCTTGGGACATGGCTGGCAGGACATCTTCATTTATAAGGCAGATTTGGACTGCCTGGACTGGCATGTACTTTCCCTTCCGTACAATGCAATTGACTCAAAATTTGTTACATGTTTAAGCAGCACTTAATCAGAAGGGTCAGATGTTAATACTATGTAATTTATTTCTTCTCAGTTAACTTTCAAGCAACACACCGAGAAAGATTAATTCTGCATCTCTCTGTCACCTCTGCAACTGGGGCAGTGGCAGAATTGCCACAGATATTGCAAGTAGCTTCCTACATTTTATTCAGTTGAGTTCATTTTTATCTCTTTAGTCATAAAAATATAAAAACAGGATAATATCACCACTGGTAATTACGTAACAAGCCACTGGACAAGAAAGAGCACATTTAAAGTTGTGGTATGAGCAAAGGATATTTGGAGGGGTTTAACGACCTTGAGTATTGAAGCTGAGAGAATGAAACAAATGTATGGGGTTACAATGAATTTAAAATACAGGAGGGAAATAATAAATCAGCTGAATAGTTGCAAGGAAATTGAAAATTGTGGAGAGAGAGTAACAAAACTACATGGAGATTGAAGGACTTACGTCTGTTGCTAAGAATGGTAATGAGAATATGCAATTTGAATAGGTTTAAACTGCCCTTGAAATATCATTATAACTTATTTGAAAATACATTTGCCATTTGTATAGTTTTCCCAAATGCAATATATTTCCTTGCAACTTTGTTCATTGAAAGCCTCAGAAATGTGTCTGAAATAAACCCATATCGGAGTTGAAAACAACAGAATGTTCCAGGAAATCAAATCAAAAGCACTTTTTAAGTGGCAGGGCTTCCACAAGAAAGTATCACAGCCTAAAGACCCAGCAGCAGGATCCAGGTTAATTCTCTTTTCTTTTTTTTTCTCCTATAAATGAATGACCAAAGGGGGTGAGGAGCATCGTTCGCTGTACAGAGCGAACCATCGCGACGGTGCTCTGCTGAACATCGAAGTGCTGAGGATTCATTCTGTTAGTGCTGCTCTTTTCTCTCTCTGTCCCTGTTAGCTGTGACCGGCACCTGGACGCACAGACTGCTGTGCCTGCTGCCACTGCCCACGGTGGGTGTCAGCAGGACATTGTCAGCACTGCGAGTGCCAAGGAGGCAGCAGGGAAGTCAAACAGGCAAAGGGATTTAGAACTCAGTGCAAGGGTTATCAAAGTCATTGGGCACCACCCCACAGCCTTTGCAAAGACCCCTTCCCTGTAACCACTCTGAGCCACTGCAACAGGCATTACTTAATAACTTTCAGCAGAGGAAGAGGAGAAATTTTCTTTGAAATTTTCTTTGAAAGTATGTGCCAATCTCCCAAATACTATTTCCAGCAAAAAGGCCACTTAACAGCTGCTACCACTGCAGACAGAAGAGGAAAGTGAAGTGTTCCTCACCTCTCAATGCCACAGTGCAATGAGTGCTGGTAAATGGCTCTGAAATAGGGGCTCTGGGTTGCTCCGGTTGCATTTTGATAAACTTTGAACTGATGTTGTAAGCAGTTCCAGACAGGGATAGCTTAGAAATTGTTGCAAGTTACCCACAAGAAAGTGGTAGAGTTTATTTTAAAAGGTTGCAGCAAGCAACAGTTTAGTAATGAGAACTTAATTAGAAGGCTTCAGTGTTTTTAATGCAGCCTCTCCAGCCAGGTCCCGTAAGGACTGGAACTGTGTGGGAAGATGTCACCTCTTCCAAAGAATCATGGAATCCTTTAGGTTGGAAAAGATCTCTAAGATCATCGAATCCAAGCGTTACCCCAGCCAGTGCCGTGGTCATCAATAAACCGTGTCCCTCAGTGCCACATCTGCACCTCCTACATCCTTCCAGGGATGCTGACTGCACCACTGCTCTGGGCAACCTGTTCCAATGACTTTCAGTGAAGAATTTTTTCCTAAAGGGCACAGGTTGTTTCTTTTTAACAACTATTCCTCTTCATGTGGGTGAAGTCCAAAGTTTTATCTGGCTGTGAAGAGGCAGAGGAACAGAAAAGGAAGTGGAAATAAAGTCAAACAGAGAGAGACGTATTTGCTACCATCCAAACAAGCAGGTTGGGTTTTTTTTCCTTTCTTGAAGATTCAATACATATAAGCCAGGAAAATCAAACTTATAGTTCCCGCAGTAGCCATAACTCTGTTCCTGGCAGAGAAGGAGCAAGACATAAATATAACCTCATACCCAGTAGCACGTGTGACATATGTGCAAGCAGGTGAGTTATGGGTGCTGAGGGAACCGTGATTTTGAATGTCTTGACTTCAGAGTTTGAATTTTCAAGCCCAAGGTTTTGGGGAGTTTCTTTCTTTCCCTTTTTCTCCCTGTCATTATAAAGTATATTACAGCTCTTGCTTTACTTTGTTCTGGCAGGGCAATTTGGATCCTGCAAGTTGCTGAGAACTTTGTTTTTCATGAGAATCACAGGAAAATAGAATGGTTTGGGTTGGAAGGGGCTTTAAAGCTCATTCAGTTCCACCTCTGCCTGGGCAGGGACACCTTCCACTAGAGCAGGTTGCTCTTGGGCTGAGAAAGGCAATAAGAGGGGACTGAAATCCAGGGAAGAGGCTGTTCAGTGGCTGGAAATTTACCACGGCAGACCGTGGTACGTAAGTGGTGATTCTGACCATGCCACAGGTGTGAAGGCAAACACAACTCTAAATGCCTTGATCATTTCTTTCACTGTTGTTCAGATTACCAGAGATTCTCCTGTGGAGAGGTACATGTATTCTGGTTGTGGATGTAAATCCCAAGCTGACACTGCATCTAAGGAGACATCTGTGTTTCTCTAGGAGGTCAAAGCCTTTTTGAGTCTTTTTATGTTTCCAGGACTGCTTCAAACATCTTCATCCTGCAAATCCACTTGGCTTGAGTCAAGTGGAGGTTACAGAACTTCTGTGTTAATGTGTGTTTTGAAAAAAAAATTCAGCTGAAGCTGAGAGAACTTCAGTAGAATTCACCCCTAAGCAGGCCAGTGTCTCAGATCCACATGTGTAAGTTCACTGAGCAGAGATAGGTTCAGATAAGCTCTTAAAGGCTCTGTAGATTTGCAAGCAGACTTTGTAAGCTTGAGCTTGTGCTGTATCACCATTTTAAAAATACATCCAAACAGGCAGGTCATCCCCTGTATCTCCTGTCCAGGTGGAAATCTTCACTCCAGCAATATTTAACCATTCCAGGCTTGCTGGAGACTTACGTAAGAAGAAATAATGTGGCATAAATATGCTCCATCCGACTTTTTCTTGCAACGCTTTGTGCAAATTTAACATGCACGTCAGGTGTCAGGGTAGCTGTTGGAAATCTGTAACGCTGACAGTATTTGGTAATAAAATAATAATCGCTGCATGTATCTCTGATGGAAAGAGATTCACATCCTTTTGAATCCCTAATTGTGTGCCACACTACATTAGAGACAGATAGTTCATTGTCTCCACCTTTCAGAGATGGGAAATTCAGAGCAACACGCAAGACGTTCCAGAAATAAGCTGGTTTAATGAAGCAGCAAATTAGACCCTTCTATCTCTTTATTTAACATGTAGTCCCTTGAATTTATCAGAGTTCATTACAGAGGTACAAAATGGAAAAGAAGCTGCAAAATTCATTTGTGATTAGAGCTAATGGTTTTGAAAATGGCTTTTTATATTTTCCTAGATAACAGCTAATATTTATTATTAAATTTATGTCACGTTTTCTCTAATGAAATTATATTCCCTGCCTTCCCTTGTTTCTGTTGTTTATGGTTTGGATTTTATGAAAGAAAGAATCATAAAGATGCTATATGTTTCTTGCCAACTGGAGTGTCTTTGACATGGCTTCTGATAGCTTACTCCTGTGACTCATGTCAGAAGAATGGTTTTAAAATTTCCTTCCCAATTTATTCCTTCTATACCACTTGACAGCTAATGAATCCAAGTAAATGCTTCAAAGATTTTTCCCCCTCCATAATTTCAATTTCAGACACAGAGTGAGTAATGGACTCAAGGCTGTAAAGTTGAAGGAAGGAAAAAAAATATTTAAACAGCAAAATAAAAACATTCAGAGTTCCTTCCTCTTTCCAAGCTCTGCTCCCCATCCTGCTCCTGGCAGGCAAGTGGGGGCAAACTGAGGGAGGTTTACATCCACCCTGCTGCACATCCTGGCACATCCCTGACAGCACTCATCCTGCTCAGGGCTGAAATGAGGGAATTGGGGGACGGCAACATAAATTTTACTGTTATTCGTCAAATCTTGTCACATGCTGGGGTACAAGAGCCAGTGCCGGGCACTCAACTGCAGCTGGAGGTGGAATGGGGGCCTCTTGTGAGACCCTTCTGGGGCACAAAGAGCTTTAACAGTTTTCCTGATTTTGCCAGCTTTTTCTTTGGTATTATCACAGCTTCCTGAAGGAGGGTTTGTGTCGTGGTATGAGTTTGATAAAGTGCTTTCAAAATGCTTCATCATAATTAGAGTTGAGATGTGGCTTGGAACTAGATGATCTTTGAGGTCCCTTCCAACCCAAGCCTTTCTGTGTTTCTAAGAAACGTAATGTCAGCCTGTTAGTTCACTTACCCGTGCAACAGCAGGGAAATGCTTTGTTTAATATTTTTCAAATGTTATTAATAGTTAATGATCCTTATTCCTGAATACCAGATGTGGAATCACCATTTCTGACGTAGGATGTTAAGTGAGCCGCTTGTGTTACTTTTGGGAAGGATCTCCTGAATCATTGTTTATAACGACTGTTACTTTGCTCTGCTCTTTCTTTCCAGCCTCCCTCTCGTTGCAGCGTTTCTTCTCTTTCTTCTTCATGTGGTGAAACCCAAGCATGAATGGGAAAAGTTCATTCGTAATGTGGCCAGCCCTGCGGTGCCAAGACGAGAAAGTTTGTGGTTATCATTTCCTCCTATGGGGAGTTTGTCGATGACCATTTGAGCTTTGAGAGAAACAGTTTCTTTGGCAGACCACATGCAATCTCTGGGCAACCGAGCCCAAAACGTCCCCAAGGTAATGCTGTTAGACCAGCAGTGCCCTGGGTCAGACAGTCACTCCATCCCTGAGAGATGAGAGATTACAGAATTTATTCCACAGGCTCTGTCTTGTCTGGGTTTCTGACGAACTCGGAGATCTTATGCTTTCTTGCTTCTGATTCTCTTTGCCCAAAGGACTCATGGGGTTCCCATACCTGACATGTGACCAAGTGACCTCGCTTGTAAGTTTGTTAAATACATGACTAGGAATTAGCTGTAGCAATATCCCCACAGACCCCAAGCACTGAAAGGAAAAACTCATTATTCAATACCTTATTTCATGCTCTGGAAACAGAAGCAGCAACCTTAGCACTTCCTCCTTTTACAGCCTTGTGGTTTCCGTCATTCTTTTCAACTCATAATGAGATTTAGCGTTGGAGAGAGATGGCCATGCCAGAAAAATCAAGGTGGGATGGTTTGGATCAAAAAAACCCTGTTGAAGTCTGTAGGAAAGCTCAGTTTTAGTGCGGAGGAACAAAGCTAACGCCACCTTTGTGAACGCCTTTGGCGTTGTCTCCCGACTCCTGCTACGTCAGGACTATGTTTGTGGAAAGTCTGCGAGGTCTCACTGAGCAAACTTGCCAGAGATTCGCTTCATGCCAAAAGAAACGTCGTCCCGTGGATGCTGGGTCAGAAAATGGATTAGGTCAGGCTGGAGATGTCGGGAACACGCAGCAATGCTCCGTCCCTGCGTCACGGGCAGAATTGCTGCTGCCAACGAGCTGACAAAGAGGAGAGGCTTTTTCCAGCATGATCAGTATCACATCACCGAGTGAAAAGGGGAAAAAAACACTCTGTGGCTGTGCACCTCCTGCAGTAGATTGAATCTGAAGGCAGGAGTGCAGTAAAAGTATGTTTTCTGCTAATAAACTGAGCAGAAGTGACAGCGAAGTCAGTGCAACACGGAACATGCATCTTACTTTTTGCCATTTTCCTGATGATCTTGTCTTACCCAGGGCGTTTTGCAGACAAGTGCAGTTATCTCTTGTTCCTGGTAAGGATGCAACGGGAAATACAAACACTTGAAGGGTCAGAATGCTGTAAAGCTGTAATAACTCACAGATTTTGCAGCTATGCAGAACTGTAAGAGTAATAAATCTATGACTTTATCATACAGCAATCTTAAAAAAATGCCCATTTCAGATTTTTATATAAGATTTTTTAATATCCAGAGGACTGAAAATGTGGATTAATTTCACCCAATTATGACTAAATACCACATCAGGGAGGGGCAGTATGTGGTTTGAGGTGCAGAGATGTGCATGTACCACACCCAGTGTGCAGCATCCCACAGCCCAGCCCCTGTCCCTGGCTGTGTGTGACCCAGTCCCAAAGGAGCAGCTGTTCCTGCTGCAGTCCCCCCTGCAGAAGGACCAGCACCCTCAATACCTGATCTCTGCCACTCATCCAGCCGGACCACCCCACTTGCTGCCCTCAGTGGAGAGGCACCAGCCATGGGGATGGAGACAACAAATACCAGAGTGGAAGAATATGGCAGGAGCAGCAGTGGTTCAGCGCTCTCCCTTTAATCTAGCTGCTTTGACCACTATTAAAACACCACAAGGGCCAAAGTGGGAGCACACAAATACCTCGGGATTGCTCACTCCTGGTGCTGTGCCAAGGAGTGATGTTTAGGCCCAGGATGGCTGCTGTGCCTCCTTCTGTCCCAGCAAGCCAAGCTGTGGTCAGGATTCCAGAGCCCTTGGCTATCTCATCAGCCCTGGAGCCAGCCCTGCTCCAGGCTGGAGCTGGCCAGGCTGCGCTGAGCACGAGCACCTTCACATCACCCAAGGGCCAGCCTGCGCAGCCTCCCAGGAGCCACCATCAAAGCTCAGCCATGGGCCCTAAAATGATTAATTTCCATACCAACAAGGCCCTGATGAATACACTCAGGGCTCTAATCTTAATGAATCACATAAAATGTTATGCCCTTTGGAAAGGCAAATACAACCCCAGTGATTATGAGCTGCTTTAGTTTCTGCCTTGACGTCCAGCTCTGCCGTTCAGGTTTGCCGTCTCTACATGCAAATTTCGTGAGCACACCTTTGCCTTTGCTCACCAGGGAGCTCTGTCACTGAGGTCACCCCTGTGCCTGGAGCACCAGCATGTGTCTGGAGGTGTAGGAGCTGATGCTGGAGGTACAAAGCAGAGATGGTAACTACTCACTCATTTCCTAAACGAGCATCGGAGAGGCGGCACTGACCCAAACTCAGTGCTGCCATGAGAGTAACCCCAAAGTGAAGAAACACAGGAGCCAGGGAATGAGCCTCCCCTCCTTTGGAGGTGTGGGTGGGCAGCAGCCTGACCAGGGAAGCTGGACCAGCCTGGGGGACCCAAGGTGTTGAGCAAAGAGCTGTGGTGTGGCCTGGCACGCGAAGGGCTCGAGCAGCTGTGGGGGCGGCCCTGCTCTCTCTGCAGGACCTCCACGGCATAGCCCAGCCTTTGAAGCTGCAACAGCCAAGGCTGGTGCTGGGGAAAAGAACTGAGGATTTGGTTTGTTCTTTTTCAAAGGCTTTATTCCTCTGACAGCCAAGCTGGAGTCAAACCCGACTGTCCGCTGAATCCAGCCCTTTTATTTTTCCCTCTTTAAGTTCCGAGTTTGCACTTTATATACAGTCATGGCAGGCTTAAGCTTGACTGTCAGAATAAAAGCCTTTTCTTTTCATATCGCTTCCTCTCCACAGTTCAAAACACCTCCAGCCCAAGTGATGTCAGCTTCAAAGGCTTCCCCGCACTGCACGCAGGGCTTTCTCTTCCTGCAGCCCATATTGGGCTCTCTTGATGGCCTGGGGATCTGAGGGAAATCTCTGGAGCTCCAGCTGTTTAAATGAGAGATGTCAGGGTGCAGCAGAGAGTGGGGTAGTAGATACCAGCCAGGTTCAGTAACTCCCAGTGTGTTGGGAGCTGCAGTGGGGGTGCCAAGGTGGAGGGAGCTGTGTTTCTTATGCAGGGGGATCGCTCTGTCCCGCCACTGAGACAGTCAGGATGAATTTGTCCTTGTACAGAAAAACCCCAAGAGCTTCTCCAGCTTATGTTGGATTAGAGGCAGAAGCATAAACAACCATAGCCATTCCCAGGCCAAAGGAAAGCCACAGGTCCCAGGAGATGAGGAGTTAATTGCCGGGTGCTGCTGGTTGATCTCGAGTTAGGATTTGTCTGTGGCAAAGTTTGCTCTTTCGTCTACATTCTGGGCAGCTTTTCTGGTAGAGGAAGTTGTTTAAGATGCTGATAAAGATGATAATGTACAGAGGGATTTCTTTCCTGATTTATTGAAACATTTCCTGATTTATTGAAACCACACACTTTCCTTTATTTTCCCCTCAGTTTGTGTTTAATATTAAGCAAGCAGGACTATTCAGTTGGAGAAACTTATGTGCATGGTTGAATATTGCTCCATTTCACCTTGTTTTCAACAGAACATCCTGATTATGCTGCTAAGAAAAAGTAAGAACCTTGTCCATGAAAATTGTAGCTGCTTTTTTAAAAACCCATGCAGATTTCTGGCCATGCCACCCCAAGCTGTAACCAGGAAGTGCAGAACAAGGAGCAAACACGGGGGAGTTTCAGCTAATAGTGTTCATTCACAGAGGAAAAGGAAACAGCAGGAAAAGGTCAGCGTAGACTAACAGTTATGTGGTTTTTTTCAATGGGAGATACACTCCTTTCTCTTTTCTCCTAGGCAATTAGTGTAATGACAGAAACCAGCCATTTAGCAGACTTCTAACTGGGCACTATCAGCACCGGCTATGAGAGGTAAGGCACTTGACTTTACGCCAGTCAGACACAAAGCATTTGCTGCTTAAAATGTCATCTCAGACAAGAGAGGATGAAATGAGCTGGAACCATCCCAGCTCTGTCTATTAACCTTGGCAGGATGAGGCATGTAAGGACACCCTGATGGCAGATGTGAAAGGGATCTGAATAGGTAAAACAGAAAAGGTTTTTTTGGGGAATTTAAATACCAAAGTGATCCACTGAGAATTGATTTGTTCATGCTCTTTACTGGGCTAGGTGATGCAAAACCTAAGGATGGCTGGTTACACCACTCGCTGGAATTTAGGGTAAACTGAAGGAAATATTTCATCATCTGGAGTGCAATTGCTCTGTCTTGCTGCAGGAAGTTGAGAAACTGGGTTTAGAAAGAGCTGGATTTAGAAAGAGCTGGAGCAGTACCTGCCTGTTCCACTGTCGGTGCTTCCAACAGGTCTGCATGCAGTCAGAGGTTCATGCAACCACACATTGTGGGACCTCGAGCAGATGGCTCAATGCTTCTCAGAAAAGGGACTCCTGAACCCCCAGCACTGCAGGATAATCCTGGCTGGGCAATGACTCTCCTAAGAAAGCCTATTTCTTATTCATTCATGGAGTTTCTACACAGAGCGATGAAGGGAGGAGTCACTTTATGAAATGGTGTTGTTCCCCAGAGACCGAGTAATGGACTGAGCTTAGGCAGCCACGTTTAACTGTTTTCTCACTGCTGCATGCTCCTGTCACGGCACTGAAGTGTATTGGTCACCAAGGAATTCCTAAATTAGATGCGCCATTATTGGAATTAATAGCAATGTTAAAGGAACAGCGTTCTGGAAAATAGGAATTATAGCTCGCTGTAAGCAGCAGCCTGTGGGTTAAACCCCCTAAGCCCATGAATGTTGGCTGCAGGTCATCTTCAGACTCAGCAGATTTTGCAGGAGGCGCTAGCTAAAGAACATGAGTGTTTTGAACATTTGGGATTATTTTTGTATTTTCAGAAAACAGTGGAGTACTGGGAAGGAAATTGCTATACAGTACTTGAAAATTCAGCCTTTAGAGGGAGAGACTGGAGACTTCCCAGGCAAAGAGCCAGCCCCTCTCCGACGGCAAAACCCCACTTATCCTGATGATCCTACACACGTGTGCAAACTTGGTTCTGGGAGTCTAGTTGCTTGCCTTGCTTCCAGCAGCGTTTCATCAGCTGGTATTACCCCAGCACAGGGTTAAAATGGATCTCTTGAGCTTCAGTGTATTGTCAAGGCAACAAGAAACAATGTTATGGTCTTATTCAGCCATTCCCCACAACTATGTCGTCCTCAGGCAAAGCTGTTTTGGTGGCACCCTGGTCAGAAGAGGGAGGGAACAGGAGATACTGGTTCTGGGGGGAATGGAAAATGTCACTGCCACGTGTCCCTGAGCTGGCCATGCTGTTTTGGTGTAGTTGGTAGAATGGGAAAATGCCGTTTGGGAACCCGGGCAGCAAAAGAGGTGGTGCAGGTCCATGTCCTCAGCATGGGGACATTGGCTAATGGGGCAGGTCTGCGGTGGGGAGAGATGAGCCCACCTGGGTGTGCATGACCCAAAATCCTCTGCCTTGACCCAAAGGCCCCCAGGAACTGGAATTAAGACAATACCAGCACCCAGTAAAGTGGTTTTGAGACAGTGGAGCTGCTGCATGGTGCATGGTTGAGCACGGACAACCTCTGTCACACCTTTCACCTGTCGCACTTTAACCACACTCCTTTCACTGCTTCCTTTCCCTCAGCTTTGTGCCACCCTCATCCTCCTGTGCCTCCATTCTTCCCCATCTGTGGTCTGGCAACTTCTGCCCAGATAATGAGCTGTTGGGAGGACGAGACGCATCTTCCCAGCACTGGGCTGGAGGCTGAGGCAGGCAGCCAGCGCCAGCCCGCATTGCTGGGGGTTTGCTTTTGTTTGATCTTTGCCATAAAAGGAACCAATTTGAATTCCTGGAATAATTAGCTGCCCTTTGCACTAGTGGCTCTTGAAAAGCGAGCTGGCAGAAGAACAGAGTGGGAAGTGGGAGGATGAGGTGGATAATTTGTCCTTTGTAGCAGGCCGTTTTCAGGAGATGACGCTGTAGGTCACGCTCTTCCCTCGAAAGCCAGGGCTTCCTGCTGCCTCCTGCCCACAGCCACCTCCCCCTGCCCTGACCTGGGGCTTCTGCACCTCTCATCAGACCCAGCCAAGCCACAGTTAAGGGATTTCAGGGCTGTAATCCCAGGCAGTGCCCTTGCTTGCATGTTCAGGACTTACACTCTTGTCAGCTGTTTGTCAGCTCTATCCAGCTAAAAGATAAACCTAAGGTGCTGATTTCTTCTGATGCTGAAAACTCCATATTTCCTGATAATAGCCCAAATAGATCTCTAAGTTCCACATTAGCACTTTATTTTCTGCATCCTAAGAGAAAACCCCAAACCACACCACTACCAAGACAGGGGTGAGGTTCTTTCTCCTGCCAAGGCAAAGTTCATTTTTAATGAGGGCACGTGAACTCAAACACTTGCCAGTTGTCACCCCAGCTCTTGTTATACCCTAATCACAGCTGAAGGAAGTCAGGAGAATGTAATTTACTAAGTGCTTTGGGATTCTTAGAAATATAAGTCACTAGAGAGACATTACAATTTTCTAAGTTCATCCTTAAGGGAGTAGTAAGTGAAGTTTCCGTGTTGGAGGTGGCTTTGGTGAGGGGAAAGCATTTTGCAGCCATCCCCACAGGGTTGTTAATGCATGCTTTTTGCTAACATGCCATTTCACTGGAATTTTCACCCTTCTGAGCAATCTTGCATGTGGATGAAAAGGAGGAAAAGGAACTCGGTGGTACTCTGGGCCCTGGAGGCACCTCAGATGGGCTCTGCTGGGAATACCCGCCTTCCCATGGCAGCGACAGATGAAGCAGTGCTAAGTACAGGGATGAGAGGAAAAAGTCAGAAACAAGAAACATAGCAGAGAAATTAAAATTTTAAAAATCTCATGGGGGGCCTGAAAGCCAAGGCAGATGGGTAAGTGGGTGAGATCCTCTATGTAAGTGTCCTCCCTGGTTCTGCCTTAGATGACCAATGTTCAGAGCATCAGGGGAGGCTGCAGAGCCGTGAAGCTGCCAATCCCACACCAGCACATCCAGGGGGAGGGACAGAGATGTGGTCCCAGCTGCCTCTCCTTCCCTCCCTGCAGCTGACACCCCACACCCTGCCACAGGCAGGACAGCTGCCATACATACCCCAAATAAACAGGAGAACAGCTACAGCTGCCACAGGCCTTGGGAAGATGGTGGGACAGAACAGAGGTGCAGAACAAGGGATTTTTGCAGTGAAATTCTAGCAATTTGGAGATGCCTGTCTTTTCTGGGCATTGCCTCCCTGGATAATTCTTTCCAGACCTAATATGCTAACAGGCGCAGGAGCACAACCTGCCCTGTATCCTCTTGCTGGCCACCACTACATTCCAGTCAAGGACTGGAAAAGCAAAGCAACAAAGCCAAAACAGAAATTATACTGTGTGTTAAGGAGAAAAAAAACCCTGCTCCCTGCAGGCAATCTAAGGAAGCCATGTGGCACCAGTCCTGTTAATAAAAACTGAACAAGTGACCTCCTCTTGGTCCCGTCGGAGATGGTGGCAAGCCAGGAATAAGCAGCATTCATGGTTGTCCCATTGGTTTCCATGATGGGGGCACAGAGGAGACTTGTGTGGTGCCTGGGGAGGTGGGGCAGGCAGAACTGGAAGAGACCAGAGGGACCCATGTGGACCCTGGCAGGGAAGGAAGGTGGGCTGGTTTATTTACTAAAAATGAACCAACAAAACCTGCTTTGGCTTTGGTCTCACCAGATCCCATTGAGGCATAGGATAAATTGCTTGTCTGTGGCGGGAGCAGATCTACGACGATGCCCTCCTGAATAACTCCTCTCCAGTTCTTGTGTCTGGTAGATTTCTATGGCCATGGAAGCCTTCCCACCTCCTTCCCCCATGGCCCAGGAAGTCCCATTTCTGTGAAAAATGACCTCACTCTGTAGGTTAGATGTGCGGAGAGAGACCTTGGCTCCACCAGACAGTCCCCTGCCCACAGCTCACAGCTCCTGACCCCTTTTGGTGTGCAGGGGAAAGCTCTTTCCCACCAAAAGCAATCAGCAGGAAGAAAAAAGGCTGAAAGAATGTTTCCCCTAAGTCCAGTGAACTCCCCAAAACAATTCTGTATCTTCTTGGCAGGAACTCTACATTTTTAAAAATACATATCTGAAAATTACAGAAAGGCATTGAGTCCCTGCCCATCACATAAATCCACAGCTCCTGCTGAATCATTCAGAAATGTGCTGCCCTGGACTTTGCCAACACAGTCACACGTCTGCACAAAAGTCTAAATTAAATCTGTGTGCAAATCAAAGGAGTAAATTTAATGAGTAACTAGAAATCGTTAGTTTTTGTGGTATGTTTGCAGCTTTTTCTTTTTCTAGCGCTGTTTCCTGAGCAGACTCTGTAATATTCCACTTCAATCCCTCTGAGCTGACGGGAGAGCTCGTACTTTGCAATCAAAGTGATTCATGCAATTACACGAGCCAGTGCAGAGTAAGGGAGTGAGAATCTCTAATCTAGAACATTAGTACTTATCTTTTAAATGCTCTTTTTTACCATACTGCAGAAGCATCATCTCATTCCTTGCATAACGTTCTTCAGGGACTACTACGACAACAGCAGTGCTGAAAAGCAGCGTAGTGAGACACGAGGAGCACTGGGAACACATCGCTACAACGGCAGCTCATTACAACAATTTCTTGTCTGACCCCAGAAGTAACATCACTTGTGGATGCTTTTTTATTGCTGAAGTTCTTTGTCAATCTGTTTCATTTTTGTTAGTGTATTCACGAGGCTGTTTCTCTTTATACACTGATTGTTGACTTGGTCTGCAAGAATACATAACTAAGAATAGAACAGTGTGGTTATTCCCATGGGATGACAAGATTCCTGCAATCAGGCCAGAAACTTTACAAGGTTTGTTGATCTCTTGGAAAGAGCTCGGAGATGAGCTACCAGAATCACTTGTTGGTGACAAAAATGTTGCTCTGTAGTGAAACAGGTATTGTGGAATCTTTTTCCAGCTTATTACACATGGAAGGTGAAAATTCCTGATATTAGAAGGCTTAATGTCATGTGCTGGTCCAGGTCAGTAAAATCCAAACAGAAAATGACGTTTTAAGAGTTGGGGTAGTTTGCTGAGGGAAGTGTCTTCATTGTTGTAAGTCAGTGCTTGGTAGCTCTTGAGATACGTGCTGGTTTAAAACACAACTTATCTCTACATTTAAGATTCACTAATGAAATTTATGGCTTGACTTGGTAGGAATTCAGACAACGGTGCTTCTTCTAATCCCAAAATCAGCATTTGTGTTTAGACTTTTTAAAAATTAGTTTATTTGACGTCAGAAGAGGCCAGGCATGAGCATGAGGTGCGTGGATGCTGCTGCTCTCCTCGCCTGCATCTCATCCCAGGGCAGAAACGTGCTGACCTCTCAGACAGTGCTACAAGTTTCCGCAAGCAGCAGCCCCATGGACATCTCCAAAGGCAATTCTGCGTGTGAGAATTGCATCTCACAGCCTGAATTGCCTCTCATTTTCTCCACATTATGCAAACCGCTGTCCGTGTGATCCAGCATCACACCGGGGGTGCCCAGACTTGCTAAGCCACTCACACCTCGGATCCCAGCTGGCTTTTACAGAATCAGTGAGAGCTGCAGGTATGAAGCCTCCTTTTCTCTGCCAGACTGCTGCTGGTAACTTGAGAAGGCACTGGCCAACTCCAGCCACATCAGAGAGGGAGGCAGGAAACTTAGAAGGAATTTACAAAAATATTTGCAACTCAAAAAAACATAAACGGTGGTTAAGTAAATTCTGGGGATCCAAATTAATGTCAGCAGAAATGGTCTCTTCTGCCTCATGTACAGTCCTCAAGAGAGAGGACAAATGATGGAGAAGGGTCTTGGGCTGGTTGTCTGTGAAGCCCCTACTTCACTGAACGTTAATTATCGACCTAAAGCAGAATGGTTGGGTGAAAGAAGGACTGCATCCCAATTCAGGGCACAGCTTAGCTTGAATTACTTGTGTGTTCGGGTTATTTCAGGCACTACAGGCAACTGATTTGAGGTCTTTCATACCTTGGGTGAACTTCACACCTAGACTATACATTTATATATATCTGATATAAATAAATACATCCTTCCTCCTTGAGAGTCAGCAAACTTTCACCATTTTGCTGAATCAAGACCATCGTCGGATATACACTGTGAAAGATTAAACAAATTAGATACTGTCGTTATTAAGAGAGTTTTAGGCCAAAAAGATAATTCTCCTGTCTCACATTACATGCTTTTTCTTATTTCTTTTATGAGAAAATTATCTTTTTAGACAGATGATGTATTCACATTCTTAGTCTTCAAAATTCTGTAAACTCTGTAGTGCATTATCACTTGAATAGGCCAAATAATTATTTGAATGCCTACTCATAGACAGTGTTCAGTAAAATTTAAGCTTTGAGAAGAACCAGAGATACCTACCAACTGCACTGAAAGCTAAAAACAGGTATTTCACTCCAGACTCTTAAAGCAACTCAGGACTTTTGTATGATCATTATCATACTGTGTCAAATCTAAAATATTGTGATTAATTCAGGGTGATGTTTCCTGATTCTGATATAAGAATTTTTATGGTGGAAGTTGTTTAGTGGATTTGTGAAGGCAATCTGAAAATGGGACTTCTGGGATTCCCTCTTGGGAAGAAGTCGAACCCCTCCCAAGCACAGCCAAAGCTGGAGCTCCACTGCAGCCTTGCCCACAGGTGGCTACACTGGATCCTCCTGCTGGGGGCTCCCATATGGAAGGGAAAAGGTTCTTCTGGGGTAGATTCCTCTACACCAGGGCAGCATCAGGGGTGTCAGAGGACAAGTATTTACATGGAGGATTGGGGATGGTGTCTGTGCTAGCTGTGATAAAGTAAAAGAGGCTGGAGAGCTGTTTCTGCCCTAGGCTGGGTCACACCCCGCGCTGTCCCCAGCTGCCCTGCAGGGTGCTCTTGGCCTTGTACCAGCAAAGACTGAACGGATACAGAGAGAAATGTTACATATTTCAGAATGAATTTGCTCGGTAAAAACCCAACTGTGCAAAAAACCTTTTAAACAAAGAACAGTAATATGAGGCTGCTCTTCAAAGTGGAACAAAGAAATAAAAGAACTTCTGAAACTGCAGTGCATTCCTGAGATGGGCACTGTGAAGATTTTCATTTAGGACACATTGTGGATTTTTACTGCTTTTGTAGTAAAACAGTTGTAATGACACTGAAATTCAGAAAGTCATCCCAACTTTCACCTTTTCTTTAGGAACAGGAACGATTTAATCGGAATTAATTAATATTTCATTACGATTATCACCTAAAGGCCATATAGATGTGCAAGGTCTCTTCTGATAGCAAACCAGTTCTAGCACAACGTGGTAGTAAGAATATTGACATTGGGGTGGCTTCTAGTAAGTCTATAGCATCCGCATTGGAATGTATAATGCTGCCCTTCCAGGCTCAGGACTGGCAACCTTTCATGAATGATACTTTTTATGTCAAATGGCTTTTACAAGAAATGACTGAGTCTACATAAACCTGCACAAAATTCTTCTCTTCCCCCTTATTATTTCTCCTCAATTCTATAGTGTTTTTAGAGGATCAGGAGGTTTAGAGCTGAAAGTGATGATTTGTTTCTGAAAGTTCTGGGCACCTGGAGATTGTGAAAATAATCATTCCTGGCTTACATTCATTTTTAGTTTCTAGGATACAAATAGAATTTAAAACAAGCTAATCCCTTCACCTGGTTTAAACTGCTGATGCTTCAGGCAGCAACACAAGTTTACAACAGCTAAGGATACATCCCAGTTATTTTTAATCCTCTCACGTCAAAATTGGCTTCTCCCAATTTGCTTTTAGAGCATCCTTGGAGTAAGGCTCTATTTACTCAGCCCATATTTGTCTTGAGAGCACTTGTACAAAATAACCGTAAGCACTCAAAAAGGCCACGTTTGTAATGAAAACACCTCCAGACAGACTGACCCCCCGAGGGGAGGCCACCAAGGAATCAATTCGACAGCTCCCGGCCGGGACTGAACCGAGCGGGAGCGCGCGCGACACTCGGTGCGTTACTGCTCCCCTTCAGCTGCGCTCAGACTCGCCCCAGCCAAGCAATGAGACTGGCTGAGGGCTCGGCGAAATGTGGGCTCTGCAGACGCTCGGCCTTCCCGCTTGGAACAAAAATATAAATTGAAAAATCTGGGGGAAAAGGGACCTACGTGTGACAATGGGACACACTGGAGGAGGGGAGTAGCACAAAGGGCCCAGAGAGATGGAAGTGGGAACAGAAAGGCAGGAAAAGGGACAAAAAGGGAGTTAGGAGGGAAAAGAAAACAGAAAAAGAAGCATAAAGAGCTGGAAAAGTAAGGAAAATAGAGAAGAAAAACAGTGAGAGAAGCAGGGAATGAAACACTGAAGTATTTTAGTGATTGCAGTGGGCTCTGATGTTCTTCCACAGGGGATGGAGGTGCCCAAAGGTACCATCATCAGTGGTTAGACCTTGGTTTGTGCTAAATTTCAGTGGTGTGCATGTAGAAACAGGAGCTCATGAGACCATGGCCTGGCATTAGGGCTGGAAGGAGCCAGTGGTGCACTGTGTCTGAAACGGGGCTCCCTGCTCCCAGTGCTCCTTCTTCTCACCATCTTCCCAAGGATCTTTGGTGGGAGCTGGCCCTGCTGAAGAAGAGACCTGTTTTCCTCTTGTGCCCCTGGGTGCCATGGGAGCCAGGAGGGCTCAGGCAGGGGCAGGAACTGCCTGTGGCAAGGAGGGGAGAGCCACAGGAGAACACGAATTCAAAGGAGTTCTGGGCTTCCAGCAGGAACTGGTATTGGTCCAATTCTTGCTGGGACTGTGGGCTGTGTTTGCTTTGATGCTGCTCTGCCCCAGACAAGATGAGGTGCAGCCTCTGTGTCCCCCGACAGCCATGTCCACAGCTCTGCCAGGTGTCAGCAGAGGTTGGATTGGGAGCTGCAGGGGCAACATCAGTCCTAGGTCTGCTGCAGGCCAGGGAGCTTGAGACACACTAGCAGAGGGGACATGGGCACCAGTACAAGCTGGTCCCAGCAGTTGTGGGCTACCACTGCCCCACTGTGGGATGTGCTCTGACCTGGATTCCCCCCTCCTTCTGCAGATCTCCTGTGAATCTGCTGTGTGCTGTCCTTGACTTGCTGTGGGATGTCCCCGCCATGTTGTCGGATGTCCTTGAGACTCGCTGTGGGATGTTCCCCCCCCTAGCCCTGCTGTGAGACGTCCCCAAGCCAGCCATGGGACGTTCCCCCAGACCCGCTATGGGATGTCCCCAACATACAGTGGGATGTTTCCCCTCTAGCCTGTGATGCCGCACTGCTCCCTGATCTGCTGTGGGATGTCCCCAGCCAGCCC
>VZRR01008867.1:913986-935385 GCA_013398015.1 Oreocharis arfaki
GCCGCTGCTGCTGCTGCTGCTGCTGCTCTTGGTGCTGCTGCTGGCCGCGGGACACGGCGCCGTCATCACCGGGGTGAGCGCCGCCGCTCGGCACCGACGGCACCGACGGCACCGGGGCTGAGGGGGCGAGAGGGCTCCGCCGCGGCAGCGGGGACGGGAGCCGGGGTTTGTTCGCGGGGAGTGATAGCGGGACTGGGGGAACGTCCCGGGATAAGGNTCGCTGTGGGATGTTCCCCCCCCTAGCCCTGCTGTGAGACGTCCCCAAGCCAGCCATGGGACGTTCCCCCAGACCCGCTATGGGATGTCCCCAACATACAGTGGGATGTTTCCCCTCTAGCCTGTGATGCCGCACTGCTCCCTGATCTGCTGTGGGATGTCCCCAGCCAGCCCTGGGAAGAACCCCCAGACCCGCTGTGGGATGTCCACTCCAGACCAGATGTGGGACACTCCCCATACCTGCTACAGGGTGTACCCCAGCCAGTCCTGGAACGACTCCACCAGACCTGCTGTGGGATATCCTTCAGCCACACCGTGGGATGTTCCCCTCAAGCCCTGGGATGCTCCCCCAGAACTGCTGTGGGTGTTTCCCGCTACGCCCAGGTCCCTCAGCCCTGACGCGGGATGTCCCCAGCACGCCGTGGGATGTTGGCTCGGCCCCCCCGCCCCTCGGCCCGCAGCCGCGCACCTGGGCGCGGTGTGTGCGCGCGGCGCCCGCGGCCGCGGCGCTGCCGGGCGGGGGTGACTCAGCCCCGGCTTTATAACTCNGGAGTGATAGCGGGACTGGGGGAACGTCCCGGGATAAGGGATGCCAGGAGAGAGGGGAGCGCTCTGCCGTGCGGGATGCCCGGGGCTGGTCTCTCTCTGTGAGCACTGCCGAGACTCGGGGTCTGTCCGCAATCGGCGATGCCGGGACGGAGCGGTCTCGAGTGCGGTGACGGATGGCCGGAGCTGGGATAAGTGATAACGAGGACGTGGGAGGGAAAGCTGTGCCAGGTGATGAGAGATGACAGGGCTTGGGGGTCCGTCTGGGATAAGCGATACCGGGACGTGGCATCTCTCCAGGGATGCCCGGGGCTGCGGGTCTGTCTGGATTAAGTGGTATCAGAGCCTGGGGGTCTCTCTGCGGTGAGAGATGCCAGGATGTGTCAGTCTCTGCGGTGGGCAGTGCCAGGACTTGTGGGTCTCTAAAGTGAGGGGTTGCCACAATGTGGGATCTGTTCCTTTGGGGTGAGGGATGTCTGGACTCGTGGTGGGGGGGTGGTGTGGTGGTTTGTCTCCAGGCTGGTCTGGGAGCGTGCAGAGATTCTTGATGCTTTTCCAGGGCTGGAGCTGTCTCCCATCTCCTCCCATGCAGCTTCAGATGTCCCCAAACCTGCTCCGAGAGGGGCTGACCCAGGGCACTGCATTGCCCACTGTACACCCCAAGTTCCTCCAGCCCCTCCATGTACAGGGCAGGATTACAATCCTCGGAAAATGCTGTTTTCCTTGGTTTTTTCGTCCTTGAGTATGTCTGTGCTGCTCTTTCCCCTCAATAGCCACCCTTTGAAAACAAGTCTCTGTCATTGTTGTTGATGTTTTTAGGCTCAAGATTTACTTTAGTTGTGAAAATACTTTTTTTCCTGAAGACGTTATTTAACCCAAACTGTTGCATCACTCTAAAGCAAAATGATTTTTTAAGTGTTTGCTTTGGATTAATAACCCAGAACTTGCATTCCTTTTAGAGCTTACGTGTCTTTTGTAACCATCAGAAGTTGCACTCACAGCAGCAGATTTCTCTGTGGCTGTCCAGGGTCCCTGTCCGGACCCCTGAAGTCTGTGAAACAGCTCGTGAGCATTTCTCTGGAAGTCAGATCAGTTCACAGGACTGCTTTTTTCTTTTTAGAGGAGAGAATGTGAAGGAATTTTTTAGTATTTGAGGATTTCAAGTTTCTTTTAAGTAGAAACATTCCCAGCAATGGAGGAGCAGTTTATCTGTTATTAGAGTTGTGGCTACACCTTTAAAGCATAATTAATCCATTATATAAAGTAATTGTGAGGCACTGAATAATAGATCAAGGACAAGGCAGGTTCAAAAAGTAAAAATAAATTAGAACTAGAAAACGTTACTTTATTAACTATTGCAGAGCATTTCTGCTTAAACCACTTTGATGCATTTTTGGCTTTTGATGAACGGGCAAATCTCAGATGAGAGTTGACGTAGGCGTTCTCCAACCTCTGAGCCTGCAAGGTGTTTTTCCTTTGCAATTTAAGGACTTTTTTCAAACTTTCCTCACTTCAGTGGTGTTTCCTGTCCTGACACCAGTTGCCTTTGCAACTGGCATTTCACCTGGGACATATTCTTGGGCTGATTTTCCAGAAAATTGTGTTTAAATGAGGTGCTCATGTGTTGCTCGGGGAAGATTAGGAGTAGCAGCAGGAATTGCACATTGCAGATAAGGTGTGGGCTGGAGCACTTGGGTTGAATATTTTCAAAACTTGTCATACATTTTTGGAAAGAGAGCCTTAAAAGTTCTGCCAGATGTAAGTATGCGTGTGTGAGTTTTAGAAAGAAATTGTTCATCCTGGACATAGAGACCCTTGCTTGGTAGAACATACTCAGGTGGGTTTTTCAGCTGAGTGGTACTTCACCCCAGAACCAGTCCCACAGAGATGGATGGGGTTTGAGATACATAACTGAGGGGGAAAAAATGGAGTCAGGAGCTGACAGGTGAGAAATAGCAGAGCCTGTGACCCCAGCTGAGCAGTGGACACTGGTGTGCCAGGGCAGCCAAAATCACTAGACCTGCATTTTTATTTGTGACTAGGGCAAAATAAGATCATTACAGGGCCTTTTTTTTTTTTATTTCTTCTTTTAAGAGAGAGGTCAGAAAGTGAATATTATCTGCCTGGCAGGCTGGAGTGGTAGTTTTATGGCCATATTAGTCTTACAAGCAAATGCTCTGTGTTTGGGCTTGCCTGTAGCACTGAGCTCTGTGTTTAGGAGCTGTGTGGGTCACACTCACTATTTAATAGCGATCCTAATGCAATAGCTTCTTCCTGAACTTGTGGCTGATCTTTACACGTGTATTTTGATCTGGCTTCTGCTGGTCAGTGCAGTATTTACCCAGTGAGTACATTCTAGTCATTTATCATGTAAATCCCAAGGTGAGATCAGTGAGTTTTTCCCCCAAGAGAATGTTTACTCTGATATGCGTCTTCCCCGGAGCTGTTATCATCATTTACGTACTTTTTATGAGTTTCCCATTTACGTAGTGCTGACCAGTGCATTGGGTCTCTCACTGCTGCTGTCAGACACCAAGAACAGGGAGTTAATCAAGCTTACATTCGGGGTGTAAGCAGAATCTTTAACTGATGGCATTTCTCGCTGGAGAAAGGAGACTGGCTTTTGTATTAAATCCATATAAGCTTTTGATTAAAAAGTAACCGAAAGATGTACAGTAACTTGTTTTCAAACACTAATGTGTCAATTGCTCTTCATGGTTTGTGGGTTTTAAAACATACCCACTAGTTTGCATTTCGGTTTTTGCTTATCTAAGCTGTATTGGGTAAGTGGCTAAAATATTTTTTGCCTCTCGTGAAGGGGAATGCTACCACAGCAGCATTTTTTGGGATGTGGACACTTAGGCAAAGCTTTTCTTAAGACCTCTTTTAGCTACATGAAATTCTAGATAACAACCACAGAATCCATATTTAAACTCTCATTTTAGCTACTTCCACTTGGACTTCTCTAACGAAACTATCGTGCAGTTCTGCAAAGGCACTCACAACCATGATATTATCATATGAAATTAGAAGGAATAGTTAATCAAAAGTCATTAAATTGATGGGTGGTTTCCCATCGTAGCTTCTCCATAAGACTGGCTTGGTGCCTCTTTTTGGGGACAAGTTTAGTGCAGTTGGTCCTTGCTCTCACCTGAGCTCACTCAGGCACTGATCTGGGAGCTGGGAAAGCGAGTGGCATGTGGGTTGGTCAGTCAGTGCTCAGAAGTTGGGACTATAAATCACTGACAGTCCTGGGTTTGGCTCTGCCAGCTCCATGTGTGGTCCTGGCTTTAAACAACCTGGTCTCAACTCTGAGATGTGCCAGCAGCCTGCGTGTTCCAATCCATGGGAGACACAAGAATTGCAAATCAGCCTTAAATCTTATTATTCAGCCTTAATGAGCCATGGTAACTTATGGGGTGCCAGAGGCAGCTCCTGAGCACCTGATCTGTCCTATTTCTGTACTACATTTCTTATTCATTTAATTTGCTTAATGCTGTGTTGAACTCCAGGCCTGTGACCGGGACCAGCAGTGTGGAGGCAGGATGTGCTGTGCCGTCAGCCTCTGGATCCGCAGCCTGAGGATGTGCACCCCGATGGGAAACCTGGGAGATGAATGCCATCCTTTGAGTCACAGAGTGAGTATGTCACCAGGGGGGCTGTGGGGCTGAATCAGGAATGTCCTGAGCTGTATGTCACAGGGCATAAGAACTATAATGTGGTGGAAAGGCAGGGAAACTTCCCATTCCTTACAATATCCAGATATTTGCATCGGTATGGGAACAGCGATGAAGGTACCTACGTAAGGAAGTGCATTACTGTCAGAATTATGCTGAAGAGAATCAGAGGATGAAAGCACTACAGGCTTCCCAGATTGTTTTGTTATTAGTTTGTTGTTGCTGTTTTGTTTCATTACGTGATCTGAAACAGCATTAGCAGTTCCCAAGCCCAGTCCTGCCAATCCTTACTCAGGTGAGCAGGAACACAGCAAACACCACCGACCCCAGTGGCAGTGGACAAGATCCTGTCACAAGCATAAAAACGTCACCAGCTGCTGCTGGGACACCTGGTGCATGAGAAGGTGTTGGTGCACACTTGGACTTAACTCGCCACAGGCTCTCTTTTATTCTACCTATTAATTTCAAATATCCCTGTAGTGTACATACATACACACACACATACAGAACATCAGTTGCATATTAGTACATTTTTAGGTGATACACAGTATTATTAATACAATGATTTTAACAAGTACATTTATTTAAGGCTATGTAATTATGTATTTTACATGCACTATGAAAAAAGATGATTGTTTAAAATACAAAAGACTGAATGATGTTACCGGGGGGCTTGAGAATCTGGTGGTCTTCAGAGCCACCCTCAGGGAAGAGCATGGCCCAAGAGTCATCACAAGGGAAAGTTATAAGGCAATAAATTCAGACCATAAATATGCACCTAGTTAGCTGCCTGTCTCACTGTTTCATCCAAGGCCTGGCTTCTCAGCTCAGTATCTACAGTTTATTTTCTCAGTTTTAGGAAGCTTAAGGCTCTGTTTTATGGCAGTTGAATTTTTAAAACTTCAGCTGTGATATTGGGGACCAAATTGTCATTTTTACTATGTAATGTAGCAGGTTTTTCTTGTAAGGGCTCTTTCCATTACCAGGAATTAGTATAAGAGAAATTGTCTTCTAGAGGGTTTTATGAGCTTATTGTTATTGGGCAATAATTTAAACTGTCGGGTATATTTCAAGCTGATTGCCTGCATAATTACAATCAGAGAAGATGCCTGTCCACCCCAGACTTAGTCACTGATGTTTATAAGCTTTATGAGGTTAATTTTAGATTTTTGATTCCTCACCCCACTGCTCTTCCTGAGAAACACAAAGCAAATTGATTTACCGTAGAACATGAAATGAGGTTCTTTCAAGGTTGGAGGGGTTTGCTCAATGGCTCCTCTCAAGTAAATACTTGTGTAGGGAGCAGCTGGGTGCCCTGATCACCAAAACCTTTCATTTACCTGCAGGATAGGCACCACCATGGCCATGGCACCTCAGGGACTTCCAGAGGAGCTGGGAGATTCCTGGAGGAGATGGTTGGCAGTTGGGGTTCTACTTTCTAGTTTGCTTCTCAACAACTAGAGGGTGATGGGCTGATGCCGTTAGCAGTCCCAGCTGGAATTTCGAGGCAGGGTCTGAGGCAGGGCCAGGCAGGGTTTGCAGGCAGGGCCAGGCAGGTGATGTTTGGCAGCGTGGGAGTCCTGCTGAAAGGAACATTTCCTTGCAGCAAGTGGAATGTTTTGAATAAATCACCTGAGCTGTTGGAAGGCTGAGAGCTCGGGGTTTGGGTTTTGCTGCAGTGCTGTGTGTGGGCACCCAAAGGTGTGATTGCCATGGGGAGTCCCCAGCACCTGTGGCTGGTGCCTCTCTGCTCACACAGGAGCAGAGGAGCTGTATGGGTGGCATGGGGAAGCCCATGACATCCCTTGCACTGGGGCTGCTCTTCAGACCTTGCTGGGCAGGAGGCTGGTGCTGGCCTAGGGCACTGCAGGTGATGTGAGCCCTCTGCCCACCCCCTGCACCCAGCAGGGTGTCACTGGAGTCAGGCTGGTGCTTGGCACCATGCACAGAGGACTGTGTGGGACTTTCTCAAAGAAAACAATTGTACACTGACACAAGAAAATCTTGGAATATTAAAATTTTAGGCTCCAACCACACAGAAATCTGGAACTGAGGGAATTAGGGCTGGCTGCCTGGCTGGTAGCAGTGGCTTTGAACCTCTGTGCCTCCTTTGCTGCATCCAGGGAATGCTAAGTGCCTGCTGCCAGCTGGCAGCACCAGAGCTCCCAGACATTTCCCACTGGGCCGTCCTGCTTGGCTCCTGTAAGAGACAGAGCTTGTGACCAAGTTGTTGAAGAGTGTCAGTGCATGTGCATGTCATGGCACAATTAAATTTGTCTAATGTACTCCATATGTGCTCCCTGCAGCACAATGTGGCTGGAGGAGGGTGGGATGAAATGAGAAACCTCTGCCCTGTGGTGAAAATGATCCTGCTCAAAGGGAGGTCAGGCAAGGTGAACTCCGGAGGTCCCTTCCAGCCTGATTACCACGGGATCCCAAGGTTCCCAGGCCCTGCTCTGTGCCATGTGACGAGGCAGGATTCGGGGCACGCAGAAAGCCCTGTACAGTGGCACCACAAAATGTGATGTTAAAGGCCAGTGCAGTTTCACAACAAATTCCTTTATGAAACTGGAGTAAATGGAGAACATGTGTCACAGATGTAGATTTACACAGCAACATGGCTGTTCACATCCTGCTCTTAACCGTGGCTTGGCCAGGGTGTACAACCAGGATGGCTTTGCCATCTGCCCTGTGCTGCAGCTCGTGGGGATCTCTGGCTGTGGAGGGAGGGAATTGGGCAGCATTCCCCATATCCCCACTATTCCTCTCATTCCATTCCCCCAGCCACCAGTGCCGTGGTTCTCCCTGTCACTGAGGCCTTTGCTCTGTCCCCAGGTGCCGTTCTCCGGGCGGCGGATGCACCACACCTGCCCGTGCCTCCCGGGGCTGGCCTGCGTACGGACCTCTCCCAGCAGGTTCAAATGCGTACCAGACTTCAGAAAAGAAGATGTCTTTTTTTAGCAGGGACTGCTCTGCACTGGAAAGAGCCGCTCAGTGTTTTCGTTCTCTCGTTTTTGTGACAAAAGAGGGTCCTTGCCAGGGGAAACCCTTCACCACACTTTCCTGCCTCACCAACATCAGCTGGAGATGAGACACTGCTGTTGTGGCCAAGGTTTTCAGGAGGGACTCACAGTGGAGGATGCTTTCATTTTGGGGTATCCAAATGACATCTGCTAGAGCAAAACTCTTTCTGAGGGCAGGGGCTTGACCATTCCTGAACCATTTTGTGCTCCTCATGGGTCCAGTTTAACCCCAGAGTGAAAAAACCCAAGTTTATTGCCAGTTTTGGAAAAAATTTGGCCACATCTTCACACTTTGGAATACCTGAATTGAACTGAGAGTTGGGTAACTGCATAGTGTGAAGCATATGACAATTGCCGAAAGAACTGTATTTACATTGCATTTCATATCTTTATTAATATATTTTTATTTCTAAGTTAGGCGCACCTCTAGGGTAAAGGTTTAACCAATAGATGTAGTTTTTACACTTTTAAAAAGTGGCAGGTGGAACCAAAGCATTTCAGTATTCAAGAGCATGAAAAGATTTTGTTATTTTAGTATTCTAAGATGAGAAGTTGTTGTTACTTGAATTGGTGTAAAACTACCTGATCATCTCAAACTATGTATTAAGATGTAGTTTATATTAAAGAAAAAAGGAACTCTGAAGTTTATTGTAATGGGCTGCCTGACTTGTATATGTATCAAATTTGCTGTGTAAAAATTCTGTATCAGAATAATGGCAGTGTATGAATTGATTTATTTTAATATTATAACATTATTTTGTCATTGTGGCTTTTCATTTTTATTCAGTGTAATCTGTTATCCCACACTTGATTCACCCAAGCTAGCAGAGCTCCTTATGGATAGCTTAGCAAAAGATTATGTGCCTCTGGCTGCTTCCTGGGAAATTTGGAGTTTACAAGGCATGAACTCCTCAATCAAGCTGCAGTCTCAGAATCTGGAGGAATCTTGATGTAAATAATAAGAGAGGTTTTTCTTGGCTCATGCCTCAAAGGATCAACTTCAGCCCAGCAAACATAAGATTTGTGGGTTTTCTATGAAATACTGTGTGACTTCATATTTACTTGTCAGTCCCCAGAGCTGGAATTCCAATAGTTTGTGTGAGATTCACACGTTTCTTCCTCTCAGACATGCAAACATATGCTGGAACTGGAAAAGTGAAGGCATTCATCTTTCAACAATCAGTGCTTTGCTGCTGGTGGAGATGGGGGGGTTGGAGAACGGAACATGCTGTATCAAGGCCAGACCTGTATTACTTAGAGGAGAAACATTCCTGTGAGTTACCAGGTCCCATCTACTGGGCTCCACAACCTTCCTCGGGAGACAGAAAAGAATAACTGGATCAGTTATTGCCAGATCCTCATGGATCCTGTACATATCAGGAAAATAAAAGTCTTGAGAGAGATTGCATCCCCCTGGCTCAAGACAGCCCCTCCCTGGGGTACCCTCTCCAACACCTCTGTATTTTGTCTGCCCCTTTGCAGCGGGGATACAGCAGCTGTGCAAGTGGCAACAGGAGAAAAAAAACCACTGAGGTGCCACTAAAAGGTAATATTACATGTGGTTTGCATTAATGTGATCAGTACAAAGTGCCTGTATTAGATCTGAAGTCTCAGAGGGGCTCAACACTAACCCAAAGGGCTGGTGAAAGCCCAAGTCATTCCCATGCCACTGCAGTGACAAGCCAGCACTGCAGAAATTCCCATAACCCGGATTTAAAACCAAAGCCCAAGCCTGATCCTTCCACCATCACTAAACAGAGGGGCTCCCCAAACACCCTGTGCACCCACAAAGTCTGGGTGTGCAGAGGAGGAACGCACTGGGAGTCTGGGGGTTGCTTTTCTGCCCATGTCTGTCCCTGTAAAATAAGCTCAATACTATGGACTTCAACTTACACAAAATCAAGAAGAAAAATAGGAGCAGTCCAAATGTGCATGTGTCTCATCTCTTGCTCCATTTTTTAAAATCAGAGCACAAAAACTGAACCATAGCAGGAAACAGTAGCCCTGCTCCTCATCTCCTGCTGGTATAATTCACCAGTGACTCCACTGAAGGCAGTAACCCTGGTTTATATCATTGTAAATGAGTGGACAATTATATCTAAGGACTGCCTCAGGCCTGCCAAACTGAAATCCTAGGAGAGTTTATCAGACAAGAGCAGAGCAACTTCGTAGTTGTAATTTGTGCCAATTAACTTGTGGGATTTAGCATTTATCTGGGTAATGAGAACAGCCCCAATTACACGAGTTCAAAGTTCACACCATCTGTGGCAGGTTGAAGTTCTCATGTCCTGTAGATACTCCTGGACAGGGTATTTGGATAGTGTAACTCAGAGAGGCATTATCCCATACTTGTCCTTGAGGGGCTTCTCCACACCTTCCCTGCTGATGTAGGAGAGATAAAGGCAAAACCTCAGTGTCCTACATCCCCACTATATTCACTTGGCAACAATTATTACGATTCCCCTTTTAGTAATTTAATTTCCATTAATTGACACTCACAATGGAGGTTAGTTGATTTGAGAGAATCATTCTGGAAGGAAGATTAAGCTTTTGCATCCCCATTATTTCCTAAATTCTACCCTAATCAATTATCTTTTCTCCCATCCTAGGGGAGATTTCCTCCCCCAAGCACATCTGCAAAGTCCCTTTAATTTCTTCCTGCAGTGGAAGGGGCTGGGAGGGCACCCTTTACTTCTGCTTTACACTGATAATAGGCAAACCAGTGACCACGAGTATTTCCAAATGGGAATGGCCATGCATTCCCCCCTGCTTTTCCCCGGAGCCAGCTTTTGTCTTGAGGAGCACAGCAAACGATTCAAGATGACCCATGGAAAAGGTGGCCAGCCTCAAGCCAACACTGCCACGAAGTTTCCTGCAGCTGCCTGTGCTGCTCAGTTTGCCCCAAAATCACCCCAGAAATTATCTCAGGCCAGTGACAGCTTCCTCACCTGCCCTGGAGGAAGGGAAGGGGACAGGCCCCTGCAGGAGAAATCAGATAAGAAAATAGAACAGAACTTGTGCAGCCATGGAACCTCCTTGGTGCCGGGGAGAAGCCTCATTCCCAGTACACACAGCTTGTGAAGAGACTGGTTCAAACACTTCCCTTTATTCATTCCACTTAGGAGATCTGTGCCAACGTGTGTTTTAACTTTATTAATATTGCAGTAATTTCATTAATGATTAATAGAAATGTGCACATTAATTTTTAATATTATATGAATATTGATATTACAGATATGCTATAGAATAATGTTGATATCCCACCACACTGGAGAAGTTTCCATGTCTATTGCCAGATTTTGGGTTAGCAGAGAGCCCTTGCAGGAAAGGGCACCACCGCATATAATGAGTTGCTGCTTTAATTTGATTACATGCTTGTTAGGAAAGGGGAAGCAAGGTGTTTGGGGTTTGAGGGTGCACAGCTGGCTGAGCCAGCACACACCTGTGAGCCTGGGGGACTGCAGGGGAGGCTCTGCTGCTGAGCACCAGAAAGCCCAGCTGAAACTCAGCTTCATCTGCATCCTCCTGCCCACAACTCACCCCCGGGAAATTTTGCCACTTTATAAAAAAAATGAACATTACAAGTCTTTGAGGGAGGAGGTGATATAAAAGTAAATTATTCTGGTTATGTAGCAAGGGGGAGGGACTCAAATCTGAATGCATCCATACAGAAGAGACAGGTCACCCTAACCAAATCCTGGTTTTACACAACTAGTAACTGAAAGGAGATGAGTTGGCTGAAAGGTATCATGGTGCTTGAGATGTTAAAAGGGGATAATGCATACCTCTATGGAGAACATTTTAAGGTAAGAAAAGTGATTATTCTTGTTATTGTTAGTTTGTAGTGGTGTGGGGAACATTAGTCTTGTTGCAACCCCAAAATTCTGTTGTGTTTGATGATCGCATAACATTCCTCATCAAGAGGTACTTGCTAATTTTCCTCATCAGCACAACCCACCAAACCAAAGGATGATACCAGCAAGTGTAGCCCCAGACTGAGGTCCTTGCCAGTGCCTCCCCCTGCCCCAGTAGCTCTGGAATTTGTTGTTTCTGCACAGATGGATATTCAAAAGAAGCACAGAAGGTGCTAAGAATCCCTTGATTTAAACAAGATGTCTCAGGAATTTGATCTTGACAATGTGTAACGTGTTTTTCAGAAGGAATTAGAAAATTGCAGGAAGAGAATAGACTGTGCAAATGCAAGAAGATTTTGATAACAGCAAAACCAATGTGCCTTTCTCTGTTACAAATATATGAAAGGGCAAACCAGCAGGGGTACAGTCGTTCAACTAATCAATAATTCTGAGCACAGGAATGGAGATGAGTTTAATGCACATCAGCAAATCACCTATGGTTTCTCAAGGAGAGTCTTGAGTGCAGGCAGACCCAGCCCAGTGCAGCAGGACACATCCCGGTGATTTGGCAGGGCAGGTTCCCCCATATGACACGTCTGTCTTGGAGGGTGGTGGCAGCCTTTGGGTCACTCTGCCCGGTCAGCGGGGCTGGGAAAGGCTGGATGTGAAGGGCTGAAGCTGAGTAATCCTGGTGCACTGAAGGGAGGAGGATGCATGGCAGCTTCTTTTGTGACAAGGAGTACAATGCAGAGTGACAGCAAAGTGTGCGGGAGAGGAGGAAAGAGCGATATAACCACAGGGCACACCTGTAAACACCCCTGTGGCAGGGGTTTCCCAAAACCCTGAGTGTGAGCAGCTAAGTGGGGTAGAAAATGAAGGCATGCAGTGTTAAAAGGACAGAAAGTCTCCTGTGCAAAACCCAATTTACCTGGCAAACTGTGCATGTTAACTGTGCGCCAGGAGCGCCCAGAGCATCCCAGACTGATGCTCCATTGTACCGTGGCACCAAATATCAGCATGTTACAGGCATGTCCCTGTCCCCAGAAGTTTACAAATCTTACAAGCCATATAAAGCAAGTGTCTATGCTGTACTCAGTGTGTACCTGCATCGCTGCAGCCTGAGCTAGCCTGGGGTGCAATGCTGCCCTTGCACTGCATCCCAGCACATGGTACAGGAAGGATGGGCTGTGGAGCTCTGCACTGCACTGCTTGGGCAGTGTATCTCTTCCTGGGCTGGGAATTCCAAGGTCTCCCAAACTCTGGTGTTATGCAATCGCCACAGCACCGTAACACATGGAAAGGATTAAATCTGCTTTTAAGTGTAATGTGGCTTTCTGAATCCCAAGGCAGTAACGCAGTGCAGAAGCAGACTGAAAATAAGGCCTGGTTCCAGCGCAGCAAGCAGGGCTGGGCCGTCTTTATTTACTTTTTCTCTTGCACATGTGAGTGCACTCATTTCACGCAGAGATTTGTAGCTCTATCACAGCGAATGGGCAGATGTGGCTCTTGCTGTGAGGAGTTTGCAAATCAGCAAAGCTGATATTAATTCCAGGCTGTTGCAGGACTCACCCTTTATTTACTCCTCCAGGCTACATGGAAGCCCAGGCAGCAGAGCACACCTCTAACCTCTTCCACAGGACCTGCCAGAAGCGCCAGCTCAGGGAAAGGCACTGGTGAAGCAGCTGCCAGCATTTTCACTCTTTCCAAAAATTTTGCTGCATCCTTTCAAATTAGCAGGTTTTAAATTTCTTCCTCTCCAACTTCTTTTCTCACATGGATGAAACCGTGACAGAAAGGTTCCCCATCCCTTCAAATCCAACAGCAAAATTTTCTGACTGTGGTGGTGTCATAATTTCAGCTCCCTCCCCACCTCTTTATTAAACTCCTCGAAGTTGCTAACAAACCTTTCACACGTTGCAACAGAGCCTTCAACTATTTGGATTGGGTTTACATCAGAACTTAGGCTCAGACAGACATTGCATGAACAGTAAGAGAGAGTCTGTCTTGCTGAGAGTTTAGGATCTGTTGGGGAGGAAAATCATTGCTGACCCCTCTGTCCCCACTGGCAGCTCTGTGGCAGCTTCTGCAGAGCCCTGTTTCTGCAGCCTCCCCCACTGCCCTTCCAGGAGATGCTTTGGCGATGCTCAGCCCAAACATGTCCCTCCTTGCACACCGTGGCTCTCCTTTACCTCTGCCTGTGATGCTGCTGGTTCCTTGGCTCGGGTGCCCATGTTCTCCCCCTGCAGTCACTGCTGCTTGGCTGAACATATTGCCTCTTCATCCACCTTCCTCCACACCCAGATGTCTCCTGGGGCTCTGCTGGAGCTGGCTCCTGGGGGCAACTCAGACTCAGAGCTGGTGTCTCTGCCCCAGGGCCACGGCAGCCCTGTGGCATCCAGGGGACGGTCCCCTCGCCCTTGGCACAGCACACTGAGGGACCTGCTGTGTAGTGGGAGTGTGCAAGGCCTAATGAGGGAGGGAAAGGAAAAGAAAAGGAAAAAGCCCAGTTGATTTACTTGACTATCAAGCTACTCAACGGTTTCCTTTCCATCACCCTCCTGCAAGTGCTCAGTGACAGATGGGGACAGATTGAGTGGTTTGATGCAGTGAGGTAATATTCCACTAAATCATTCCTCTTTCTCTCACTGTCAGAAAACACCCAGACTTCAGCCCTTCCCCTGAATCTTCCTGTGTTTCCCTCTTTAATGACAAAGCCATTTTAGCCCTACCTCTGCTAAAATTTCTGAGAGAAGCGAGCACTGCTGTTTATATACTACATAAAATGGGTGTTGTAAAACAGTTAGCAAAAGGAAGGAGTGAATCACCCTGAGACAGAGAGGGTTCTGGTGCTGTTTAATGGTGTTTCTGATTTTTTTTTCTTGCCTGTGTGCTGAGGCTGAGCCCCAGACCCCAGCACAGGGACCCTGGCTGGGCAGGCAGCAGGCTCTGGGCAGGTGTGCCGTGGGCAGGCGCGCAGGCTCACACAGCACGTCTCACAGATGGAGGATCCATTTTTTTCTCTGGATGATTTGTTCCAATGGTTAATCATCCTCACACAAACACAGGATTATTTTTTTAATGGCATACCAGTAAATAACATCCAGAAACTTTAGGATGGACTTTCTCTCTACTGGGCAATCTCTTGATTTCTGCCTACTCCATGAATGCCATGATGACTGCCTAAAATTAGCTGTGACTTCACAGCTTCCCTGTGCCCTTGCAAGACTAGCTTTGAACTTGAAAGCCTCCTACACAAAGTGCTTTGCGCTATCAACCTGGTCACGGCAGACGTGAAAAATGTGGCACTGAAGACAGCGGCCTTCCGATAAATACATCCACAGTACAGCCATGCATGACTCGAGATCAGAGACAGAGTGCAAGTACTGAGGTCATTAAACATGAATAGAAATACAGAAATGCAACAGCTCGCATGAAAGGCTGAGCTTGACTTTAAAGTTAAGTGATGAAAGCTCATGTAGTCAGCGATTGTTCACCCGTGATAACGCTCTTGCCATCAGTGGTTCCACGCGTTACAAAGGTGAATAAGAATAACTAATCATTCTTGGGATAAAGCATTGAGGTGCAGGGCAGTTAATGACTTGTATCAAGTGAAAATTGGGTCAGAGACGCTCAGCACCAGCAGCGCTAGGGAAAGTTAGAGTGCCACAGATATCAAGTTGGAAAATCAGCTCCTGGTCACCAGTTCTACAACCGATGGATGAGTAAGAATTTACCCCACACAAGGTCCTTCAGGAATGACATGGTGTCAGAGGTCACCAGCATAAAAGGAGGTTTGGGGTAAGATGTCCACAGGCACAGCCCCAACCCAGCACGACTTGGCACCAGCTTTTAGGAGACCATCTTCACTGATGGTCTTTCTCGGACAGCTGCATTTCTTCAACATGTCACATATTTTTTAATATTCTGAAGCCTAAGAACATCATACCATGGGAAATGCTTCCTGGTTCCTATCACAATAGAGTTAATTATAGTCTGTGCAGTGTTTTGAGCAACTACAAAGGAAGCTGTGCTAAAAATGATGACTTTAGGAAACCTCTATTAGAAAACAGCCCCCCTACCATGTTTCTAATAATTTTTTGATTTGCAGCATAACTATCTAATAAGGTTTCTGGGGTATTCTGATACTGCGTGGAATGATCCAATCTGCAGCCTGAGCTAATGAAGTGATACTTAGCATTGCATTCTGCCAATATGTGTCTGTTACTCTGTCTGGAGCCACTCCCCTCAGGGTGGTTTGTTGGCAATTCCGAGCGAGCGCAGGTGCCTCCAAAGAGCAAGGTGACTGTGCTTAACCATGTGGGGTGAGTGGCAGAGGTCCAGCCAAACTCCATGCATCCTTTGCTGGGAAGAGAGGGAAATTGCCAGCTTTGCTCTCCTCTGAGCTCTGCACAACGTGTCCCAGGGCAGTCCCACAGCATATGGCAGAGCAGCCTTCTGAAGATGTAGCTGTACCACATCCAGGTAGAGCCTCAGGAAAGAACTGTTGCTATCAGACTAAGCCAAATTCTTGCTCTTTTCCTCGAGGCTACTGGCTTCACACCATTTTGGGAGGCAGCTTTGCGTCCTCTCTGCAGGCTGGTATTGGAAAAGCAAATGATGACAGCTTGTAGGCTACACATCCCCTGCTCATCCTCCACCTCTAGCACGACCACTGAATGAGACCTTTACCCAACAACATAATTTGGCTGAGGCCAAATATTTCAGCTCCCTTCCTAGCAAACTCTTCCCAAATCTAACAGCAGAGCTACAAGCACCCTAGAGAACGGCAGGCACTGAGTGCTGTAAATCAGAGATCATCTTGGCTACTAACTGGGATTTCAGACCAGTGTCATTTTTCAAGCTGGCCTGACATTTAAGTCTATACTAAAAACCTCCCCTAACTTCAAGACTTTGACTGGAAACTCGTGTAAGGAATGTGTTAAATACCTGGTGAGTGAAGATGCCAGCAGCAATCAAGATTTTTCCGGAGCAGCTCTCAGCACAACTGCAATCCCTCACCACAGATATGCAGAAGCAGCATGCTGTGACCTCTGAGCCAGACTGTGAAGAATCCCTGGGGGAGATGATATTGGTATTTCCTGTGGTACTCAGCACTTGTGGTGCCCAGAATATGGGAAACTATCACGGAACTGCCTGGAGGGGTAGAGAGAAGACTGAATGTACATTCTGGTCAAGCACAGGTCGACGGGAGAGCTGGGAGAGCCCCACTGCTGCGCAGCCCACCAGGCCTTCTGAGTACCTTGTGGTTTGGTCAGTGAGGATGGGGAGAGGGGCTCAAACCATCTGAGTTTTTGCAAGTGAGCCCAGGACTTGTACAAGCAGCAGTAGCTTCTCACCTGGGGGTAATTACCAATGCCCAGCTCTCACTGAGCCTCAGCCACTGGCCCTTCTGAGCGAGACCAAAAGCACTCTGGTGTTTGGGATGGATGATTTACAGCCACACCTCACAGTCCCAACAGCAGCAACCACATCTCCCTGCGCTCATTCCATTCTCCCCAACATTATTTCTATCTTTTTGGTTTTTTAATCCAGAGCAGGTTTTCATCCTCCCCAGCACCCCTTCTCTGATCTTGGTCAAAGCATTTAATCTCTGTGACCCACTTTCCCCACATGCAGACTAAAGGATGCTATGAGAACATGTTAATGCTGTGCTTTTTTTTTTTTTCCCCTCCAACTTTCTTATATTTTCTCAGATTTCAGAAAGAATATTTATCCTCTGGTGCTTCTCCAGCCCCTTCTGGTTTTCCCCACTTTCTTGGTGCACTCTCAGTCAGCAAAGTGGTGTTTGTTGGTGCACTGGCACCAAGTACTCTTTAATTTTCTGCCATGTCCTTGATATTTAGTTTCACATCTTTTGGAATTAAGCCCCATTGTACAACACCCATCTAAACCCTAAATTAAAGCTACTGGAGTTCCTTCTTTTTTGTACAACCACAGTCAAGATCATAATCTGACTGACATTACAAGTACCTAAAGTATAAAATTAACTTCAAACACTAACTTCAAACAGCACTGATTTTGCCCTCAGAGTATATCAGAAGTCCTGAGACGGCCCTGGAAGCTGTGTGCAAGCAAAAAGCATGGTATACAGATAATGGTGGGGTTTTTTTGTATGCCTGTGCTGTAACAAAGCTGGGTCTGGCTGCCACTGATGGGTGATAACAAAGCACCAGTTATCTTCACCAGATAAGAACCAACTCGCCCATCTCGTGAGGGCATCACTGAGCTGGGGGATGCCTCTGCACAGAGGCTGGCATTCAATACAGCAGCACGGCTTGATAAGCCAAGTCTAAATAAAACCACCAAGTCACCCAAAGGTGAGTTTTCATCCCCCACATACGTGACTGACTCTACAACTTGTGCTCAATTTTTCTAGAAGTGAAAAATCTGGTTCTTGCAGCTTTTAAGGAGGTTTTAAAATAACTATTTTCCCATCTCTGTGGTTTAAATAGAATCATAACCATACTACTTATAGCCTGGAAGAGAGAGAGGATGCCAAAACATCAGACATTTTTAATAGAGTAAAGAGAAAGAAAATATTGGCTTGGTTACTAGCAGGATTAGGAAAAAGATGGCAAAAGATCCGAGTTACAGAACACAGTTCTAGGCCCTTACTATGTAGGCAGCTTCCGAGGGAAATATGAGAAAAGTTTCAAAAGTTGGAACCCTGCGGAAAAGACCTAAAAGTAAATTGGGGTGTAAAGTATCCTTGGAACACAATTCCCAGCAACAGCATCCATTCCTTGCCCCATAGTATTTGTAACACAGCTCTAGCCCATTACTCTCCCAGACTCACTAAGATATCATCTGATATTCCACCTTGAAAATATAATTAGCACTGATAACCAGCTGCTGCTGTGATCTGAAGTATATGACAGCTTCCCTTCTGTACCCAGGTGCATTTTCAAAATGCTTTAGAAATGATCATTAAGTCTCTCTTTGTTTTAAAGATACCCCATCCATGGTAATATTTCTGGCAGCATTGGTAAATGCCAAAAACTCAAATTGCAACCTTCTCCTTATGCCCTGCAGGAAATGCCTTTCTGGTGTCCAAATCCACACTGAGGGTGGAAAACAAGAGTTGAAGAAACCAGGAGCCCCACCTCATCTCATACCCTGCCTCAATCTGAAGCTGCCACCTTTGCCCTCTTCTGATCTGCCATGTCTCTTCTGTGCTCCCTTCCTAGTCACAGGACAACTAGTTCTCAGATGATGTCTACCAATTTTAGACTGCTGTCTACAGAAATACTCGGAAGATGTAGATTTCTTCACGTAAACTGAGGCTATATCCCTGCCATTTTGTGTGAGACTTGCTCCAGCACATGGTTTGTTAAACGTTACATGATCCATCAGAAACGGAAGCACCTCAGGGACAGCTTCCTCTGAGACAGCTAAGAAGTTGTACCAGGATCCTGCCATCAGGTTACTGGTTAAAATACTTTCAGAGAAGTCTTTGTAGAACAACAGAGCAGGTCGAAATGCCATGCTTAATAAATGTAAGCTTCTCACTAGGAACATAATTTAAAAACGAGCATGGTATTGACCAAGCCACAGTGTTAAAAAACTGCTTTGCCAACCAAAATTAGCGATCCACAATTACACACTCTTTCCTATCATTAATAGAGGAGCAATCAGCTACAACAGAAATTTGGTTTCAGCAGACACAAAGAATTGTGCTATTTAAACCTGTTGCCCATCATGAATTTAAGTCTTCTTAAAAATAGCTTCAGTCACTTTTATTGGTATAAACACCTAAATTGAGATCTAACAGCAAATAAGGATTGTGCTTGTCCATAATAACCTTAGCTGTGAAATCTACTCAGACACAAGACATACAACCTTCCACATACACAAGTTATTTGTCAGCAAAGCAGAATGCTGCCATTCTGAAACAATTACATACAGTAAAGGTTTTCAATATTTTATTAAAGAAAACAGTCAAAATGTACAAGTATTACCCAGGTTTGTAGATAACTTCCTATAAAGGCAGTAAAATATGAATTTCAATCTAGGTTTTAAAAACTGCTATAGTTGCTTATTTTTAAAGTTGGTATTTTAAAATCACGTTTCACAAATAGTTCTGAAATATTACCAAATGAATAGTGCAACAAGAAAAATTGAAATTAGTTCTACACTGTTTGCATGTCAAGCAAAAGTTATAACTAACTGCTTCAAATACTCAAACCATTTGAGAATGAATGAACCCAACAGCTCCCACCAAAACTGAATTCTGACCACATTAGGAACGTCCTCTTCATGTTCTTCACTTAAAATCAAATAATAATAAAACAACACCTCTTGAGGTCATCAAAAATAACTTTAGTATAAAATTGTCTTGGCCCTTATCAAATATTACATGAGTAAAATTGTTAAGCCTTTATCAAAACAGACAGGAATAGGGAAACAAAAAAAATGTCATGGCCTTAATCCGTATCTGTTGGAATCATGTTTAGAAACGTTAGAAGCAAGACCAGAAACTCGGAGCCCTGTTTTGTTTTTAAAAACCACACAATCACAAGGAAAAAAACCAGCTTCTTACTGCCTAAGGTTTGGGGGTGTTCTGCTCAAGTACCTGTTCCCATAGACAGCAACCTGTTATGTTCTGAAGAGAGCATACGCAAAATATAGAAAAATAAATAAAATAGCTTCTTACAGCCTAAGGTTTGGGTGCTGGGTGGTGGTTTAGTATGTCCCCCACAGGTCACACTCTCTTGAGATCATATGCAGAAACATGGAAATTTATATCCATCTTTCTTTTTTAGAAAGAGAAAAGCCCCCCTACATCCCAAAGCTCTTGAGATCGCAAAGGATGGTGCCCTGGGTGCTCTGGATGCTTTGGCAGCATGGGAAGTGGGCTCGGAGACAGACCCTGAGCTCCTTGTTGAAGATGAAGCAGAGGATCGGGTTTACCCCTGCCTGGGCAAACGTCATCCAGACGGAGGTGGTCAGGTACACCTGGGGGATGGAGCTGGCCTTAATGAAGACCCGCAGGTAGCAGGCCACAATGTAGGGGGACCAGAGCAGCAGGAAGAGCAAGGTGATCATGTAGAACATCTTGCAGAGCCTTTTCTCCATCTTAAACTCCTCCAGCACCAGCAGCCTCTTGATCTGGCTGTGGGTGGCCTGCCTTATGCCCACGAGGGTGGGCGGCGTGGGCCCCCTGCCAAAGCCAGCCGTCCAGTTCGCAGCCGCTTGGCCAGTGGCTCCCGGCCCGTGGAAGGTCCAGTTCTGGCTGATGGCCGGTACCAGCTGGGCCGGCTTCATCTTGCGGTGGCCGTGGATGAAGAAGAGCAGCTTGATGTAGACCAGGTGGGTGGCGGCGATGACGGCCGCCAGCATGAGCATGAAGCCCAGCGTGTCATTGGCCTTGACATAGCGGTGCTCGAAGATGCACTGTTCCTCCTCCCGGATGAACTTGTAGGTGCCCACGTCAAAGACGGGGGGAAAGGCCATGGCCATGGAGAGGGTCCACACCATGCACACCACAGCCAGGCAGGTCCAGCCCGTCATGCGCTTGGCGTAGAAGCGGTGGTGGGCGATGGCCATGTAGCGTGTGACCCCCACGCAGAAGAGCAGGAAGGCGGCGTGGAAGCAGAAGAGCACGGCCAGGAAGGCCAGCACCTTGCAGCTGAGGGGCCCGTGGGGCCAGGCGGCCCCGCTGCGCACCGACAGCATGACGAAGGGGAAGCAGGCGAGCGAGCGGAGCCCGTCGGCCAGGCAGAGGTCCAGCAGCAGGTAGTAGGGCGCGCGGTGCAGGTGCCGGTCCTTGAGGATGAGCCAGGCGAAGAGCACGTTGCCGGCCAGGCTGACGCAGAGGATCAGCCCCAGCGTGGCGAGCTTCAGCCCGGAGGCGCTCAGCAGGCCGCCGGCGCTGGGCAGGTGCGGGCTGCTGCTGCTCCCCAGCTCGCTGCTGTTCGCCATCGGGTCCTTCCTCCTCCTCCTCCTCCTCCTCTCCTCCTCCTCCGCGCGGGCAGGGCCGGGGGCTCAGGGCAGGGGGCTCAGCGCCGCGGCAGCGCGCCGGGGCCCAGGGCCGCGCCGCCCGGCGCCCCCATGCCCGCAGCC
>VZRR01008867.1:935474-949878 GCA_013398015.1 Oreocharis arfaki
CCTGCGGAGCGCGGGGCTGAGCCAGGCGCGCAGCGGCGCGGAGCGGCGCGGAGGTCCCGCTGCCGCAGCGGGGATGGGAGCGGGCTGGGCTGGCCTGGGCTGGGCGGAGCGGAGCGGAGCGGAGCCGCCCGCAGCCGGACCACCGGCCCCCGCCCTTCTCCAGCCGGGCGCGAGTGCCGGGAGGGGGCTCGGGGTCAGCCGCGGCGTGCGGTGCGGTGCGGTGCTGTGGGGTGGGGTGAGGTGTCCGGCCATAGCAGCCGTCTCGGGGATCCCCTGCATCCCCTTCTGGCGGCGCAGGGGAGGGTGATGCTGTTCACAGCCGAGGGAGACAGTGTATCTGGGCGTAAGACAGGTGTGTATGTGCCCATGTACACACGTCTCGGTACCTTTGGCATATGTATTGGTTCAGTACAGCCACACATTAGTGATACATCCGTGTTACAGTCACCAGTGTGCCTCTGCTAGATTTGGCCTTACTAAAGGGCCATTTAAGTTCCTGCTCTCAAGGGAGACAAGTCCGGCACCACCTGTTGCAGTGCAGCATCCGGGTGTGCTATCCCTTGCTGGGCAGGGGGTTTGCAGGGGAAGGAGGCTTGCAGCAAGCTTGCAGGGCAAATGTTTCAGTGTGAACATCAAGGAAAAGATGCCTCTGCAAGTCAGGAACCTGACATTTGGGTTCTTAGGCACAGAGCATCTGCTGATGCACCCTAGCGTTCCTGAGAAGGTCAAACAGGATGCTCTCCATGTTTCTGTGTTATTCAGGGGCTTACCAGCTCCCAGGCTCAGTTACACAGGACCCATGGAGGGCTGGGCAGGTTTTGTGAGCTGGATCAACCACATTTGACCCCACAGGCACAGAGCATCTGCTGATGCACCATAGGCATTGGTGCAGGTTTATAATGGGCAGTTTAATGTAGGCCAGTGAGATGCATATCTTTGTCCTCTCTTTCCCACTTTGCCATCCTTGTGTATGTAGGGCAAGGCCTCTCTGCGTGCCTTGTAAGGCACGCACCAACGCACGGCCCTGGGCTCACTGGAGATGCTAATGCAATTATCGTACTATTACTGAGTTTCCTTCATGGCCTCTTGTGAAGGACACGTCTGAAATCCTTTTTGAGCATTCTATTAAAAGCCATCAGTAAATTCAGTGTTATTCCAGAAACTGTAGCAATTAAATCATCTGCATCAGCCCCAAAAGTGAAGGTTGGTGGAGCATCTTTCGAGTGGATCTTTCTGGCTGGTTTTAGAAAGTCCCTCTGCGTGTAACGGGCACCAGGCTCTGACCCTGATCGTGCCACCAGGCGTCCAGAGTAGCTCTGCTGAACTCCTGGCATTTTAACAGCGGTGAACCAAAACCCGACTTTGGCCCAAAGATGTATCGAGGGCAATCTGTATCACACAGGACTTCATGTGCCCCTGGATCTTGTTTATGTCTGTTTTTTGTTGCAGTGTTAGGAGACCAAAGAAATCCTGAGAGGGGAAAAAAAAATAGGTGGTAGATAATTGAGGCTGCTTTTTGCTTCCTACCAGTGCATCTGAGCTGTTTTCAGTTGTTAGGTTTCTCATTTGCACCGAAGTTTTACTGTGACAGAGAATTGCCCACGGGTTGTTCAGTGCTTTGTGCAATTTTCCAGGCGTTTCTCACATTCATGCAGTGACTCGAGTGCCGGGTTCGCGGTGTCCCCTCGGCAGCCCTGGCACCTCTGTCAGGAGCGGTGTCTTTGCAGAGGAGCCGGGACACCGCGTGTGTCGCTGGCCCCCGGTGCAGCACAGGACCGCGTGAGCAGGCTCCGCCACGGCAGGCTGCCAGGAGCCAAAGTGCTTTGCCAAACGTGAGTACGAGGATCGGCTGTCCTTGGGCGCATGTGGCTTTTCAGTGGAGCAGAGGAGACCTTATGGCCCGCGTTAGCTCTGTGATCTCTGTCATCAAGCGAACAAAAGGGAATAACACACCTGCTTCCCTCCTCCGCTCCTGCGGGAAGGGTTTCTCCTCTCCCTGAACGCTCGCCAGCGCAGCTGAGCTGGCTCAGGAGCTGCCGTAATTCACTGCTATCTTGCCAGGCCAGCAGCAAATTGCTAGCTCATCTTTCTTCCACCTGTAGCGAGAAGAGAGCCGGCAGGGAATGGTGTTTCATCCATTTTCCCAGGGCTGCTTCCCTGATGAGGCTGTTACATAGTGCTATAGGACGTGTGAGCCTAGAATTTGGCTGACTGAGAGATGTGACATGAAAGGGACAGCCAGAAGGAATGCAGAAAACAAGGGGCGCGTGGGGGGGTTAACAGTCTTTATATGAGCAGGCTCCTCACCTCCCAAAGGGGCTGACCTGGCATTAGACCCACCAGGATAACTCTGCCTGTTAGTTACACCCTGGCAGGAGAAGAGCCCTCCCTGCCCCACCTGGGTGACCCCATACAGGCAAACCAGCATCTCAGGCTGCTTCATGTCTTGTTTGCATCAGACCCATCAACTTCAAACAAGTTCCTCATCCAGACTCAGTCTCAGGGTAGACATTAGGACAGTGCCAGATTTACAGCATTTGGCTGAAAAACATTAATAGGGTATTCTGTAACCCCTTTGCTGTTGCAGAGTTGCTCAAGGAGCTCTCCCCAGCTGCAGGGACTGCGTTGCCTGGGGAAGTGTCAACCACTGATAGTCAAAAGGAGCAGCAGGGACTGCCCCCATACCCACATGGCAAAGTCTTCATCTTCGGTGCTGCTTGGCTCTGCCAGGTGTCCAGCCCCCAGCTGAGCAGGGACACCTCTGTGCATGGTTTCAGTGTACCCCTGGACACTGAAACACAGAGCCTTGCCTCCAGTGCCCTGGCAGGGGCTGGGAACACTGTGTGTCCATTGATTTGAGCACAGCCAGACAAAAGCCAGACCCATCACGGCAGTCATGGGGAACAGGTAATTCCCAGAGATTATTGTAATGAGTGTTAAGCTATTTTCCTTTCTCCCTTCGATCACTTTCACAAAACGAGTTTAATGAAGAGCTATTCTCTGCTTACAAAATGGTGCTGCACAAGCTAGATGGATTCCTCTGACCTTTCAGTGTGCTTTACTTGAATTGGCTGCCTCTTCATGTTCTCCTCTCACTGCCTTGAACAGGAAAGACAGGTGAAATAGGGACTCTTACAGCAAATACTGTGGCATATTGCCTTCTTTCTATCAGACACTGGTGTGCTTCCCGAATCCTTATCTATTTATTGTTGGTGGTTTTATTTATGTTCCTGTGGCTGGGAGCTTGGCATAACGTTTCTGGAAAGAGAAGTGTCCTGTATCCCTGTAATACTGTAGCACAAATCAGTGTTGTCCCTGGTGTGATGTAAGGGAAGAAGTAGGAAATGTCTGGACATGCCTGAAGGACAATCCCAGAGCTCTACCACGGCTGACACGCCACAAGGAGGCAGGACAGGTGAGAGCAGTCAGCCAAAGCAATTTTGCAGTCACAGATAATTCAGGCAAGGAAAAGTTTTCGACCTTCACAATCAAGGAGATGGAAAGGTCAGTCTGGAGCAAAAAGGGATAATAGAGGCTTGGGTTGGATCTGGCACAAAAGGATTAAAGGTCCTCCTTCCCAGCTTCCTGTAATTCCCAGAAAGCTCCCTGGATGACACTCATTATTTGTGTTATCTTTGCACCTAGCAGAGTCAGTCAGGGACCAGGGTGCTACACAAGAAAAACAAAAAGCTTTCTTTTTGCCAAGGAGACTTAAAATCCAACGGTGCCGTGGGAGAGAGAGCTGATATGAACCCTCGAGAAGGGGGAGAATGAGCAAACCATGGGGCTGCAGCCTAGGGAATGGCATCGGTGTAACGGTGGCTATCAGTCATCCCTGGAAGGGGAGGAGGGAATGCCAGGAGCTAATGAGGCAGGTTTGTGGGTGTTTACAAGGATCATGATAATACTTTGTGGCAATGACAGAACAGAAGATGACACATTAAGGTAATGTTTGGGCACTGGGTAATGTGAAAACAGCGTGAGAAGATTAAAATCTCTAAAATTTACAGTACTACCCAAAATAACTGTTCTGCACAGGAGCCATGCTTGCCCTCTTGTAACCAGGGCACAGCCATGGTACTTGCCAGTGAAATGAAGACAGATTTAAACCAATGCTGGAAAACCTCCACCCTGCCTTTTGCTTGCAGAGGATCCAGATGTCAGGTTGAGGATGGGGCACTGGGCACTGCCATCAGGCTGGGAAGGGCGTGGACCAGCAGAGCCCAGATCTGTGCTCAGCAAAACACTAATGAAGGATTTTGGATGTGGTTTTGTTCACATAATTATTAGCAGAGTAGTGCAAAACGTACAGATGACACCAGAGTGGATGGGACTGTTAATGTCACTGCTGAGTCCTGGTTTCTGGGATGGCAGCGGAGGACTGCAGGCGAACAGTCACAGAGCTGCATCTCTGTGACAGGGGTATCTGACAGCTAGCGATCACATTTTTCAAGGGCTTATTCCTGGCTGTTTAATACTTCATATGCTCTCTTGGGGAGGGAGGAGGGAAGAACGGAGGAGTGTATTTGGCACAGCAGGGAAGTGGACTCGGGTCTTTTCCATCCCTTAGTGCTGTGCTGTTGCAGGGGGAGAGAAAGCCTCCTTCCACAGCAGTACTAATCCTCCTCCACAGCAAGATGAACGTTTTGAACTTGAACAACTCCTCTCATTTTTCCCCCATGTGATTGTGAGTCAGGCTGAGCTTCTCTATTCTTCTCCATAATTGAGTAGGAGATTATTTTGACTGGAAATAACCAGACACAGGTATCATGGCTGTGAAAGCCTCCATGCATGCCACTTGCTAAAAGTTCTGTAGCCTTCTGCAAAGGGACCTGGTCTTTAAAGGCTTTGCTCAATGGAGAGGGAAGAAAAGCAGAGGGGAAGAATAGCTCCTTCCTGCTCGCTTCTATCACTGTCTCGGCTAAACTTAACCTGCTGAATTGTTGGTGACATGCTGTTCTTCAGAAGCAGCTCCTTTGTGGAAGACCTCCCCTGTGACACGGGGAATAGCTGCTGTGAGACAGGAAATATCCCTGACACGATGGCTTCCTACAGGAGCTCATAGCTGCTATCCAGTCCCATGGACATGCTGAGAAAGTTACGAAAAGCCATTCCTTTAAAATCTCCCCAGGCACAGATTTTCCTGCCCTTCTCTTCCTGTATCCATAGTTGTCTTTCATGGGATGCAGGCCAGCTGCTTGGGTTGCATTCCCACCCTTCTGTCCTAGAGGCAGTGAGTGATGGAGGAGTGCAGGGCAAGGGAGAAGCAGATGCAATGTGAGTCTGTGTCGGGGCACATGGCTTCCTCTGCTGCCATGGCAGGGGATGCTGCCAGATGCCGGTTCTGGCTCTTGGTGGGTACCAGGGAGGCAGGCGCAGCCTCGTGGCAGGACTTAGTTTTAGCTACACACACTCAACCAGCAAAGCCAGACACTAAGGAGCATTTCACAAGATCAGGCTTTTTCCAGTTTATACATAAGTGGGATTGCTTCAGGCTACTGAACCAGCCTGCTGCAGACTAGCCAAGCCCAGAAGTTTTATCTGTGCTGTAGCAAACTCAAGCCACTGTTGTTCTGCTTGTGCATCTAATGTCTCAGCTGCTTGCTGAGGAGCTAATGAGCTTTTGGGGATACATGGGTGCTATAAACTCCTTAGGCCAGAGGTAAGCAGCTTATTGCCTTTAGGAGCACTGCCAGCCCTTGGCTCTGCTGCTGTGGTGCTTCTCAGGCCCAAGTTCTTCGTTAGCAGGAAGGGCTGTAAAGTCTTGAAATAAGTGTGTTCCTAATTACCTGTGTACACGTGTGTGCTGCAGCCATCTCCACAGGGTGAGGTAAAACCAGGCAGTGGGACAAGCAGGCAATAACAGGCTTTACATACTGTTGTCACATCTCCCCGCATGTGACTTCAACCCTCACAGAGCACGTTCCCTGCACTGGGGCTGTGCTGTCTCATCTGTACAGGATGAATCCACCACCATCATCACAGTGAAATGGCCTTTGGCATCCAACAGGAAATTCACCGTGGACAGCGTGGGCAGCTTCAGAACAAAAGGTGGCTCTGTTGGTCATGAGCTAACTTATTTCCATTGCTATCCTCTCTTTGCTTTTGGATAGAGCTACTGTGAATGTCTGTCTGGAAAATTCACTGGGTAAAAAAAAAAAATGGAGGTAATGCACAACTGAAAGTTCACTTGCAAAGCTGCTGTAAAGGCAAGCTTTTATTTTCTTCATATGAATTGAACCCTTGCTGTTCTCTACTCGTTGTCTGCATTGCCTACCATCAAAAGCAATCCCATTGCAACTAGCCAACAGGCTGAGCTTACTACTCCTACTAAGTGCTAGAGAGAGCCTTCAAATCAAATCTGCTTGTCTAGTCAAAGCATCTCCATCCTTATTGTGTATTTTACTTTTTTCCTCCCCTTTTACCCAGGTATAAAGTAGCCAAACAGCTCTCTTTCAAGGCATAACTAGGAGCAGAATTAGATATGCAGCTCTCAAACTTTTATTCAGTTGCTCTCCTTGGAGCAGTTTTGGAATTAATCTAGTCATCAGGGAGAGTTATTTGAGGTGCTGGAAGTACCTTCTAATACCATCTTTTAATTTGAGTAGATAAAATCTGAAATCTGATTTCTTTGCTGCTCCATTGTCCTTATATGTTACCTTTCCTGTTTGTTTACACTGTGCACAGCTTAGGTGAAGCCAGAACTACTCCCTTATTTCAGCACTCTGTGCAAGTGGATATTCCCTCCTTGCCTACAGCCCCTTCCCCCCACAGCTGGTGGAAACAAAAGGATGAGCAATGTAAAACCTTGGGTGGGACTAAAACTGTGAGATTTAACTGTACCAGGGAGTCCATGAACACTGCTTGAATGCTGAATTCATAGTTAAATGGGTGCTGCCTGTTGAGATAACGCCCTTGCTGGGGTGTTGGAGTGGGATGATGATCCGGCAGCGTATTCCTGTGACCAGGAGCAGCGGTTCTGAGGGCAGCACAAGGTTCTCCACCGCCGCTGCTGGAGCAGCACAGACAGTTCAGTGCCATGCCTGGAATTCAAATCCAGCCATCACCAGATTCATGCTCACAGGCTGAAAGTCACTAACTGACCCTTCTGTATTTAAATCACTTCTTCAACAAAGGCGTTCGCTTGTCATTTGACCTTGAACTATAGGAATAGCACATTAAATGGTTTTGCAGTTTTAAAGTGTTGGTAGGTCTCAACCAACTTTGTGGGCTAAGTAAAGCGTGAGAAACATTTTTCACCAGACTATCCTATCGACTAAGTTTTTAAGGCAGAATGATGAAAAGGAAAATATTCTTTTAATAGTGCTTTCTCTCTGGTAAAAGGTCTTGCTGACTTGTTGAAGCAGAGCTTGGAATAACAGATGAAAACTGTCAGAAAAGCTGTGATGTACTTTGGAGCTGAGTGAAAATTGTGACCAAAATCTGAGTCTGCCCAAACCCTGAATTATATGCCAAAATGCCCCAAGATTCCTTGGCTCATCATGCAAGTTGTTAAGGGTAAGAGCTTATTTGTTTGGGGTTGGGTTTATTCTTAGGCGTTCCTTTCGCGCAAAGGGTTTTTCTTTGGAAGGGCTGGGTCGTTCCATTTTTTATTTATTTGGCCTTTTGCCCTTGCATTTTATCTAACTTTATTTCACTTCAGTGATGCTGGACTGATGAGGAAAAACCTCCCAGAGCTGTGTTAAACCTGAAATCTTCATACCTGAGAGGAGGATTCCACATTTTTTAAAATCTTGAAAAAATTTTTGGGGGTTAAATAAAAACAAAGCTTAGGAGAAGAAAAGGACACTGGTTATATGCATAGCACAAAAGCATTGTAGAAAGCCTCTGGATGCTACTGGCATACCAATTGATTTACCTTTGCAATGAGGACATGATGACTGGGAGGATCACGGAGAGCTGTATGAATTCTATCCGTGCAATGTGTGAGCTCAGCCTGGGAAACAAACCTCATCTGCCAAGTTCTGTAGGGCCATTTCCAGCTTTTCTCCTCAAAGGAGAGGCTCTGCTACCAATGAATAAAGTGGGAATTTTGACATTGATTTCAAAGGAAGCTAAATTGAGCTCCATGAAAAGGGAGCGCTAGCACGCATTGCTGCTCTTCGTTTTTTTCTTATTAATGTGACTAATTAAATGTTTGTATTTTTTAAGCACTAACTGTTTTTTTGATGGTCGTTTAGAGACTTTGAGAAAGTCAATAATTTTGATGAAATAGGACTGTAGACTCCAGAACAAAGTCCACATGGAATCCGTGATGTTGCTAGGATACAGCTATTAGTATTTTCAGTGGCTGGGTTATTTTTTGGTGTGTTGTTTTTTTTTTTAATAGAGTTGGCCTAACCTCTTACAAACAGTAGAAGAATATGTGACTGCCTGATCCCTTACACGGTGCTCCCTCAGTTTACCTTAATGAAGCCAAACTTGACCCTTTAATTTCAGCCACTTTTATGTGTGAAGAAGAAACACAAAGAGCAAGTTTGACCCAAATCTTGTTGGGTTTTTTTTAATGGATGTGCAGGATTTTCTCCCTGTGGGTGTTCCATTGCTGAAGTCAGTCTCCCTCTAGTGGTTTATTTCCGGAGGGGGCCTTTGCTTTGCTGGCTTGGACAGATACCGAATGTGATGGTGTGATGCAGAAAGCAGAGTGACCCCTATGAGCTGAACCGTAGAGCAGCGAGCTTGTATAAAAATATTGTGTCCTGTAATTTTTATATGTTAGAATGTACTTATTTTTTACAATATCCATAATAGTAGGGGGGGTTCCATCCCAGGCTCACTCTGCAGTCCAGACTAACGTGGCTTGGGCAGTGTGTAGGATGTGACTCTTGCACATTGTTTCCTTCAGCTGTACACTGGGAAGCCTGTAAAAAAAGATCAGTATTTAAGCTCATGTTCCACATCAAAGTCGATGCCAGATGTGGTGCCAATAACATTATAACACAGAATAGCATTGAGGATGGTGCTATTCTGGGATCCTCATGTTTGGGGAAGCCATATCTAAGTGAAACACTCTGCAGATATTTTACTGGAAAATCAGGAAAAGCAAGATGTTTGGAGTTTGTTTCCAACTTGTAACTTAACTCTGAGGTCTGTCAGGTTTCTTGCATTTATGCTCCTGACCTCATCTTTGCTGGGCATCTCTTTAGCACCTCAGAGAGTCTCAGTGCTTTCCAAGAGTGGGGAACAGGGAAGGATGAAAGCAGAAGCCCAGAATCCAAAGCTAAGTAAGAAATTCCAGTCTCCTAATACCTGGTGCATAGATTGGATGTTGGGTTAAGCCAGTTCAGCTCCCCAAAGATGGCTAGGTAAATAAAAAAAGGTCTAATCTAAAGCATGATGAAGTCAATCTATGCCCTTATTTAACTGTAAAGGGTTTTGGATGAGGCTTAGCCTTCCTTCACAAGTGGTGGTAACCAGAGAGAGCTGTGATTCTGGAATGCATCAAGGATTCTGGAAAGACTGATGTCTTTCCAACTTGTACACTAACTCGAGGTAGGTACTGCCTTCTTTGTGCTCGTATCTGGCAGAATTCCATCCTGTGATTTGCTTTTAAAATACCAAAAGAGCTATTGGACCCATTTTTTCCTTTATTAACTGTATTTATAAACCCTGGAGAAATCTAGGATCACCTGCCCCAGAAGTTAGCAAGCTCCCGTTCCATTTTCACAGGAGGTCATGAGATGCCATCGCCTTCCCCTGAAGCATTTTACAGAATGTTCAGTTATGTAGCAACTTTAAGGATAAGGTTTTACTTTTGTTTGCCTTTTACTTAATGCTCAGCTTCTATTGGGCAATCAGGAATCTTGGTCCCTTGAGAGACATTAAACCCCTTCCTTTGGATGCTGCTCCATAAACTCTGCACAGTGGTTTCCATGAGAGTGATTTTTGAGCCAATTTTGTATTTCATTTTTGTTTTCACTCTTCAGGATCAAGGTTCTACAGTGTCCTGGCCAAAGCTGACTTGATTTTAGTTTATAACTTGAGCAAGAACTATTCAATTTATTTTTGGTTATATTAAAAAAAAATGCATTTACTCCTAGGATGTAGACAAAATTCCTGTACTTTTTAACAGCTCTGCAGCTAAAAAAGCAGAGGTAAAAATTTAGTATGCACATGTCCTTTCTGAGATTTGTTCTGCCATCAGTCACCAACAGTAAGTTAATAGGATTCCCGTGTTTACAAGGACACTTATGAGATGCCCACCACCACACAACTGGCTTTACTTTTATGTAATTGTATATTTTTTTAGACTTTCAAAATGCATCTGTAGGAATTTTTTTAGTAAGGGAGGAAAGGGTCTGGTTGAACTGCACTTCTTTTTGGATTAGTGAATGGTTATATCAGTTACAGAAGCTGAGGAAAGGTTCCCCTGCTTGTTTGACTTGGGCAGGTTCATATATTTGAAGGAAGACTTCTCTGGGAGCTTGCAGGCGCCAGCTGCTTGAGGAGCCTCTCCTGTGGAGCAGGTTCTGTGTGGAAAACCTTCTGTCCCAGGCAGGACTGGACATAAGCCTGTCAGAAAAACAGGGGCAGTGAGCCAGGTTGTTTTTAACAAAACAAAGTTATGCAATATCATTTAGTTCTGACATGTTCCCAATATGCAGCAAATGAAGAACTCACTAAATACAGTATATCTCTGGCCATATCATTTGAATAAAACTTGTTTCCATGACAACCTCTGCTTAACAGCTTGGCTGATATGAAATCATTCCTAGATGAGGGAGCTTTTGCCAAAAGCATTGGGATTCAACACTTTAATATCGTGTTTTAGGGTTTAAAAACCATTTATTTAAGCCCCTGGAAGCAAATATCAACTGAAATCCCTTCATCCTCACCTGTGCTTTGGCTCTCGGTTGATCAGTTTATCTTCCTGGGAACCTCTCAGAAGCAGCTCCTGTGTTACTTAATATGCTTCTGAAGTCCCAGGCAGTGTTTCAAGAGCAACTGATCGTGACACCAGCGTTTGGTAGAGAAATTACATTTCATGGCTGTTGGCTCAGGCCGTGAGGCAGCAGCGGCAGCAGCTGGGCACAGCAGCCGGGCACAGCAGCCAGCATCATTTCTCCAGCCATCCCTCAAGTCCAGGAAGGTTTATGTTCCAACCAGCTCTGCCTCAGAGTGAAAAAGAGGAGATTCAGCTGGAGAGAGGTCTAGCTAAGGTTTCACACCATTCATTTTGTGTCAGGAGCACTGAACAAACCCAGGTTATCTCTTAGATGTTTTTTAAGGTGCGGTACCTGTCGCCTCAGACAGCTGTGGAACGCTTCCAGGGTGGAAATGCACTGTGACTGCTCGTATGGTGCTTGTTCCCTTCCTCCCTTCCAGGTGCTACACTGCATTAGAATATAGCTAAAATAAGCCTAAGGCTTTCCTAATATTTCTCATGTACACAGACATTGCAGTTGCCACAGTGATGGTGCACAACTGTCAGCAGGAGAAAGGAAAGTCCTGATGGTTTTAAGAGGCATTACGCCCCCTCAAAACACCATTATATTGGAGCAGGGGGATTTCCTGCACCAGCTGGGAGCAGGGACTACAGCAAAATCTACTGGAACAGGCAAATAATGTTTCAAGCACATGTAATGTACCCATTGCTGTCAAGATTTTGGGATTAGCAAGGATTATAAGGGTAGGGATTTAAACCTCAAATAAAACCATGGAAAGATGTATGAAGTATTCATTGTTTCTTCTGGCTATAATGTGCCTTCTTCAGCTCTAATTCACCCCAGCATGGGGCGACTTGGGCCTTTGTGTGGCAAAAAGGTTCAGGTACCTAAAACTGGATGCAGACAAGCAGTGCTAGGAGCACATAATATGGGGCAGAGCAGCATTCCCCCCTCCAGTTTGTTGGTTTGTTTTTCTCCCCAGTTGTTACCTGGGAAAATTTTGGCTGTTAGCTATTGGAAATGAGCTGAGCTAATCCACCAGCTGACTCCTGCTCTCTGCCCCACAGTCCTGCTTTGTAAGGCCTTAACAGAAAATTAGCAGTTTACCTGGGGAGTTCTGCAAGGGAAAGAAAGATGTGGCTAGGAGGAGGTGTGAGGAATGGAGCCAGAAGCCCTTTCTGTGCTGGTGAGCTTTAAGCAACTAATCTCTGCACCATCTTGTAGCACAGGGCTGCACTGTAACACAGTTCGCTTCTGGTAAAGCTGCTTGAGAAGGTAGAAGAGCACAGGAGGCATCACCAGGGTTTCCTTAAAAAGAAACCTTCCAAATACATAGCAAACACTGTTAAAATACATTTTTAATTCAAGTCCTATAAATACCTCTCTGAAAGTGGTAATAACTTCCTGGGATTTTTAATCTCTGAAATGATTTCACTCAAGGTGTGCTGGCAGCATGAGGTAGCTGAGCAGAATCAGGATGCTGTGCTCGTGATCATTTTTCCTTGTGAGATTCATTTCAGGAGACTCTTTTTTTTCTCTGTGTCACGACTTCTTAGAAATCTCTGTAGGCAAAGGATGCGTTAATTTGATGCATCCTGTGATTGCCCTTCCTCCACCACCAAATTAATTTACTGTTAGTTGAGATTCCCACAACGTTCCTTGTGCCACTGTGAAGCCTGGTATTTACCGATGTAAATAAGGAATAAACAGAGGCTTTACATATCTCATTTGCAATAATGATACAGGCTGTGCCTCCTGGCTCTCGCTCCGTGTCTCAGAGGTGTGGGGGTTTTATTTCTATAGCGTTCCTTGCATCCCAGGTTGTTTATAACAGAATGATTTGTTTTCAGCACAAGCTGTAATGTTTTAACTGATGAGCAGCTCCCTCATAATGGAATCTGGAGGTTTTCACTGAAGCGTGTGGTTTCATCAGAGGCAGGTGCTGGATTCAAAGTTAGTTTTTGTAATACACTCTAGTGGGCTTGGCCTTATTTCCAGAGTGATGCTGCTGCACATCCAAAATTTAACACTGTGTTGGCAAGCTCAGCAGAGGACACCGAAAATGTGTTAGGCATGGAGAGTGTCATCAGCAGGCACAGAGGCAAGACGTGGCCCTTTAGGGTCATAAGAAATTATCACTCTCCTCCTCTCCTCCTGTCTTCTCCAGCTCTTCTGAGAAAATATGTGCTGAGATACAGCCATTTATTGTAGGGTTTTTTTCAGCATTAACATTTTTGGTGGGCTCATCATTAAAATAGAGAGAAAATGCTCAGAGTGGGCATACCCATGAATTTTTAGATTCCAAGCTCTCCCAAATGGTCATTATCTTGCCTTCTATTTAAAGAGGAATAAATTAAATTGCAAGAGATGGTGCAACTGGTTTTGCAGATCCTATTTAATTTGGACTAGCATTTTCTATCTGTACAATGTAATAATTAACTTTTTGTGTTTCTTCATTGTCACTATGCAGACTGCTTTTTATGGGTGAACTCTGCCCTTTCTTACTGTTGGATTTTTATTTCTTTAAAGGAGTGTGTCTTTATTGATTTTTCTTTTAGGATGAAGTACATATAAAAATTATTCATCCTACTAAATGGGCTTGCAATGAAATCTGTGTGATTCATGGTCTTTGATCCTGCTATCACTTATGTGGGTGTTTAACTTTACTACTGTGCACAGTCCCAATGGTGAGAATCTTAATTTAAAAAGTACTATTCTAAAAATAATGTGAGGGGTTTTGCACGTGTCCATGTTGGATTGTGAGGAACATCTCCCCATAAAACCAGGCAGGTAAACTAAATGAGCTGTAGAGAAGATGGGAAGACAGAGAAAATATAATATCCCAAGTCTGGAAAGGTTCATTGTTGCGGTGTCTCCATCCATGGTCAGTCTGCACAGTAGCCATCCCTTCACTGTGAATGTAGAAAACATTTTGTCTTAAAACTTGGGTTTTTAGAAAGATTTAGTGTTTTGGTCAGCATTGCCAAGCCAAACTGAGCACAAAGGTTATTTTGCTCAGTAAGGCAGCCCCAGAGGCACGTTGGGTCTGCGATGTGACCTGTGTGTGTGCGGAGAAGGGGCTGCCAGCAGTGTGTGTAAACAGGCAAGGGTCTTGTGTCCTGAAAGTGGGAGCTCTAGAGAGATTTAGAGTTTTGGTCAGCACTGCCAAGCCAAAACGAGAACGAAGGTTATTTTGCTCAAAAAGGGCACTCCAGAGACTCGTCGGGTCTGCGGTGTGACCTGTGCATGTGCAGAGAAGGGGCTGCCAGTAGCGCCGCCGTGGAGGGGGGTGGCAGTGGGCACCCTGTGTGCCCCAACGCCTCGTGGCCGTGGGTTGTTGTAAAGGTCTAAGGAAGAAGATCAGCGATTCCCTTCAGCTATGCCCTGCAGGAGGGGCACTGACGGGATGGCCCGAGCCCCTGTGCCCCTTTGGGGAGCCACCCATGCGCTCCAATGGTCCCCTGGCCATGTCCATCCCTGTCACCACCCTGCCCCTT
>VZRR01008867.1:949891-994359 GCA_013398015.1 Oreocharis arfaki
GGACCTTCTGGCTGGACAAGTGAGTGGGGCCGGGGGGGCGGCGGGAGATGGGGAAACCCCCCAAATCCGTCTAGGAAGGGATGCGCATCTCTGGGATTATCGGCTCGCCCGTCCAACAGACTGGATCCGGGAAGTTAATCCTGGGCTGCATATGGGAAACGTGCTGGTGCGGGGGACTGTCCCGATGCCTGTCCCCATCGAGGGAATCGGGAGCGGCTCTGGGACCCGCATATTGAAATTGGTTTGGAAACGCTTTCGGTTTTGTAGTTCAGCTGGACACACATTGGTCCAGGCACCGTCGGTGCAGGTTTGAGCTCTAAATTTAGAGATGACGCTCGTCAGCCCCGGGAATAGAAACGTAAAGGTTGTGCTTCGCTGCTGTGGTTTGTGCACTCCTGCTGCCCCAGATGGACCCGATCCCACCGATTGTGACATGCCCGATCTTACAACTCTTTAATATCAGGTTTGGCTCCCACCGACTGTGACATGCCCGATCTTACAACTCTTTAATATCAGGTTTGGCCCCCGTAGGTGATCAGCTCTTAAAATCCAAAGTGCTATGTTTTGAAGGATTAGCTAAAATTTATTAATTATGTGCAGGTTAGTGTTACGTTTCATGTGCTTGGAGTTTGAGCCTCTAATGCTGTGGGAAGAGGCTGCCAAGGGAGCTCACCCGTGTGGTGCACACAGTGAGGCATAGGGAAGAAGTGCCAAAGCCAAAACTGAAAAAGAAAGTTTCTAACCAGCATTTGATGTTGTTTTCCTAGCATGTATTTTCTAGCATCTTGTTTTTTAATCTACAGGTTCATTTTCTCATTTTTTTCGTGTATTTCTCCTTTCTCCCCACTCCAAAAGGAAAGTTTATCAGCGTTTCTGCCACTGAACATACTGGCCCATGCTACTGGTAAAATAGTCCTCTTTAGTTATTCTTCTGGTAGCTTTTCAACTCATGACAGAGAAACCACAAGGAACTGTTGAAAATGCACAAATATTCTCATGTCCTGCAAATCAAAGCTAATAAATTAACCTACCAATCATTTCTGATTAATCCTTTTGCAGTCATGATGCAGTTATGGTCAGGTTCAGGATCTGAGTTGTATTTTTGCTTAGTTTTAAAAAAAGCATCATTTGAACTGGTGTTTAATCAAGTCCCAACCAGGTCTGTCTGTTTACACAAGCCATGTGGAGATAAGCATGTCTATTTTTTATAATCAGTGTCAGAAGTTAAAATCTATTTTGAGTTCCCGAGTCCTGTCATTTTTTTAAAGTCTTAGTTCCACACTGTTTTAGACTCTTAAAATTCACTTATTCTATAGACTATTTTTTGTCTATTCAGATCACATGTAAAAGCGTTTAATTTGTATTGTTGTTTCTTAACTTATAAAGCCAAGACTGCATATATACAAAAACAAAAAAAGTGGGACCATATATGCTCACAAAACTGTGTGTTTTGTTTACTAGCAACAGGGATAGAATAATGACAGGGAACAAGAATGACAGCAAACAAGACATGTTTTATACGCTCAAAAATCATTTAAGGCAATAAAAAGCACACAAGAGATGGAACCGTGATCTTAAATTTACTGCTGTGTGTGGAAGTTCACGTCTCTCTGCAGAGCCCCACAGAAGTGGCTGGGACATTTATTGGTACATCCATAGAGATTTGATGGAAGCTTAAGCTTGTATTGGATGGACTTTCCGTAGCAGATAATTGTGGGCACTTTTCAGCCTACTTCAGTAGCACCTAGTGTGGAGCAGTGCTGTTTCCTCAGCAGATGGTATTGATTTTTGACCGCTGCTACATTTTACCCTGTACTTGCAGAGAAAAGCAGGAAGAAATGATGCTTAAGGATAAATTGATGTTGAGATGGATATGTAGTTATCTCTTTCTATTAAATTACTGTGAGAGAGATCCACGACATACAATTTTAAGATCTCTAAAATTTATCTTTTCATTAAGTCATGCTGTTAAAATAAATATCCATCAGCTAAGTGGTACTTTCTGTAGCAACTAGTGATGTGCTACCCTTGGGGTTCACTGCCTTGCTTTTATCATAGCAGCGCTGGACACATCCCCTGCTTTAGAAGTAAATGCCTTTGTTTTATCTGCATCAGCACTTGTTTCCGTGAATGCCTTGGCACAGGCTGAACATCTAGAGGCTGGCATCCTGTGGCCAGGTCCTGGTTCATTGCCATCATCCCACACATGCCATGGGGCATCTGCACTTCCTGCTAGTGCTAAGCCTTTCTTGGTATCCGTGTCTGAAATAGCAACCATCTGATAGTGCTCTCTGCTATCTTACCCTGTAAATGCCTTAGGAAAATGAGCATGATGAAAGCTTTGGAAGAATATTATTCACCAGTTTGACAAGTAAGATCCTATCTATGATCTTCAAATGCTCACAGGTCAGCAGTTTCAAAGAAGGTGCAGAGAAGCTGGCAGGTGTTTTCCTCTTAAGACAAATGAGATTTCCTTTTTAACTGTTAAAATGTTCCAAGGTCACGCGCTAAAAGTTTGGAAAACAGGAGTTTAGATCTGCTGTTTATTTTGTCCATTCTACAGATTTCCAGGTTCATACCCACATGTCTCATTGGGAGGATTTTTGTCTCCAGTGATGTTAGGGAGCAGGGGGAAATTCAGCAAGGATTGCAGGCGTTTTTGGTGCCGCCTTGGGAAGCTGATTCATGCTGGTGGCTCTTTACACTTGCGTTTTTCTCGGTAAGAGTCCCGTTCTGCTTGTAGTGGCTTCTGGCTCTGAAGTGAAAGGTTGCCCTCTTAGGTTTTGCTACATTGTATAGTCTTTCAGTTATTTTTTACAACAAAGTGTCAATATGCATCACTGAATATAAAAAATTAAAAATGAGCATTCCCACTCTGATCACTATATTGTGTAGCACATTCAACACAGGGATTGCACAAAAGGAAAAGTCAAGTGACAGGACCATCAAGGACTGGGATGTCCTGGATAACAAGCCACATTATGCACTTGAAACCATCCCTTAATGGCATTTGGGGTTGTGGATGTGGGTGTGGTATTTGTGTAAATACAAAGCTGTGAAGATGATTGTACTTTTTGATGTACATGTGAACATGATGCTAATATATTACTTTGTAAACCTTGCAGATCCCAGCTGCCGCTTAGCCTGGGTGACACAATGCCATCTCATTGTGGCTTAACCCCAGGCAAAACCCAAACACCACATGGGCGCTTGTTCACTCCCCCACCAGCGGGATCAGGGAGAGAATTGGAAGGGTAAAAGCTGGAAAAGTCGTGGGATGAGATAATGATGGTTTAATAGGGAAAGCAAAAGCTGCACATGCAAGCAAAGCAAAACAAGGAATTAATTCACTGCTTCCCATGGGCAGGCAGGTGTTCAGCCATCTCCAGGAGAGCAGGGCTCCATCCTGCATGACGGTGACTTGGGAAGACAAACACTATCACACCGAACATCCCTTCTTCCTCCTTCTTCCCCCCATTTTATATACTGAGCACAGTGTGAGATAGTCTGGAATATCCCTTGGGTCAGCTGGGGTCAGCTGTCCTGGCTGTGTCTCCTCCCAGTTTCCCATCATTTTGCAGGATCATGGCCTGCTTGCCCTATTTTCTCGCCTGACTTCGAACAATGCCCTTTAGATAATCTTAATTCTCTTGCAAGAATAGTTTAACTCTTCAGTATCTTTTTGAGGGGAAGCATGTGCTTATAAACATTGTCAAATAAGCAGTGTTATTTGTCTGCTCAAGCAAAGACAAAATATTCTTACATAAGGTATTATCCTTATGTGCTGATTTTTCTCTCTGTATGTTACAGATGAGTTCTATATAAAGCTTGGTAGATACATTTTGATAACTGAACCATTTTAATAATGTGTTAATCTTCATAACTGAACACATCAGATATTTGAAACTAAACTTAATAATTTCCCTTCTTCCCTATAGCAAAATTTATTTATCTAGGATCATCTATTTCATCTATTACAGCGTATGAGTAGGTGGCTTACAATAAAAAATGATGGTTAATATTATAAGAATGTTCAATCCAGTAAGTGCATTTTGACAGGCTTTGATGGCTTGAAATCAGTCTTTGTATTCAGAATGAGTTACCAGATTTATTTAGTTGCCACAGCATGTTTTTGACTTTATGCTTTTAAAGTAAATATTTTGCTTTTTTCTACCAAAAGCAGTTGTGGCTAAGCACTTACAGGGGTATTTTCAAAACTGCTTGGCAGCTTTTAAAGCTCCCACTAAAGCTGTGATGAGATTCCCACTGGGAAACAAAGGCCAGTGTGAGCACATATGAAACAACTTCTATACTTAATTCTTTGCAGAAAAACAGAAAAGCTACAGTTCAGCATCAGAAATTAACATAAGCACAACCACCTGGAGGTTTATTCATGGATAAAACAATGGAATTTATCTTTGTGTCCTTTGTTCTTTATTCGTGCTGGAATAATGAAGGAGTAGTGAAGCAAGCTGGTATTAGGATTCATTTTGTGGAGATTATTCCTGTTTCCACGTTCCTGTGTGATTCACCATGAGATGCTGTGCAGTTGGTCTGGCCTGATTAGGCAACACAATTAGTCCTAAAACTGCAGTAAATCTTCTCCTATAAAGGTTCTGAAGATGCAGTGGCATGACAGGGCATGAAACGGGCAGACCAGGAGAACCACTGAGTATTTCGTGTGCAGACTCTCCATGGGAAACCCAGATGCACAACTGTAGGTAAAGTGGTGACAGAACAACTATTTCCACCCCCAGAGGATCTGTCAGTGCCAGGCTGGTGCCGTGATACAGCTCTTTCCTGTTACTGTGCCCATGGGGATTGGCAGGGCCTGCTGAGTTCTTGGAAACGAATTGTTCACCATGGCAATAACTGACAGGTCAGTAGGGCATACTGGGTTAATTTATTGCTGATGGCAGTAAAATTATCTGAATGGGAAGAATCCTGTAATGGCTTCATTTCGAGGGTCAATACTTGCAGGGTGTCGTTCTGTAGGACCACATGTATTGAGGTTTTTAGTAAAGTACACAACTGTCTTACTACTCCAACCTATAGTGCAAGTTTTTGCTGGAGAGTTACAGAAATAGGAATTTCTACAGATTCTTTCACTTGAAAATCATCTGTCATTTCTGCTAACTTGATTTAAACTGTGCCCTCAACTAAAAAAAAATAAATCTCAGTTTCGTGGGTTTCAAGGCGCAAAACTCCTGAGTGGTCATCTGCATGGATCTGTTGAGTTTCTGGGTGACTGTCACAGAAACACTACAGTTTAGATTTGTCAGCAGTCTGGAATTTTGCAGGAAATTCAAGGCTTTTTTTTTCTGGTCTGTATTAAAATACTGTCTCTGCCTTATAATCATGCATTAAACCAAATTTGTGCAGGTGTAAATTCTGGAGCAAATGATCCTGAACTTTTAAATTAATGCATCATCATTTTCTCAATTACATTTTTTTACTAGAATTTTGGATTTGTTTGATTGTTTTTCAGCTAAAACCATTTGGGTGTTTGTGCTCATATCCATGAATGACTGGCACTTTCCAGAGCTGAGTGAAAGGCTGAAATAACACGGTAATCTGGTGGGCCTGGAGCACTTACCAGGCAGGCTACTAGGAAGAAATGGTCACTCACTATAACGTTTAAAATAGGTAATTTGCTGGTTGGTTGGTGCTTTCTGCCAGCTGATCACAGTTTCTCCAGAAAATGTTATTTGCAGCTATCAAAATGAACCATTTTATAACCTCAGAGTGGAATTTTCTGTCTATCTAAGCTGCTCTTTTAAATGGCATTAAATTTGCTACATGGCTACCATGATGATCTAGGTAACCTTTGAAGGCTGTGGCTAGAGAATACATTTCAATCTTCTATTTGAGTAGACCTTACTATTAAAGCAACTCAGTGGCAGTATCAGCACGAGGATATCAAGTGATGATAATATATGTTGTACAACATATGTAATGCCAGATGCCTTGGTGACTGCTAAGCCACCAGTGGCAGAAATAGCGCAGAAGAGAAGTAATTTCTTGGGCAGCGGGGTGAGACAACAAGAGGCAAAATTTATCTCAGGATAATTTTGCTTGTCCGTGTTCTATTCTACATGGAACAAAGTGTTAGTAGAGAGGCGCTAGTTTGGTCAGCAAGAAAAAACCAAGGGGTAGTTTGTTGTGAATCTACTACTCTCTACTGACAAATAGTTAAATCACTTGATAAGTTTTAAAGTCTGTTTTAACTACCTTTTTTTGTGCCTTCGAAAGCAATCTGACTGGCTCTGTTTTTGTTAAATTCTGCGACTTTCTCTGTTTGCTTTTCAATTCCGAGTGTAAAGTGTATGTAAAAAATGCCCAAACACACACAAAAAACCCCAGACCCCCAAACTTTACTATGATAATTCCTTTTATCACATTGATCACAGATTTTTTTTTTGTTGCTGGTTTCAAGTTATCACTTTTTTCATGAGAGTTCTCATAGCTCATGAGCCACTGGACTACAAGCTGTGCCATGGTGATTTCTTCTTGGTTTTTTTGTTTGTTTCCCGCCAGTTCCACCATTGTAATGCGTTCTTAGGTCTGCTAATTAACAGGCAAATAGTAAAGTAGATGTTGGTTTGCCTGTTTTATACTGAAAAAGTTGGGAGGTATTTTTCTGCTGGTTTTGTATGTATTTTTAAAGCAGCTCATTTTAATAGAAGCCTTGAAAAAACCTTAGAGCTATTATTAGACTTTTGAAGATATGATGCTGTTTCAGTAGTTTTGCATATTAAATTTCTTCCTTTACATGAATATCTAGGGTTTGCCCAGAGCTTCAATTATATCTGTAACAACTGAGAGTAACTTCAGTTACTCAGAGTAACTGAGTGTTTCCCTAGACATATTTCATGCTGATCAGATATATCAGGGAGGGATGCTGAGATCTGGTTTGCTTTTATCCTTTCTTCAGCTGGTACCCGAGCAACAGCTGCGTTTTCTTCTGTTTCCTTAAACCTGCTCTCTTGCTTCTGTTTCCAGATTTAGTAATTTTACACATTTTTGTTTCCTCTTCTGAGACACAATGGGAGGTTGCTTTTGTCTTTGATCTTCATTTTTCTTTAGAAATCCTACTTCAGCTTCTGAAGGCAAAAAAAAAAAAAAATGTTTCCAGTTCTAAGAAATTGAATGTGCCTTAGCAATTTTGACCTCATTCCCCCAAAATTGTGCATGTGGGATTGTGTGCTGGGAATTGTAAGGTGGGTGTTACGATGCACTGTTAGTGCAGTGACAGGAACGCAGGGATGTCTGGGGGTGTGGATGCACTGTCCCATGTCTCATGCACTGAAGAGTCAAGAAAAAGATTATAAATAGAACTATTTAGGTTGGAAAAGACCTTTCAGATGATGGGATGCAGCTGGTGCTGTGTGTGCACCTAAAGAATCACAGAATATCCTGAGTTGGAAGGGACCCATGAGGATCATCATGTCCAGCTCCTGGCCCTGTACAGGAGCATCCCCAAGGGTCATGCCCTGTGCTTGAGGGCATTGTCCAAGTGCTCCTGCAGCTCTGGCAGCCATGGGACTGTGACCATTCCCTGGGGAGCCTGTTTAGTGCCCAACCACCCTCTGGGGGAAGGACCTTTTCCTGATATCCAGCTTAAACCTGACACAGCTCCAGCCATTCCCTTGGGTCCTGTCAGTGGTCACTACAGAGTTCAGTGCCTGCCCCTCCACTTCCCCTCATGAGGAACTTGTAGACTGCAGTGAGGTCTCCCCTCAGACTCCTCCAGGCTGGACACACCAAGTGACCTCAACCACTCCTCTAATGGCTTCCCCTGGAGGCCCTTGAGGAGGGAAGCAGCCATGCGTGGGAGCTGGTGATGGCCAGTATGAGGGTGAGCTACAGAAGATGAACCACACCTGGTGTACCAGAGTGTCTGGCAGTGAGACCAACCCAAGGATCGCTTGGCTTGATGGGGCGTGCTGGTGGTAGATGTCGCTTGAAGGCATCAGTGCTGGCGGTGGAAGAACTGTCCGGAGTCATGGAGGTTCCCTCGGTGTGTTGGGGGACATAGCACATGGTGGGAGAGCTGCTCTGTGGGAATTGTGCTTCTCCCCAGCCCGTGTGCGTGTCCCATCCATTGTGGGTAGCGAGGAGCTCGTGGCTGGTGCGGCCGGCCTGGTGAGGGTGGGGCGGCCGGTGAGGGAAGGTCCCGCCCTGCCCGCGGCCCGCCATTCCCGCCTTCCCGCCGCCTGTGCGCCTGCGCCACCTAGCGGCCCGCGCTGAGGGCCCGGCGAGGCTGGCATACACAAGCTGCAGATGAGCTTCCTTTTCAAAGTGTGAAGCACCGGGAGCGCCTTAAAGCGCTAAAAATGGGGGCTGGGGTGTATTAAATGCAATTGAAAATAATTCCGGCGTAGGATCATGCGGTCCCCTTCTGGCAGCCCCTCACCTGTGAACAGCAGGGCGCTGAGGGTATGTGGTAGCTCTGAGAGCAGCACTGTGCTGCTTGGCTAAAACTCCTAATCCTTCTGTTTAATTTTACAAATTACCTGGCAAATACTAATTTATTTGCAAGTATAAAAGAACTTTAACTCCTGTCTTTAAATGACTCGTGATAATTTGGAGTTGGACTTCCCCTTTGATGTGTGAACACTTCAACTTCTCACTCATGTGATTCACGTGTCCTCTCCATCTCCCTTCTCCCCCTCCTTGATAAAATAAATATTTTAATTAATGTGAGCTTTGTTTTCAAGGTCACTTCCTGGTACAACAGCAGCTGAATGTGCATTAAATTTGAAGAAGATTTATACAGTACAAACAGTGCAGGTAAGGCGTCTGGCTCTGCTACAGGAGCTGCCACGTGTTATTAATGTAACTTCACACCTTAAGTTTCGTTTTTCCTCCTAGGATGAGTCACACCTCTGGCTTTGCTTACCTGAGGTGTGAAACGTGACTGCTACTGGTGTTGTGTGTTTGTATTACTGAGTCAGTGTTTGAATTGCATTTGGCTTTCTGGACAAGGAGAGGAGGAGGCCTATTGGATTGGGCATGCTGGATTCTTAAACCTTCTTGAGTTTCCACTAGTACATTGAATATTTATATTTGATGTACTTTAAGTATTTTCCCAGCCTTTTCTCCTTTTTTTAATACAGAAATTAATTACGTAAAGACTAAAAATTGCAGCATGTGGGTTTGGTTTTTTTTTTGGTGGAGTTTCTCTCCTTGAGTATGTATCTAAAAAAAGATTCTAGCAAACTGAATTAAAGGACTCTTAAACCGTGTGATACTTGCAGTAGTGAGAAATTCTGCATGTCTGTGTCATCTACCATTGCCTAGTAGTGGGCACCCCTTGCAAGTAAAATTGTATTTCTGTTTTAATACCACAGTTAGCATGAAGTGTAGCGAATTGGTATTTGTCTCACCTTAGTGCTAAGCTGACTAGTTCACTACGTCTCAGAAATTTTAAGGTAATTCCAGACCCTTCTCTTTGAGAAGCACAGCTGTAGCAATGTACTGAAGTTTTAAATAAGGCTTTCTCCTGAAGGTCTCCACAACTTGTTACATTGCATGAGATTTCCAACCCCAAAACCTTCCAAACTACAGCCCTAGTTCAGGATGAAAAGAGCTCCCTAATGTTTCCACAGCCATCTACCAGTGTACCTCTGCTACTTCTTCTGCAAGGGTTTGGGCACACAACCAGTTAAGAGTAAGATTGTAGTTGAAATGGGTGTTTCATACCAAGTTTTTATATTTTTAGTAGTCTTCCATTTCTTCTTGTGGCTGGGTAAAGGTAATGGCTGTTAGGCAGAGTAGCCAAGGGCCACAAAATTTTATCACATTATGTTGCAATCCTTGTTTCTGAAGTTGTGGTAGTGATTAAGTATTAGATAATACTTAATGTATTAGATAATACTTAGATATTATATCTAGATAATGCTTAATGAGTTGCACTAATGATTAATATTGCATCACCACATGTTGATGCAACTTAAGTCTTTAAAATAATCTTTTCTATTTCCAACTGTTGGATAAAGAGAGAAGAGATTGTGACCTTTTCAGTCATCTCTCCCTGTTACTACTGCTTTTGGGTGCCTTTTTATCCACCCCAAACCTGCATGACAGCTTCTGCTTTTACCAGCAGAAACTCTGGGAAGTAATCCAATGGTGCCTGGTAACTTGGATCTTTGAATTTTCCCCCCACTCCTGTATTGACACGTGCATCTCAGGTTTTTTGCATCTGGTTGAACCCTTTCACTCAGACAAACTAGTTGGGTTGCTGGTTAGACATTTAGTTCATCAGAATTATTGTTTGTGGTGTTTTTGTAACTCAGGATAATCATAATGAAGCTTAGGCTGGTCTTAAGTGAAGCAAGGTGGATATTTGATATATTTTTTTAATATGCAAAGGAAGTTTTATGTACTGGTTTGTTCTGACATGCTCAGTGTAACTCTGGTTTTGATGATTTTTTTTTCTCTCTGTATTCGAAAGGATAATCCACATTTTGACTGCTTCCTTTTTTTCCACCTTCACTTATGCAGGATTGGCATGTAAAAAAAATAAAAGTAGAAATGCACTTGTAAGAAGTTCTTTTCAGAGTGTTTTATTATAAGATAGAAGATGCCAGTTCTCCAGGAGAAGCATGTGTAATTGGTTCAGAGAAAATTAGCAAGGAAATAAATCTGCATGAAACACTCTCTTTTGTTAATGCAACTAATATTTTTCCTTTTCAAGGATTTCTGGAGTGTCTACAACAACATTCCTCCTGTGACAAACTTGCCTCTGAGATGTAGCTACCATTTAATGCGGGGACAAAGGCGCCCGCTTTGGTACGTGTGTTGTCATCAGTCATTTCTGGGAATGAGCAGGGGAATAACCTGAGGGGGTGAAAGCTGTGGGACAGCAGTGTCTTGTTTCTGTTGGCTGCAAACACCTGAACTTAAGAGACCTATGAAAGAAATACCCCGAGGTTCTTGTTCAGTTCAAAAGTGACTTGTACCAAAGAGTCTTTAGTAAAAACACAGACTGTAATTTCATTGTCCACCTCTGGATGTAAATGTACAAAAATAGATTATGAAATAGAAGCTAAGAAATTAGAATATGACTCTGAATTTCAATTCAGGAGTACACAGAAAAAGTTACTTCTATTTGAGTTTTTTTAGCTTGCACATTATTTCCTTCCACTGAAGCTGGTGAAATAATGATGCAAACAACTGATGGTCCTTAACCCTTTTTCACCTGTGCAAAAGTACAGGTGAAGTACATGCTTCATATGCCTACGCATGCTCATGTGCCTTGGATCAAAAGTAATTTAAGACCTTATGAGGTGATTCATTGCAGCAATTCCTACTTGATTGTAGAATAGTAATGGAATAAAGTATAAATAGTTGATGTTTTCCTTTCAGAAATCAAACTTGGCATCTCTTCTTCCAGTTGCAGTTCTGTCGCATCTCAGAGAACCTCAGCACTTTCTGAAGAGTTTTGATCTTTTTGGTGTCATTTGCATAGATTGTGATTGCACTAGGGTTCTTTAACTTGATCATAGTTGTCTAGCTTTGTACTACAGGAGATTTCTGTCCTAATCTACTGGAGATGTAAATTTTCTAAAGTGAAATGCATCTGAAGGTCATGTTACTTTTCTGAAAATACTGTGACTGGTCAGGATAGCTAAAGTGGATATGAAAAAATATTGGTGTCTGTATAAATCAACTGGGCTATCATGTGCAGGTCTTCATATCTTTGTAGGGATGAATGAGATCATTTGGGGGTTTGATTTTTTGGTTTTGTTTTTCCTATTTTTAGTTTTCATTTGTTAAGTGACTATTAGAGGTATAAAATGCAAAGATCATTTCTGAAAATTAAACACTTTTTTTTTTTTAAGCCTATCAAAGTAATATTGCATTTTAGGAAAGGGATTGCAATAGATTGATCTCATCATCAGTTATTTGCTAACTTTTCAATAATTACTGCCAAGAAGCTTTTTTCAGATTACCATTACAGCATACTGGCCAATTTCAGCATTTTATATTTTTTTTCTTTTAGAAAGAAAGAAATCTTGAAGTAAGAATTGAGGATGCAGACTTTGAAGATGTCCTCCTAAAGTTTCCCCCTCTTTTCCCCAGCATCTGTCAGGATTGGTGGGAGACCATTGATCCTGAGGAATCTCTGTCGGTGTTATACTGAGTTTAGATACTCCGAAGATGAATTTTTAGGTTATTTAATTTTGCCTTTACAGAGTTTTTACAGGAAACTAGAAGCCCTAATTTAAAGGCTTAGAAAAAGAATTGTGACAGAATAAACTTGAGAAGCTCACAGGTTAGTGCATTGTGCCTTTGTCATTACAAGGCAGTTCAATGGTTACATCTGCCCTGACCCTGGGCAGCTCCAGTCTTTTTTTAATAAGGGCAATTAATTTCTAGCTGTCACAGAACTGAAATGAAGTGTGCTCATGTTCTTTTATTAAATTGAATAAATGAAAGAGTAATAAGCTGCTTCTATGAAAATATGCCAGAGGTTTTCCAAAATTAAAGGTTACCATAGTAAAATGTAAAATTGTTTTGTGGCCCGTTCCCATACAGTGTTTAGCGACTTCAGAGATGGTCTGTAGTCAGGGAAAATATAAGCATTTTCCAACACACAAAACTTAGGAAAGGGATTAGGTGTTGAGAGATACACTTCATATGAACAATGAAGGAATTATCTCTGATGTCAGAAGTCAGAGTCATGCTCCCTGGAGTTAGTAATTGCATTTCAGATGGGATTTTTCTGGGAAAATTAAACCACAAACATAAGGTTATCTAAATGTGGATTTGAATGTTTATTTTCACTGATCTATTTCCCATAACAGGGAAGAAGAGAGCAATGCCAAAGGAGGTATATGGAAAATGAAGGTCCCTAAAGAAAGTACGGTATGTTATATTGACTCTTTATTCAGACCTTGTTTAGTAAGGGAGTTTCTTTAAATTCTGTTTGATAACGCTGTTGTAAAGCTTTTTACTTCTTGCATCACCCAACACAACAACCAAACACTACTTTAACTTCCATAACCTTTTAAAGAGAATGAGCAGAAGTTTCTTTTCCAATAATTCAGTATCTCTTGCTTTAGATAACATTTGGCAATGTATTATAAAACAAATGAAAGCTGCAGTGTTTCCAACATGGTAATTTATAATCACCTTTGTTCTCGAGACTGTTTGCTTATAGGCATACAAAGAAAAATCGAAAGACCTTTTCCTGATAATCTATGCGAAATTATATATTTTTTTCATTTGAAAGTGTGAAAGATGAAGTCTTTTCAGGTATATCCTTGAGCTCTAATGAAATAACTGTGTTTCTCTTTGCCTCCCTAATCAAATGCATGTGAGTAACTTCTGTGAACTGCCACAGAAAGGAGATTTGACCTCTTCACACATGGTGTTTATGTGTGTAAGTGTGCTCTGGATCAGGCCTTTAAACAGAAAAAGTGAAGTGTCAGAAAAATGTGACAGCCTTGCAGAAGGCATTAAATGCTGAAAGATGGTACTCAAAATTTCAGCCAAAAGTTAATTGATTTTTGCCTGTGGGCTTTTCCTTGTATGTGAGTTGCAGCTTTCCTCGCCTGCAGTCCCAAGTGGTCACAAAAGACTGAAATTGAAATTGTCTTTTTCGTCCTATAATCCAAGGTGTGAAGATTGTCAGAAGTGACAAGTGGTTTGGAGAGCCTGAATTACTGGGCAGTGAATTTAGGGACCCCAGAGGCCTTGTTTTTAGGGGCTGAATGACAGCCCCTTTTTGATATGAAGGTACTTTTGATCTCTCAAACTATGCACCACATGGCCTCAGTCACTTCTGAAAGGTTTGCTTGAAGGTGAACTTCAGTCAGCTTTCAGTGCCTTGTAAATAGCAAAAATAACACCTTTATGCCTGTTTCTCATTTTTTTGGCTTCATTCTTCATCACATGTGGGCACAGCTTCTCCTTGGCTAAGATGAACCATCTTGTACAGACCTAACAATTAATTATATAACACAGCATGCACTTACAGTAAATATTTTTTTTTGTCTAGACAACCTCAGAAAGAGAAGACACTCAAAACTGAGCTAGTAAATCTAACTTTTAAATTAAAACATAATAATGCAAATGTAACTTTTTTCTGCCTCCTTAGGCTGCAGTTTGGAAAGAGGTACTGCTAGCAACTATTGGAGAGCAATTTACAGATTGTTGTGCAGCAGGTAATGATTGAGACATTTCTTCATCATTTCTTTTCACCATATTTCCTTCTTTTCTATGTATGAATATCTGATTAAAGTGGCTGTTACAGTGACAGTGAATATCCTGTTAGGAATTGTCTTTCACTGGCTATCATTCCATAAAAAAGAATGGCACTTCACAAGTTTACAGAGCAGTTCAGCAATAACCTTTCAAACAGTGTCTCTCACACCCTTTATACACTGATAGGGTTGTCTTGGGGTCACTTGAGGCAAGTATATGATATTCTGCTGTCCACAGAGGTAGTTCTTCCCCTTGGCCATGTGCTTGTGACACCACCTTTGTGTTTTGTTAGTGACCCTTTCCTTGGGATGCTCAGAGCAGCTGTGCCATGGAGCTCACAGCTGGAGGTAGCCACTGCTCCCAGCTGTGGCGTGGCCTCTGAGCTCTCCACAAAGGTGCATCCTGAGAACTTCACACCAAAAAGGGCTTCTTCAGCCTAGCACCGAGTTACCAGCACTGGCAGCAGCAGCAGCCTGACTGGGGCTTTATTAATTTCATTAATTTTATTTTCTTTTTTTTCTGTTACTGCCTTGGCAAAATGTAAAGGAAAAAGAGAGCAAAGTCTGGAAAAGCTGGTGCTTCATCTCCACCAGGTACTGTTCCTAGGGTTTTAGTTGTTTTACCCTCATCCTCCCATTTCTGCTTGTAGACATCACTGTAGATAAATTATCTTTAGTAGGTCATATTGCTGACCTTACTGGAGGGAGTCTTGTGATTCTCTTCTAATCAAGTATAAGAGTGCTAATAGCAAAGATGAATAATCCTATAGCACTTCATAAAAAACACCATGAGGTAATATTTCCAATAGCTTCTAAAAACAGAGTTTCTTTCTGGTGACTACTTTGTTTGGTTTGAACATTGGTATTTTCCTCACTTGAGATTGCTCTTTTTTTCACATCTTCATTTTTTTTCCAGCTTTTGGGTACTGTTTCATAATACATAAGTAGCAAATTAGACATGTCTCACTTTTAAAGTATTCCTTAACGGTTCTTCTCCTTCTGTGCAGATGATGAAGTAATTGGGGTTAGTGTCAGTGTTCGTGACCGTGAAGATGTTGTGCAAGTCTGGAACATGAATTCCTCTTCAGCAAGTGAAGCAAAAGTTTTAGAAAAGATTCATAAACTTCTCCCACACACATCTTTTAAAGCGGTCTTTTATAAATGTAAGTATTTTGTACTGTTAATTTCCACCTTCATTAGAAAAACAAGATGCTGGTAGGGTATTTCTATGGGAATATCCTGCCTGATTCATCATTAATCACTTAGGAATGTAGCATCTGTCATTGCTTTAAAATTATGTCCCTTCAATGTAGAAGTTAGCTATCATTCAAAAGATATTTTTAATTTCATCATAGAATGTTTTTTTTCATGTTTAATGTGCCTGATTCACAAAAAAAATGAAACAAATCTCTTGATAACTCTCAATGCTACATACTGTCCAATTTAAGTATTCATTTAGAGGAGCCATTTACAATCAGGATTTTAAGACATCTCGTATTTTAGGCTCCCTATAAATGTATTATCAGAATAGTGTGTTCTGAAAGATCCCTTGTTGGCACATTGTATTCTCCCTTGACTGATTTATACATTTTTATCTTCTCTTTTTTTAATCTTTTCAACTCCTTGACAGAGTTTACATGTTCTTTTATTCCATTTTTTTTTTCCTTCTCTCTTCCCTAGCCCACAGAGAGCATCACGCTTTTGAAGGCTGATGTGGAAAGCATTAAGTGCATTGTATGCCAAGATCATTTGTTGTTATTTGGTGTTTGGAGCAGGTCTGGACAAGAAGGAGCATGGTGGAAGCCCTGTAAAAGTGCTACATGGTGTTGGCCCTTTTGAGTTTCTGACATTTCAAACTGGCCTATTGCTACTGAAAATGAAAAAAACCCAAATAGTTGCCTTGACTACTAAATACGTGATTCATTACTTCATGTTGAGTTGGTGTTTTTAAGTCTTTGTTGTTTTTTAAAAAAATATTTTGGCCACTTGTTTTTTCAACCTGATTATATTCGTTCCCATTTCATTAAGATAGTAGGCTTTCTTTTCTTGTGCTGTTCTTGATGAAAAGCAAACATGCACAGAGATGCTGTGCTGCTTTTCCAAGAACGTGCTGTACATAGAGGAATCCTGGCTTGGGGAAATGTGTTTTCAATTTTCACTTTGAAACATTCCTATCGTGTTAAAATATACTTATTGGTTTTGTCCCAAGAGAGAAAGAAATTGCACTGCATTTATTCTAATGTTCAGTGTAATCTGGTCTTGCACTGACATCAGCACATACTGTAAATGTAAATAGAAAAGGGTACTTTAAATGAGCAATTAAAGAAAACACTTATATTGGGACTAACCCTGTGTAGGACGATATTAATGTCTTTTAATTGCATTGATTTCAGAAGAGCCATTGTTCAGGTTAGAATCAGAAATTTCTCAGTAGGAAACCCTGAAAACTCCATCCCTCTTATTTAAAGGTGATAGGGTGTTTATGGTTTTATATTGTCTTCTTTCTTATGATACCTTTCTGTACATTCATGGAAAAGTGTCATGAATAATTTCTAATGAATTGTACAAACTGGATCCATCCCTCCCGCTTCTTTAAGTACATCAGGCCCATGTCTGCACCCACTAGGTCAGTGTCAGAATTGCTGCAGTGTTCAGTGCAGAGGAAGAGATCCCATTTTCTGCAGTTTCAAACCCTCAAAACTTCTTAAGTGACCTTTTTAAAATAAACAAAAAATACAAAAAAGAAATTAGTGTTGCAGCTTGAATAGAAATATAAACAGTGTTAACCTTTAAATGTTTGTCTATATTAACTATTTGAGGTGTTTTAATATACTACCAAAGATTAATGTAGTTCCTCTTACAAGAAGCTGCAAGGTAGAGATGAACATACCCTCTGCTGAGCACCCCTTCATCCTTCAGAGGTTTTTTCTGGCAGCTCTTCAAGTTGCACTGATTTCCAGATCTTTAGTATATTAAGAAGCAGCCATAAAAATCAAATAAATCTAAAAATAAGTATCACATTTGAGATTTTTTTTCATTTTGGGATAATTGTACTTACAACTTTAACTTGTATTTATGGATTAAAACTGTGTAGTTAATGAGCATTATTAATTAAACACATTTTCTAAAATCCAAGTGTCTTGCTTCTGTAATTGCTTTCTTGGATGAAATGTTACTGGTCCTGCTTTTTCAAACCTGTGTATTTTACATTAAAACTTACTCTCTTAAAAGCTCTCTGTTTTGTTCTTAGATTAATTTTTTTTTGAAGAAGTGTGAAGTACCAGTGGATACTTGCAGGTGGGATGTACCTGGACAGCCTCCAGGCTTGTGTGATGGAGGGGAAAAGTGACTTCAGAGAAGTGAGGGTTAGAACACAGTGAGTAGAAATGTTTTCAACTGCTTGATGAGCAAGATTTCTCACTTGAAATATTTCCCTGTCTTTGGAGGAAATGTAAGTGGAATACTAATGGAAAATTAATCATGCACCTCTCCCTCTGCTTCCTTTTACTTTTGGAAACAAGCCACAGCCTCTTATTTCTCCCCAGGTTTGTTTTCAGGATGGATGTTGATTCCGGTAGAGTTGGAGCTGCTGGCAGAAGGGGCTGATCTGGTGATGTCACTGGAACTTGCTAGTTTAAGGTATTACCTTATTCATCCAACTGAAAGCAAATATTTTTATGTTGTTGCCTTGTGTGCCTCTTTAATATTAAAGACCTCTCTGCTTCGACGCTGGGTAAAGACTTAAGAGACATTATTCTAGCTGTAGGGTAGGGTAGCTACATGCTGACTGTCAAGGTCCATATTGCAAATTGTTGTAAATTTTTCATTCTCCTAAGTTCCTAGTCTATAAAATCAGGGATTTCATTTTTTCCCATATGGCTTAATTCTGATGGTTGTTATTATTACTTAGAATAAGAGTTGATGGATATCTTCTCAACTGAAATTCAGTGTATCTTATGCCACAATCCAAGACTGGGCTTGGATCAGACTGGGTAGTGCAACTTCACAGGAACATGACAAGTTGCATATTGGAATTTTGCAACCATTGATTTTAAGACTTAGTAGAATTTTTGAACTGTCCTTTCATCCTTACATCTTTAGGGATGTATTTATACCAAATGATGTTGAACAGTTAATTTTTATACTCTTAAAGATTCATTGTTTTCACCTGGAGATTTGCGTTATTGAACTTGATTAAATGAGCCCCCTAATACTTCAAAATCTTCCAAATAGTTTAAATGGATATCAGAGAAGTGCCTACAACTTCCTATCAAAATTAATTTCTGCTGGCATTTCAATGTAAAATTAAAACATTTAACTTCCATGGTGACAGACTGCAGAGAAACTCCAGACTAGCTGAATGAAAGAAACCTGCTTCCCTCTTGGGGTGGGAACCAGCCCTGACTGATCCCTCCCACACTGGAATGGTGCCCTTGGGCACTATCCGGAAAGGCTGAAGCTTTTTCCGTAGCTGGAGCACTTGTCTCTTTTAACCAGGCTGTTTTGTGAATTTTGTGGAAACTTCATATCCTTGATACACCTGGGAAGCCAGGTGAGATGAGAGCTAAGAGGAGAGTTCTGGTTGTGTTTAGAAGTGTTTGTAGCACAGTATCCTCCTGGGGAAAGCTTGGATGCTTCATGGTGGTGGGTGGAGGGTGGTGTGGAGCTTGGCTCAAGGGGCGCTGCCGGCCCCTTGAGGTAGTGGGCACAGGCGTGGACTGTACAGAGGAAGGAAGGAGATGCAGCCTGGGGATGCCATGGGAGCACAGGGGAAGAGGAGATGCTGGCCAGGCTGTGGTTGAAGCCACCTGGGCAACTGGAGCCAGGAGGGAGAGCCATGGATTGGTAAGAGGAATGAACGGTTTTTTACTTCTGAGTGTTACACTTGTGCTGGTCTGCACCTTCCCAGGGCTGAAGACAGACACTGGCAGCAGGTGGGGGCCAAGCTCTGATGCTCCCCCCACCTTTGTGGGCATCACTAATAGATCTCTGGGGCTCTCCAGGCTGCAACACAATGGCTGCTGGAGGGATTAGTCGGGAATTTCACTTAACAGGAATGAAGGGCTGTCTTCTGGGGCTGGCTAATTAACAGGATTTTACTCTAGTAATTAAATAGCAGTTTGTTGAACACAACTTAGTTGATGAAATCTTTGGAAAACATAACAATTAGCAGGCAAGGAACGGCAGCTTTGCCTCAAAAGCCTGTCCCCAACCAGTTGCTGGCATGGTTTTAACCTTTCATTCCCCAGCAGAGACAGTGTTGACTATTAATTTATTTGGGTTTGCTGCTGTTGTTGGACAGCTTGTTCACCCTCTGCTGTCACAGCAGCTGGTTCCTCTAGGGCTTCATCTCAGCTGAAGGGCTTGAGATGTGCCACGTGTTGCTCTCTCTGGCACTGCCTTCTTAAAAGCCAGTGCTGGAGGACAGGAGTGTTTGCCACCAGGCAAAAGAATATTTTTATATTCTTCCTATGGCAGATTAACCAGAGGGGATGAAATCTAAGAGTTGTCTTACAACATAAACCTGACAGAGGAAAATTATTGATCCCACATAGCTTATATAAACCCTCTCATCTGCACACACACACGGAAGGGGGAGGTGCTTCCAGTTGGAAATTGTTCCTGTCTTCATCTCTCTACTTCTCCGTGTCTTGTAATGATTCTCTTAGGACAACGAGGATGAGGAAATTAGATTAGACAAACGGTGGGAGATTCCACAGTTCGCAGTAAAAGCCACCTCCAATCTTTGCTACACTTTGACAGCTCTCAATTTCTTAATTTGACAAGGTAATGAACACTGGATTATTTCTGAAACCGTATGTACCACACGGCAGGGAAATGGGGGCTGTGCTCTGCGTGGTGACTACCCACCCCAGCACCTTCCTTCCACTCAGGCTACAAAATCTCATCCTTGGGAGGGAGGTAGTGTGTGCAGGAGCCCAGGGCAGGAGCTGGGGTTGGGAGCTGTGGCATTAGTGCAGGGCTCTGCAGGATGCTCCTGTGCCAGGAGACAAGTGGACCTGTCTCGGCTGTGTGTGTCATCTCCAAGAAGCCGTGCAGCAGCTTTTGACCTCCCCATGTTTTGCTTGGCTGGGCAGTACATTGTTTTCTTCCACTCTCCCCGAGGCTGTGCAGACAGTGGAATGGGCTGGTTGAGCCAGCCAAGGAAAATACAGCAGGAGACATCCTGTGGGTACCTCCCAGGCACAGCTTTCCCGGAGTGGGCGGGTGGGCATTCATGCACCTGCATGGCTCTTGAGTCCAGCCTAGTGCTCCACTCCTAGTCAAGGGGCAGGAAAAAGGGCTTTAAATGTGGTGGGGAAGCTGTTGGGAACAGTGTCAATGGGAAGTGCAGCAGTTCTGGAACAGTCCTGTGGTGTCCTTGCACAGTGGTGAGGCCAGGAGCAGAGTTTCAGGTTTTACACTCCCTCTCCAAACTGCCCGTTGCAAGCCCAGTGCCTGTGATGTGCTCTATCTCATGGACGAACTGGGAGAGTATCCATCAGCACACTGAGGCTCCATAAATAAATAAGCACATGGGAGCAGGCTGGAAGTGAAGAGCAAAGTAGGTATCATTCATCATATGAGGGGGCCTGGAGTATGTTCAGCTCGTAATGTGTAACAGAGTTACGAACAGGCATGGGATGGATCCCCTTCTTTTTGGATCATGAGTCTGTGTAATAAACATGCAAGACAATTTGTATAAAATAGTGAGGATTCTTTCCTAGAGAAGTCATTTAAAGCTATATTTGCACATCAGTGAACAGCTCAGAGGAATGTTTTGTAGTTACATTTCCATACAAGTGTGTAAAGAGAAAACAACACAGTCAGCATGTGATGGATGGTGCATGTAATCCTGTGCCATGATTTGCCCTCCCTGGGTAATCATATTCCATGGCCTCCCACCAGGGAAGCACTCATCCTGGCACCCCTGCCTTCCCACTGGAGCTGTCACAGCCGTGGGGTGGATCACACTGTAAATCCCATCAAAGGTAGAAGGGATTTTTCCTGTATGTCTTTGGTCACAAAATAGGGGGTTTGGGGTAGGAAAATCCTGACCCAAATGCATTAGCACTGCTGGCTCTTAGCAACCTTTCAAAATAATATTTGCCTGTGAAAGGACAGGGTGGCCTGCCAGGTTAACTGGGAGATAATTCTGCATGTGTGGCTCAGGCACGGTCTGCACAGAAAACTTGATGGCTTTTTTTTTTTCATTTTGGGATAATTTTGAGGGGACTTGTTTGTTTTGTTTGCATTCAGTATTTCCCAGCCAGTTTGTTAGTCACTCTACATTTACACCCTGCAGCCGCAGCACCACTTCTGGCTTTGTGTCTTGGATCCCCACACTGTTGCTGTGGCTGTGTGGTGGGGGTCAGCTGGTGACTTTTCTGGAGTTTCTCCCAGCAGGACACCTGGCCACGGGAGCCCAGGGCAGCCCCTCTCCATGTTTTCAGGAAAATGTTTCTCCCTCTGGATTCAAGCTAACTACAAAAGTGATGTGAGCATCTTCATTGCCCTCATCTCCATCTTTCCTGCTTCTTAGAAAAGAAGTTATCTCTGCTGATCTTCATCCTTGAGCTTCCTTGGAAGGCTCTTAAGTTTATAAAGTTTTTAAGTAATCACCAAAAACTCTCATTTAACCTTTGCAGGGGTTTTTTTGTTTGTTTTGAGAGTTTATAAATTTAAAGCCTCGACAGCTCAAGAAAACACCTGCAAAGAGCTGAAAGCAAGTGGATCTCCTGTGAAAGGCTGGCACCGGAGCTGCCATGAGATGGCAGTGCGACATCAGGCATGGAACTGAGCCTCCGTCCTGCCGGGGTGTGCAGGGAAGTACCTTGCTGGAGGGAGAAAAAAAGCCAGGGAAGAGAAAGGACTTATGTAAGGATAATTCTGCTATTAGTCAGGAGGAGCTGTCATGGAGCTGTGTCTGGACTGGACCTTTCCTGCTTATACAAAGCACATAATGCTGTAGGAATTCATGTATAAACAGTGCAAATAAGAGGGGAGGGTGGTTAAATTATGAACAGCAGTAAGGAAATAGATTTTCTTTAACTGCTGCTGGCAAATTCAGCAAGTCTTTGATTTCTGGGGGATTTCTGAACACAACTGCATGCTAAAAATAGTCATGGCATAACTTTTTTCTGGACTTGTGTGTTTTTCCCTTTCTTTGCGCATACAAAAAGTTTAAAACAAGCTGTAGGAACAGGGAGAAGCTGTCATGGCTGGGCAGGTCTGCAGCTGGAGAGGGGCTGACTGTGCTGCCCTGGTGTTTCTCCTTAGGGATGGGATCTCTTTCCGGGCCTCTGAGCTGCTGGTAGGACATAGGAAAAGCAATTTATGTCTGCAGTGGGGCAAAGCAGCAAGCTCCTTACAAAGGGCCAGGTAACACTGGTGGTGTCAGGTGACATCTCTGACACCATAAATTAAAGGCTCTTGAAAAAATGTTTTGCCAACCGTTTTGCTCAAAGCCAGGCAGAAAGCATGGGATGGAGCACGCTACAATTTCTAATTAATTGTAATTAGAAGTACTACACCACGGAGGGACCCTCTATATGCTGTGAGTGGCTTTTCCCCTCTCTTCAGCTGATTGGAATATCTGCCTTTCCCTCTCTTCTCCTCACCTAGGAATGAGCTCTTTTGGTGCTCAGACAGGTGCTTGTCCAGGCCTGGCTCTTGGAAAGTGAACACAGCTCATCAGATGCATTTCTGCACTCAGAAAGTAAGAGTGGGCTGCATCTCCATGGCTTCCCTATGGTGCTGACCAGGTCAGAAGCAATTCTGAAGAAATGGGCAAAACCCATCCAGATGAGTCGGCTGGGGATGGCATTTCCTGTTTCCTGCCCCACAGCACAAGGAGGGATAGGTAACTGGCACCAGCAGTGGGATTTGTCCTTGCTTGTGTTAAACCACCACCCTGGGGACCTGCATTTTCCTGGGCTCCCAGGAGGAAAAGAGCTTTGGTAAGGAGTAGCCTGGTATTGGGGCCAGCTTGTCAGCAGAGAAGCTCTTTCAGGGCTGTAACAGGTTGCAGAAATCCACCTGAGCTCAGAGACTTCACCGCTGCCACTGCTGATTGAGGTCTGCTTTTCCCAGGCACCATGATCTGTGTTATGCCTGCCCTTTACATTAAAAAAAAAAAAAAAAAGGCAGCCTCTCGTACTTGACCCACATTTCTCCGAGGTCCTTTTTTCTTCCCTATTTTTATCCTCAATATCTGTATTTCAGTTCAGACAAGGAGCAGAGACAGCACATGTGTCCTTTCCATGCCACTCTTAGCCCAGCAGGCAGCCACTCCTCCCGGCACTGCCGTACTTGGGGCTGGGCTTTATTTCTCCAAAGGCACAAAACTTAGTTTTTAAGGGTGTTTTTTAAATGGGACTTTGGAGAATAATTACCCTTTATGCTACTTCAAAGAAGTCCCCAGCACACTTAGCTGTACCCTCAGAGGACTGTGCTGGTTAGGAAAATACGCTGGCTTAAGCATCCTGTGAGTAATACAGACTTTGAGTGATGGTACTTAGTACAAATGGGCCAACGATCACATGCCTGTGTCTCCTAAAGCTATTCAGGAGATTTTTGCACCAATTGCAGCCTATTCATCAAAATAAGATGCCAATAAGTAAAGCATTACAACGCTTTCAGAGGGGAGTGTGCAGACTAAAGTAGGGGAATTCTGCCCCCAAATGGATATTCAATCTTATGACAAGGATTGTGTATTAAAAAAGGGGAATGCCTTGGCTCCTGGCCATCCTGCGATCCTAGGGATAATGCTTTATCTCCGTTATCTTTCAGCCGCTTTCCTGCCTCTGCCACATGTGGACATTGAAACGACATTAACAGCCCACCTCAACAGTAAACCACTTTTAAGAGAGCATGTTTTTTGCTGGCTATACCCTGAGCTCTTGAGTTCAAGTTTCCCAGATTTTCCTCCATGACTCCAAGGATGCAGCAGGTACCCCTCCTATTTTTACTACCTCCCCAAGTATTTTTAAGGGAAAGCTAAGCCCTTTGGCTGTCTGACCCTAGGACATGGTATTTTAAGTAGCCAGCTCCCTGCAGAGAAGCCTGCTGGAGCTGGCAGTACCATGATGACAAATCATGGGGTTGGGATTCACCTGTGGGGAGCAACTGGTGCAGGCAAGAGACCTCTGACTTCACAGTTGAGCTGTCTGCATGTACCTGGTAGCACTGATCCAGAAGTTGGCTTGGGAATTTTTGGCTGCTGTGGTCATCCCATGGAGGAGCTTATACTGCTGTGCAAAGGACAGGTGTTGAAGGGCCACCAAAAGGACAGGTCTGTCATGGTGAGAGGCCCAGGCTCCCTGAGATGCCAATGGCAGGGAGGTGTCATGCAGTCCATGGTCCCAGGGATGCCTGAGGGACACACCAAAATCAAAGCTCGCTAGGCTTTTGAATAGGAGGGCAGGAGTGCAGGGAAGCTCTTCCCTGCTCCAGACCATTTCCATCCCAATCAGCCCTGTCCCTGCTGCCTAACCCACACCGGTGTGTATGGGTTTGTGTTTAAACCATTACAAATGCAAATGATCCTTCTCAATTACAAAAGCCTGTTCGAACTGGCATCTTTGAAGGAAACTCTGAAAGAGCTCCTGGCACAGCTCTTCTTCAAATATTTGTAAGCTCTGCTAAGTCTCCTGTAACAAAGACAGGCGAAACCTCCTGCTCCTCACCACCCTCCCTCCTGTGAAGCTGAGTGCTCTGCCAGAGTGTATTGAGAGAATGTCACTGCTTGAATGGTGACTGTGTGACACAAAGGGTGGCAATGGATGGAAATGCCACCTGGGACAACAACAAGGTTGAGGTGGCTGCACTGCAGCCCATCTCCAAATGCCCTGCTTACGTATTGTTGCCACAGAGCAGCACCTTGGGGAACACCTTCCTTGCTTCAGTACCCAAGCTTCTCTCCTTATTTTCCTGCTTTGTCCTGCTGCATTGGCCTGGACTTTGTTTCCTTGTTCTCTGTCACAGGGTCTCTCTGCACTGAGGATGCCCTGGGTCGGTGAGCTGCGGTCCTGCTGCTCCCCAGCTGACACCAGCTAGGCACTCCTGGCAAAAGGATGGGCGTGAGCCATTAGAAGAGCACGTTCCCTGGCTGATTGGAGCAGGTGGAAGTGAAATGAATGATTATATAAACACAGTGGCCACTGCACACCCTGCCTCTACCAAATCCTATTTCAGATTTGATATCTGCTATCAATTGAGATTGAAGGTATCGATCCAGGCTGATTGCTGGGGACAATCAGTAAGTGGAAGGGTAATTGACTGTCATGTCTTTCATTGATTGGGCACCACAGTTCACAGCAGCCAACATTATTTTCAAGCACTTTGCAGCATCTCCTTTAATAAAGAAATACAGACTTTAAGTAACAGTGATGTATTTGTGCTGCCATTTAGAGGGTGGGTGAGGACATTCTTAGCCAACATGTCCTTGCCTTAAACAAACTGAAAGGTGTCACCAGGAGAGTGCTGGAGCAGGAAAGCATGGATTTTGGTTTGCATATTTGTCACTGTAAGCCAACACCCTGCTGTGGGACCATCCCACTCCTTGCTGCTTGGCTGCAGCAGATATTAACAGAGGGCCTCTGAGACAGCAAAGGCACTGCACATGGGCCACAAGCCAGGAAAATGTGACCTCCTCTCTAGGTTGTTTGAAATGTTAAAGCAACAAATATTTTATACCATGTGTTCTACCAGGGCTCATTCGCAGCTGATCCAGAAAAACTGTCCTGGGAGAAGAACAAATTGAGAAACATCCCAAGTTGCTGCACTCAAGTCCACAAAAAGCTCGTATAAAATTTTTACATATAATCTGAAGGATAGAAGAATCACCTTATTCCCTGTTGGTCACTTCAGATTAATACAGATAAACATTATTCAATCTTAATACTTATGCTGACCATGAAACCTCTTTCTGTACGTACCAGGAACAGGCAGATAAAATGCTTTTTCTCCTGGAGGAGAGACTGAGTTAGCAGTCTGCAAACATGTCTACTGTTGGTTTTTAACAATCTGTACTACTTGGCACTGCTGCCCCTCATCTGCAAGCTCTTTTGGGTAGGGACTGCTCCCTCTGACCAGAGGTCCAGTGAAATGAATGGGATTGAGTTGTTCAATGAATGCTTGTACCTAAATACCTTTGTGAACCTGGCTGTGGAGTGGATTCAGGGACAAAGGTCCCAAATTTGACTCCACAAAACCCAGAACTGGTTATATTCCAGTCATAACTAAAGCAAAGCAGGCTGCAGAGTTACTGTACATGCTGGTTTCCTACCTGAACATTGTTTACAGACAGATTTGGAAGCTTTTTTGTGTTTGTCTCGGATTTCCCAATGTCTGGCAGCCTATTGGGAGCTGCCAGATGTCCAGAGATGCTGACCTCGCCTGCTAAGCATGCACAAGCTCTTTCACTGCAGGCTCAAAGCAAGCCCAGAGCCTCCAGCACCACAGGGTTGGCCACTCACGTGGTGTCTGGCCCTTTGAAGAGTGTGGAGGAAACCCAGGAGATGCCAGGGATTCTGTCTACAGCCCGTCCCAGCGGCACAGCCAGCTTCAGTCAGTGTGATGCATCCTGAAGTCCTTGTCTTAGTGGGCAGCACTATTTGTTCAAGTCATTTGAGCTTCAGGAGCAATATAGTGGTGGGAATACATATGCAAGAAGAAGCCAATGGATTTTGTGAATGTATGTAAAGCATGAAGGCAACTGGCAGATCTGTGTCAGTGTGTAGCTGCTGTTCCTTGAGCACTTGCTCTAAGCCCCAAAATTGGCTTCTTCTTAACAAATGGGACCTAATGAGCTGCCCTTGACTTTCCCCAGATTTCTCATTAATTTCCTTCCCAGCTTCCAGGCATTCAAACCCCATTTCGATGAGTTTTGGGCACTTCTCACCCACCACAGTTGCTAAGCTGAGTTGAGCTGTTCCTCACCCTGGGTTTCGGTCTGTTAAACAGCTCAGCCCAACCTGGTTTTGGTTTGCTTTGTCTTGACTTTTTGTTGCTGCTAGTGAACTGAAACATCCATCTCTTGTGTTGGGGGCAGAGCTGACTGGGGAAGTCACTGAAGCCACTGAAATTTCACAGTGACAGGCGGCAGCCCCGAGGGCATCGCTCATGAGTCAGCCAAACCATGGGGCAGCGAGGGCGCCTGAAGAGGTTTCTCATCCCACCCAAGTTTCCTTTCCTGGGAAGCAGGGTGGCTGTGCTGGGGTGCGTGGGCTGTGTGAGCTCCCAGAGAGTCAAACCCAAACTAAGCTGACGGAAGAGCTGTACTCTCAAAAGCACCCAGCAAAAACCTCCTGTGCTGGAGGCTTAAACTGCTGATTGCACAGAGCTGGCTGGCCCTGGGTCACAGTTGAGGTGCTGGCTCAGACCATGGTTAAATGTGCAAGAGAAATAGGAAAAATGCTGTGCTAGATGGGGTCAATGCATCAGTCACTTCAGAGAGAGGTAAAACCTACAAACAGCAGCCATGTGTTGCTTACTCCCCCTCAATTTTTTCTGTTAATCCCAACAACCCTGTGTACTGGTGGGTTTACGGAAGTGTAAGACTGGGATCCTCTCTGACCCCTCTTAAAATAACTTGTGTGAGGGCTCCTCATGCTTTTAGTGAGCAACTGCACTCTTTCCATTGCATCTGCTGAAGAGGGGATGATGAGAAGGAGAAAGGTTGTCTGAACCAGCAGTTAACACTGAAGGACAAAAATATTTTAAAAATCCAATGTCACAGCATTAATTTACACAAAATAAGAAGCATTTCTCCTTACTGAGTGTATATATTGCAGGAATATATGACAGGACAACCAGGGCAAATGCATGCTACAGTGAAACAAGAGTTAAACAACATCAACTCATGCCTGTGATGGATGATTAAGGATGTGGAGTCTAAATGTGTGGTAAAATTATGGCATCGTGCAGATGCTCCTATAGCAGCTTATTTTACATATTGCAAAGTATAGAGATAATTCCTAGTAGCAAATGCACTCAAAGACCAACCCATCCCACAGTGAATGCACATTTGGATTGTTGGACAAGGTAAACTTTGAGGGGTGAGGGGGACTGAGCTGAACTGCTGCTGCCTGAGATTACAGCTACCTTCAGCTGGAAACGGGACTTGTCTCCCTGCAACCTCCCCATCTCAGCCCAGGCGTATGTACAGCAGGGACAGATCAACAGGGAGTGAGAAGGGTTAAATAAATAACAGAGCCTGGACTAAGTAGGCAAATGCTGAGGAATTCTCTTTTTTAACATGTATATATATTGTAAAAAAAATTTAAGGCAACATTCCTCCTGCTAATTAGTGTTTCCTCGGCACTGCGAAACATCCAGCTGTAGGAAGAATTCAGGAAAAGTAATCAGCAGCACAATTAAGCAATCTGCTATAATGACAGAGCACAACATTAGGGATAGAATAATCAGAAACATATATATTTTTCCTTCTTGATTTTCATTTCCCACCCAATGATTTGCCTTTGCAGGGTATATATAAAGCAATGCCTGATAGAAATGCCCGTATTTGTCTGCTACAGCTTGTAGACCTTGCTCCAGTGAGGATGCCCATGGTAATTCCTGCCAATCGCTTACAACTAATGTTATTTTTACTGCAATTTTTGAAAACCTAATGTTTGATCTGCTTTATTCCTAATTTTGCCACCGTGTCTCATATAAACTCCTTTCACTCCTTTAAGTTAGAGGGTCCAACTCCTTTAAGTGGAAGGTACCCAGACAAGAAATCCTGGAGCAGAGGTCCCTTTTTTTTCCTGCCAGCCATCCCACCCAAGGGAGCAGAGCAGGGAGATGCTTCATACTGTGTTTCTGCAACCTCCAGCTCCTCATGCTCAGGAGAGGAAAATGCCTACACCTGTGAGCAGACAGTGAGGGGAATGGGCCTGACCTGCTCCATCTGCACAAGCTGTTTTCCCAGAGCTCCCTCAGGCTATAGGAGCTCACAAGGAAGGTAAGCTCCCCTCCGAGGAGGTGGTTTGGAAGGGAGAAGAGAAATATGGCTCTTGAGGAGGGGCTCCGAGGCTTTTCAGCTCTCTGCCACTTGTGGATCAAGGCTGGTTAGAATGAAGCCACAGAAAAGAGGGAAGCTCGTGTGTTGCTGTGGGGAGGTAGGTCTTCTTCTTGGGGTCTGCTTGGGGGATTTACTGGTTGCTGGGAGAGAAGGAGTTTTGGTGGAGTCAGGAGTGATCTGTGTGCCCTGGTAGGCCGCAGTCATTAACAGTGGAACTCGGTGAGTTTTGTGGTGGTATTTCCCAGGAGCTGGCAATGTTGTTACTGGAGAAGGCCACCAGCCTTTCCCTGGGAGGTGGGAGCACTGCAGTGGTGTTGCAGGATCCTTCCAAGATGGTGGAGCAGGTGGGCTTGCTGCTGGAAGGCGTCTGGATGGAGCGCTCAACATGTGCTCTGTTCAGCTGGGGTGTGTTGGTGCCCCGTTATCCTCCCACAAACATGGATTTCCTCCTGCTCATTCCCAGACGGAGCTTTTGCTTATTATTGCCTTGTATGGAAACAGTTGGCTGGTCCTGAAGGTTCTTAGAAGTGGCTCAAGTTTAAAACCTCTGGTATGAGGGAGGGCCTCAGGTGTTTGAATTTACATGTGACTGCTAAAAACTTAGCTTCTATCAGCAATAAACTAGGAACTGTAAATACGTTACATTGAGGGACCTTTATAAATGCAGTTCTCTGGTTTGCATCCTACGTAACCTAATGAAATGACAACTATGAAGTTACATATTTTGAGAATTGAATTTTCATAATAGGATAAGTGCAGCTGGAAGCCCAGCACTTTTATAACCTGAAAAACTTTTATTTTTGCCTTAAGGGATAAGCTTGAGATAAAAACCTACAGAAACACCTAACACTGAGGAGCCCAACACCTCCTCATGTGCAGGAAGATGTGAGTTCCACCTTCTTCAGGCACTAATGAAAAATCTTGGTGCCACTTAAATCAGTTTCTAGTATTTGTCTTAGTATGGGCAAAAGATCAGGTATCTTGGTGGCCAGGTTCTTCTGTCACTAAAGCTGGTGAAAAGTCACATTACCACGACCCCTTCCAGACCTCTTGGATCAGAGCTGATATTATTCTGCATGTTCCCTTATCATCTGGGGCACTGGCTTGCAAACATACATACACAGAGCTGTTCCTCTTTTTCCTGTGTGCCCATGTTAGTGGAAATCATTGGGAATGCCAGATCTAGGGAGCAGAGATGTGTCTCTGCTCAAAACTCGTTCAGGAAATCCCAAACCATGGAGGAATGTTGGGTTAATTTTTCATCTGAGTATCAGCTGAAAGTAATGTAAACCCCAAATTAATGCAGACAATGCCTAGTCTGGTCTGCAGGCCCTCTGTATTTTTGAATTCTTTTCTACTAAAACTCAATAAAAACATGGGGGTGGAAGGTGCTGCTGGGAATTTGCTTTTTGTTCTGTTTAAGTGCTGTATTTCTCAGCAGTCTTCAAGTTGCTCAGCATGAAGATATTGTTACATTAGAACTACTGTGGGTTTAACACAATTCGGAATTTGCAGGCAAATGGATGTATTGTGTTGGGGCTTATCCACAAAGGACTGTGAAACTACATATTACAACCCAGCTGCATTCTCTTATCTGGATTTTTTTTTTCCCCCAATGTGCCTGTGAGTCCTCCCCTGTTCACAAGCAGATGGTGTAAGGAGAAACTTAAGTGAGAAAAACAGACATAGGCCTGAAGTCAGAAGGGACCCTGACCCTGGAGATCCTGCCCATGTCCATGGATGCTTTCTGTTAGTGTCCATAGTGCTTTCCATTAGCAGAGGATGATGCCTCTGGATTTAGTGTTTTTGTGATTGCCTGAGAACTTTGTTCCTGTAATTCTCCCTAGAAAACTGTGGCAGATGGGGTAATAGTCAACACATCTACTGAATGCTTCTCTTATAAGGAGGAAGAAGGGGGCTACTGATTCTCTTGGATTGCTAAATATGGAAGTAAAACAGGATCTACCCGTGTTATGTTCTCAGCTGTTCTTCACCCTCATTCTTCTTCTTTAAAGAGAATGAAAACCTCCAGTAGGTCCCTATGGGAGAGGTAGGAGGCACTTACACTCTAGAGTAGTTTGAGACAAGGCTTTTGCAGCTCTTGCTAGTCCTGGGCAGGTTTTGCTGACCTTGTCCCAGTTACACAGCCAAGGCCAGGTAACGTACCAGAGCCCTGTGCCACCAGCATGGACACTTGACTTGGGGACAACACTGGAACAACTAAGCCTGTCTGGGCAGAGGTGCTGCACCACAGAGAGACGAGACAAGTTCTTGGCTGTCATTCTTCAAAGCAAAGGGCCACATTAGCTGATTTGAGTGACGCTCTGCACACCTGCTAGCCAGTAATAGGCTGAAAACCCAATGACCCCACCATAATGTTGTTATGTTTATTTGCTTCCTTTCAAATGGCTGTTCCTATAAAGGATGCTGACAAATGGGACCTGAACACATGCATTTAGTGGGCCAGGAAATAAATATATCAGAGAGACAGTACTTCTTTGGACTCTTCTGAGACTTGGGAGTTGCTGGCCATTCTGTTTGTTGGCTCAGTTTAAGCAGCAGAAATGTCCATGTGTTCTGTCAAAGCACTTTACTTGTGACAGGCAAAGTGCTGCCCTGAACTGGAAAACCATTCAGAGAAAATAAATGCATTAATTCAATGCTGAGTATCTTATATTTGATACACGCCACTTCCTAATCACTTTACTGAACATCTGGATTGCCTTGAAATTAAACCAATGATGGCGTCATCTTCAATTTGGACATGGGATCCATTTTGGAAGGCTTTTTCCAAGAGAGCACCTCTTGGATCTTGGTATGATTTAGGTTGGGTCCTACAGGTCTAATCCAGAGTAAATACAATTAAGGGTTGCTTCACTGCTGAAGGAGGACAGAAAGTAGCACACAGGAGCCAGCTGGGCCCTTCGGTACTCGTGGTCCAAATTGTAGAATCATATTAAAAAGTGCAGAGGTTACCAAGGAACAGGGATTTTTCATATGTCTGAAAGAGGGTCTGTGCCCCTTTCTCTTAGGGCAGTACAGGTATGTTCTTGCAGAAGAAATGAGAATAATTAAGTCTGACTGTTAGCATGGTGTGAGAGGCTGAAGTTAACCCCACTGTGCTGGTAAAAGTTGCAAAGGAACACAGAGGATGTAGAGACACTGCACTGGCTGCCCCGTGTGAGTGAGAGCGATGACTTAATGAACAAGACATGCACTCGCATCACAGCGACTCAGGCTCAGCTGAGCAACAGCAAGAACTATTTTCAACATCTTTTTGTCAACATCTGTTTGTCTCTGAGTTCATGAAAGTGGAACAAATCTCATTGATTTTTTTTTCCTTGCGTTGAAATTTTGCACAATTGTTTCTGTTATTTTGGCAGCCAAAATGATGCTGGAATGTTTCACCTTCTTTTTCCAAGTTTTTGAGCTGAGTTGTTCAGTTGAGGTTTGTCACATAAACCATGAGGTTTTACTTCTGCTGCTAGCCAAATCATAATCTTTATATCATAAGCCTTTTGTTGTTTATTTCTTTTTCTTTAAAACTCCAGCTTCTGGAATCATGAGAATGCATGAAAATCTCTACTCCTGCTTTCTGTCATGTGTTTGTTTTCCCTTGAGTTTTTAGCACTGAGAACTGTGGAGAAACTTCTGGGTGTCATCTGAGAGATGAAAAATGGAATTTTTTTTTTTTTTTTTTTTTAATACCACTGGGATAATTTTTGGAAACTATGACTCATGATTTTCAATGTTTAGATTTGGCAATGCTGTGTTTCTCCGTGCTGCTTCCCCATGACCAGGAGTGTCAGAAGAAGCCATGTGGGGCTTGTCTCCACAGACAAGTTCCAGCACAGAGAGCCAAGGTGTGAATTCACAGTGCCCTATTTAGGTTGCACAGATTCCCCACGAGGACGCAGAGTGTGCAGTACCTGCCCTTTGGAAGCATTGTTGGGGCATATGTCTGTAACACCCAGCCTGTGGTTCAGAGGCCCTAGAGCTTGCACCACCCTGCTCCAGCTCATGGACTGGAGGCAACAGGGCCATTCCATGCTTCAAACTGCACTTACTGGCATGGACACAGCTCCAAGGTGATGCTGCTGTGGTGATTTGGAGCACCTCCCAGCTGTGCTGTGCTGTGCTGTGTGGTTGTAGTGGGTGCGATACCTTTGGGTGCTCCAAGTGATGCTGAGCCTCCTCAGGTGCCCAGGCTGGCTTTTCCTCCTCCTCCTGGCACCCATCTCCTGTATCTGAAGGGGAAACTGATCTGGTCCATTTTCTGAGCCTGTTGGTGAGGAATTGTGGCTCTGGAGCCGGCCTTTCCATTCAGCAGAAGCAAATGTGCTCAGCAGCAGCCAAGGGCCGTGTAGGGAAAGCAGTGACTCCTTTGTGACCTCTGGGGGGCTTTGTGAGGCTTGTGTGACTGGGTTTAACACTGGAACTTGCCTGTGGGTTCCCAACCTTCAGATTGCTATGAGCATGCCTTGGCTCCTCAGAGTCACAGAATCACAAAAATATTTCAATTACAGAATCGCAGAATCAACAAGGTTGGAAAAGACCTTGGGAAAACGCTTGGGCACCCAGTGGGGATCACACCGGATGAGGATAAAATGACCTTGAGGGAGCAGTTTGAAGTTTCTTTTGGCTGACCCCATCAACTACTGAGAAAAAATGGAAAATGAGCCAGTGGGGGATACCTGGTAAAGTGGGAGAAGAAGCCACTTAGGAATTATTCAGCCTCTGGTGAAGGAAAAGCTGTGGTAGCTGCAGGATACCTGCTGTACCCAAGGCTAAGTTCAAGCAGCTGCTGGGATAAAACCCAGGAGACAGAGATGTTGCTGCCAGAGTGGCTTCTCTGGCCCAGGCCAGGTGGGAGGGAAGAAGCTGCTGTGGTTGGAGCCCCCGGGAAGGGCGCTCTGTCATGGGGGAACCAGGATGTTGCAGGGTGCACCGGGGTGGAGGAAGGCTGGGAGCAGGCTGAGGTCTCTGCCCCTCAGGAAGCCGTGAGGGATTTGTGTGTTTTCCAAGGCAGCAGAGACAGGATGCTGAGGGGTGGGAGAGAGACAGATTTCCTTCTGCAGTGAATAGACTGGGGTGGGGGATGGCAGCTCTGATTTAACCCTTGCCTGCTCCTTTCATCTCCAGAATGAGCTGGTGGCTTAGGAAACCATTCCAAGAAACTGCAGAAATGAGAGGCACAAAAAGTACTGGGTTGTTGGCACCGAGGTGACGCTGTGAGTTTATTATCCCAGTTCTCTCGCCCCCAGGTGTGTCTCCCTGGCTCTGGCATTTCTTTTGACTTTGAAGTTTGTTTGTTCAGTGGCACTGGCATTGCTATGACCCACATGAACACCACTAATGCCAAGGGAGAGGCTTATGGGACATTACCTTGCGTCAGGTAGAAGCAGCTCGTGAGAGACAGCTGCAGGTTTGGGAGCTGTAACAATTTTTCAGCAGAAGCTTGAAAAAGATGGGATTTCATTTGTCTTTTACATCAAGGGTGGGGAAAAAATCTAAGGAGTAACTCCTGAAATGATTTCCATTCTTGTTCAACACTGAAGGCTTTTCTGCATCTCTTGTAAAGTCATTAATAGGATGATCTAGAGGAGTGGAGAAGTTAAAGAAAACCCATCTACCATCACCTCCCACTCCCACCAAGCCCTTGGAAATGCTGTGGAAACAGGACCTGCTTGAAGACCTTTAGGGCATAAGTACATGAAGCATTTGGGAGAAGTACCTGGAACATGGGAATCCAGAGAAAACTACTTTGTTTACTGCATCAGAGTCTCCCAGAGCTGTGGAGAGTCCACGCGGCTGAAAGTTGGCAGCTGGGCTGCAGGTGTGGTGAAAGAGACGTATTTTCTAAACACACCAAATACTTATTGCTCCAGCCTTTTGTAGATAAAGATCAGCTCTGACTTTAAAAGAAATTATAGCAGAAGTGCTTGTATCTGGGAGGATGAATACCTGCTCCCAAGTTGGGCTTTGTAGAACTGAACTTCATAAACAAATTACTTGATGTGATTAACCAAGTCAGAAGGTTGAAGGAAATGTGCCTCCGACTCTGGCAGTATCGGGGTGGAAGCTGTAATGTGTTGGCCAGAGAATTATCCTGGGTAGGAACAAACAGCCACAACGTTCTTGCATGTGAGGTTTCCCATTAAAACAGTATCTTCTCTCTGAAAAAAACTCACAGCAGAAAAAAATAACCGTCCTGAAAGCCTGAATTTTTTCTGAGATTCAAAACTGTCTTGACTCTGCAGGTGTTTGATGTGCAAAGATGGCAGAAAGCAGTTGTGAACCAAAAAGAGCTAAGAATTTGTAGGAAAACATCTGGTATCTAGACTGAACAGATAAAGAGTTTTTGGGAGCTCTGAAAACATTTCTGCCCTATGATTGCACTAATTTCACTAGGAAAAACAGTCCCTGCACTAACCTCATTCACTGTTACAAGTTTGAAGGTTGGAATACACAGATACTAGCCTACTCATTCCTATGGTAAAGGTGACTTTAAAAAAAACCCAACCAAAATTAAATATAAAGCAAGGGAAAAAAATGAATGTTTTGATGATGACATAGGCAACAAAATATTGCAAAAATAAATTGAAAAACATTTAAAGCCTGAAATGGAGTGGCAGGCAAGACAAGCTGACCTTCTTGGAGTCTGCTTCAAGAAACAAAAACATTTCCTCATACCAAGCATGCTCTGCATGAGCTGAGTTTGCTCGGTCTCAAGCTGATGACAGTAGCTTTTGCTGCTTTTGACAAAACAAATAATTCAATGGGGATGATGCTTCTCTGTTAGGGCAGGTTTTTTTTCTTTCTTCCAACTGCGATATCAGGTCCCTGCCTGGTATCTGAGCTCATTCACAAACTGGGCAAGGCTGGACAAGCCATTTAACCCAGGAGGAAAATCCTACCACAGCTGGGGTGTGCAAGGGTTGAAGCAAATACTGCTTTGTGCTGTCTGGAAATTATTCACTTGGGATAAAAATATATGTTTAAGGGGAGATTTCAACCCTTTCTCAGGTGGGATTAGCTATGCCTTGGTGCTCACAGGAGTTGATAAGGAGGTGACAATGGGAGAACATGACATGATGTGCTGTTGTCTAAAAGCAGAAGGGTAGGTGGGAACCTTGCAGGTGGGTTTCTGCCTGCAGTGCTTCTGGTTTGGTACACTTGGCCTGTGGCAGGCAAACCTGGATTGCCCTGTGTGTCCTCACGAAGCTGGGCAGCTCAGGGCTGAGGTCTCAGCAGCCACCAGTGTCACTGTGTGTCCCCCGTGAGCTGACAGCATGGGCAGAGGCAGTGCTGTGTGCAGAAATGCTCTAGAGGTGGGTGTGGGGGAGAGGGAGGGTGGGGAGATGTGCTGGGGCACATGGGCTGTGCAGAGAGTGCAACGGGTGAGTGGGACCACGAGTGCAAGTGACATCCCTCCCTCCAATGAGCACTGCCCATCCCATCCGGACCAGCCTCCGCCCCCAGGCTCCAGCCAAAGCTCCCACCCCATCCAATTGCTCCAATTAGTGCTGTGGGTTTATTTTTTCTTTATGAAGAGGGTGGCTCAAGACCTGCCTGTTTCTGAGTCCAGCTCCCTTTAATCTGTCCCTACAATGATTGAGGTTAACAGAGTTTCCTGCCCAGCAGCCTCTTTGGCAAATTAGAGAGAACCAGTGAAACACTGTCAATAAACTTCCCACTGTATAGATTTTGTCCAGCAGAGCCTGAATAAATTGGGTCATGCTGCCATATGTAATCCATGCACCTGAGGTTTGACCTAGCTCCTGTGCAAACCAGGGGGCAGGGATGTGTCTGGGAGCTGGACTGGAGCTCTGGCTGAGACAGCTGAATTTTGAAAGAGCCGGGGTGGAGCCGTGCCCTTCATTTTTGTGGACCAGTTTCATTTGTATGGGAAGATGATTGATGTCTTCCCGCGGGAGCTTTTGTCTGTGCTGGAGTGCGTCTCAAACAACATTGCCAAGATACCTCGGGGCTGGGTTAGGTAATTATTTTGTGATTAGATATTGAAATCAAATAAATAAGTTAATCATTTTACAAGTTCAGAAGAAAATACATTTATTTATTCTGAAACTTCTTCCCAATGGCAATGCATAACTCTCATCTTCTGCATGGTGGTGGCCTCGGGTCAGATGATTTCCCACCAAACTACTCGCCAGCGTCCCATGGCCTTGGTAATGCAAAGTCACAGAAGGAGGCAGAAGATTCTGAATCCTGTTCAGAAGGAGGCAGGATTCTTGTCCTCTGGGCAGTTGATGTGAACCCTGCAAGTGGTGGTGATGGGCCAGTGTGGCTGCCATCAGTTGTCACAGCTCATATCGGCAGCACAGAAAAGATTAGCGCACTAACAGGGGAGACTCCTCTTCTGAAAAGAGGCTTTAAATGATGTCAAGAACCACCACAACGATATGGTTTTTACATAAATAATAATTAATTACATGTAAATCAGCCTTTTCCCCACCCCTTCCATTAGTATCATCTTTGCTAAGCTCTCTGTCTTGTTTCTGTCCACTCACTCTGAGTAGTTGAATGGCAACAGACATAATTTGCAATGCTAACGTCAGATACGGGTCAAAATGGACAAGGAAAACACAACCCGGGGTTTTTTCAATGCAATAACAACCAGGTCTGTCTAGAGATGGCAGTGTGCTGGGGTTTAACCCTTTCACTGCCACAGAGCCAGAAAAAGCAGGAATTTACTTTTCTGGTTTCCTGTTCTGCTATTTCCAACTTATTTTCAGCCCTTTCCTTTTCTGGGCCACTCTCTTTCCCCCCCCCCTCTCTCCCCTTTCTGGTGTTTACTTGAGCATCTGGTAGTGTTTATCTCCCAAGACACAGGAGACTGTTGTTTTCATAGATATGTAACTAGCCTAAAAGCTTTAATCTTTGTTTATGTTGGACTTTTGGATTAAAAAATAGTCATAATAGTGAAAAAAAGTTAAGATGAAATAATACTTCAGCACAGAACACTTTGGAGACCGCATCAACAGAAAACCCTTCACAGGGAAAGCTGCAATTACTGCATCTCCTTCACAGGCAATGCTGAACTTGTGGGGAGAGCAGGGCAGGGAGTGAAGAGACCAATTCCCTGAGATGAGACTGTTTGTCCCACTGGAAGCTGAAAGTGTGGCATGTCCTCGTGGAGATTTCTGCACATGCTCCTTGCAGCAGTAGTTTAAGCAGACCCAGTAATGCCAACAGGATGTTAGAAATCTGTTTCCATCTCTGCTGGCTTCCAAAGCTGCCTTCCAGGAAGATAGGGAAGGAGCTGGCCTGGCCTTCAGCAGAGTCAGACTACACATGACCTGGGGTTTGTAGCCGCTGTGGAGTACTGGAGGTCAGAGGAGGAGATGGTGTTTTGGATTTGGTCTCCTGCTCTAGAGAAGTATGTTGGTTTTCTCTGAAAGCGTCAGAGATGCTGCGATTGGGTTAATTAGAAGTTGTCAAGATACAGCAAGAAGTGTTGCTGTCATCAGAGAGATGTAGAAAGTGTTACAGAAATTGGGTAGCAAAAGGCAGGTAGGTGTTTGCTATCTGCAGAAGATCTTATTTGCTGCCTTCCCAGGGGACTAGGCACTGTCCCAAACCTGCAGCAAAGTCAGCTAGGCTGGAAGCAGACCTGCAAAATCTGGGTAGCTGCTGCTTTCCTAGCAAGAATATATTCAGTTGCTAATATTGTAAATGCTTGGTGGTACACTTTTATAGCAATAGCATTTATGTAACTTAAGATTTTTATGCAATTTAGGATTTTAAACTAAATGTCTTAATCCAGGTGCTACATACCCCGCTTTCCACCCCTGCTCTCCTGCCACAGAAGGTGTAAACCTGACTGTAACCTCTCCCAGCTTCTTGAGATAAAACATTTTTGGAAAACCCTCACTTTGGGAAGGCAGCGAGCCAGTGAAAGGGAGCTTAGCAGTAATGAACCATGCTAATAAATTACCTAATGTCACCTTAGGATTGGTCCATGGCCGCCTGTCACACAGCAGCACATCAAGCTGGAGATGCACAGTCGGTCTCTCCTAACCTTTGTACCTCCTCCCGCTAACCAGGGAGCTGGTTCTGGAAAAGACCAGGCCTGTGGAGTCCTGCAAACTGAAGGGTAAAATATTAATAAGCCAAAGAGGAGCTGGAGGTGTCAGTGAGGCTCCTGCACAGCGCAGCCATGGGGAGAGTGCTGCTGATCTCCACACAAAGGGAATGGCAAACAGCTTCTCCGCAGAAAATTTCACTCGACCAATTTTTTTTTGCATGCAAAAATGCAGATTCAGCAGCACCAAAACGGTCTGTGCACACATGCCAAACTTGTCATTTATAAAAACTCAAAAAAGCTCTGACAAATGCTGAAGCTGTTAGTTTTGACACTTCTGACATGAAACACTTTGATTTTTCATTTTGAAACTACTTTGTGTTCAAAATGTCCTTTAATTTTATTTTCAAGCAAGGGGGTGTGTGTCTTTTTTCTTATTCCCCCAAAAAAACCAAAATTGAAATGAAATCTTCGGATTGACTCAACATGAAATTGTTCTTGGATTTTTGATTTCATAAGGCTTTTTTTTCTTAGATGTGTTTGGCTTCAAGTCACTTCTTTTTCACCTCCAAAATTTGCCAGTTGGTTTATCAAGAACCACAGCGAACATCAGCCCCTTTGAAGGGGCGCAGCTGCCACAATAGAGTATTTTTTTCTGCAGCTGTCAGTTGCAGAAAGAAGGAAAAAAAAAAGGAGCCTTGCTTTTGCTTTCCAGGAGATTGAGTTCATTTTCTATCTGACAGGGATAAATAATAAACAGATTTTTTTTTTTTTCTGCTGTGAGGGATTGTGTTACGTTATCTGTTTAAACATTCCGTTACATTTTAGTAATGTGAATAATGATTATTCCTGTGCTTCTGAGCTCTCTCTCTTGGCTCGGGCGCCGGAGGTTCAGGAGACACCTGGCATTGTTGACAGAGCGCTGAACTTGAACGCCTCTCACTGTGACAGGGCAAGCCCAAATATTTTGGGAAGAGTCCTTGTTATGTTACGACAGGGGTTGGTAGCACTGACGCTGGGGACGGGTTTTGCTTTAATACAGAGCTGATTATGCTTTATTATTCGGGGAACAGCGTGAACTTTGGCAGGCGGGCTGCTGGGAGAAGGAGGATTGCACTTGGGCACTTCTTATTTGTAGGATGTGCTGAAGGTCTTCCAAGAGATGCTGTCTCTCAAAAGAGGCCAGGATAGGAGGCCCTGAAAGACGTTTTCCTGTGGGTGAGAAAGTGGAAGAAACAAAGCTTTTTTCAAAATAATATAAATGTTTAATGTAGTCCCTACATGTAGACAAATACCTGGGGAAGAGCTCGTATTAAAATACCTTTTTAATCATATTTTCTATCCCTCAAGGTGGTGTTTGCTTCCCACAGTGTACATCTTCCCTCTTTTATTGGTTTCCTCTCCTGAAGTCAAGCTGCATCTTGGCAGTGCTTTGTGCATCTTCAGTGCTGCACGAGTGTCCAGCTCGTGGTGTTTAATCGGTCATACACTTTCAACAAGATTGGATGTCTTGTGGCGTTTGCCAATTCACGTATGGCATGTAATTATATTCAGGAAGCAATAGGAATTAAATGACATTAATTCCCATGAATATTCATTTAAGAATCTCGACCAAATTCAGGCAGATTAATAGTCCAACGCAAATACAATGGCTATTCATTGCCCCCACAGGAAAAGGAAATATGTATTGGCTGGCAGCTCAGGACAAATGGAAATGTGCTATAGAAAAGTTATCTCTGGGTGGCTTCTGGTACAGTTGCGGCTGGAGAGACACCTCCAGGAGTAAAGAGGATTAGTGTGGGTATGGACGTGGGGAGCCTTTCCCATCCACTGAGGAATGCAGAGGAGTCTGGGGTGAATCCAAGACTCATGTCTCTGCTCTGCCCATGCAAATCCAAACCAACTCTGACTGCAGTGGAGCTCCTCTGGACTCGCAACAGAGCAAAATGTCATTTATTCTGTGCCTGACTCCCGCTGCCCTGTGTGTGGAGCCAGGCTTCAGCCTGCTCTGCCTGGGTCGTGATGCTGCGGGGCAGCACAGCCATTTCTTTCCCTCACAAGCAGCACTAAGCTGGCTGTGCTGCTAGCTGCCTGCTCTGCCACAGCCAGCCCAGCACCAGCCCTCGGGGTGGCTCCAGGGCAGTCCTGTCCTGCCAGGCACCTCCTGGCACATGGAAGCTCGGTTCTGCTCCAGCTTGTCCTCCCAGCGCAGGCCAGGACACGGCTTCTACTGTGGCATGGGAAACTGGGAAAGTATAACAGCAAAAGCAGATGAAGGATGCAAATGTGTTTGCAACTGAGGGATCAGAATTTGGGATGCTGGAAACATACCCCCCCCCAACAATGACAATATTTCATGTAAAAATGTATCTGGGTTTTGTTATAGCTCTCATTTGGGAGAACTTATAGTTTTGATTTTGTCAGACAAGCCAACTTGAGACTTTAGCTGTGTCACATTATCTTTTTGGGACTTCCCCAACTGGAGAACAGATCCTGCTTCCACTAAAGCTGGTGCAAGTCCTGCCAAGAGCATTGGGTTCAGCTTGATGCTTATACCTTTTAAAATTCCTCTTTATAGGCAAGTTGACTTTTCCTGCCCTTGAAGTTCTTGGAGCAAAAGAAAGGTCCAGTTATTTTACCTTGCACATGTACCGTGGGACAGGCAGAGCTGCATTTTCTACCTTTTTGAAGGTTATTCGTTGCCAGACTGATCTGACTGGCCCTGACTACACCCAAACCAAGGAAATGTGGAAAGCAGCAACCACCATCTTGCCAAGAAGGGGTTTTGCCTCAAGCTGCAGTATGAGGGTACTTACAGGGCTGCTTCTGCTTGGGCTTATATGGAACAAAGTCAAATAATCATAAAACCAGGCTGTAAATCCAATGTACGTTTCTCTTTATGTCCACCACCGTTTTGGGGCAGTACATAGTGTCTATCTCATCTTTTCACGTCTGATGTAAAAGGTAGAATAACAGCTGAGTACCCACATGGGCTTTGCACCTACGCAGGAGTGCCAAGTGGGCCAGGATCCTGCCGTGCAGCCTGGTGATGTGCTCTGCAAAGCCTCATAAACCAGTGACTAAAGCGGAAAGGACTCCAAGGCCTGGCTCCTGGGACATTAGAGGTGTGGCATTACAGTAGCTTGGAAAACATTCTGACTTTATAACAAGTAACACCTATAATTACAGAGGCGTCATCACCTTCATAATTTTTTTTTTTTTTTNCCTTTATAATTTTTTTTTTTTTTTTTTTTTTAGCTAACAAGCTGTAGTTGTAGCCTGTGTACATCCCTGCCAAAATCTGCCAAGCATTTGCTCTTGGGATGGTTCTGCCGGTGGTGGGAATATCAAGCATCTTTCTCCAGGCACTTGTAAAACAATACAGCAGTAAACAATTCAAGTACAATTAGCAGCTACGTTGGCGGAGGGGGAGGGAGAAGTCCCACCGCTGGTATTGTCTGTGGAATTAATCATGTTTTACAGAGTTGATATACTGGTTTGGATATGCGAAGTTAAAAGCAGGAGATGAAGAAGTAGCCAATAAGCATTTATTGGAGAACGAAATGTAAAACAAGTATTTTTTTTTAGCGGTATGGAGGTGAGTGTTTAAAACACTCTTCTAACAGGTTTAGCTCTTTTTTCTTCCGACTGAAAAAACAGATGAACTAAAAACTGTAACAAAACACGCTGAAAATGTTTGCTTTTAAAGCTGGTGGTCCCGACGGTCACATAAACCTCGGTGTCTCCTGCGGTACCCAGGGTGGAAGAGCGGGATGCTGAACACTTCGCTCCCGGCTGTCGCCCGTTCCCGGCCCCGCAGCGCCCGGCGGCGGCCCCGAGCGCTCCCCGCCGGCCCGAGCGCACCGCTCCGGCAGCGGCGCGAGCACCACCTCCGCAAATATTTATTTGCAGCGATTTTCCGGTCTCAATTATTTAAAACATAATGAATTAGGCATAAGTACCTCGCTATTACGGTAATTCCAGGTGTTAATTGCTGCCGGAGCGGCTCCCGCCATTCCGCCGGGAGGTGGCGCCGCGGGCCCGGCGCTGCTGCCGGAGCCGCCGGGGCCGGGCGGGGGACGGGGACCGGAGACCGGGACCGGTACTAGGGAAGAGGCCGGGAACGGCGCGGGGCTCCCGCGGGTGACGATCGCCCCGCGGTACCGCTCCTGGCAGTGTGTGTAACCATCGGTCCCGGCCCCGGGTCAGTCCTGCGGGCAGCCACACGCGATCGCCCAAAAAACAAAGGGAGGGAAGAAAGCCGGGCGGGTCAAGGAAAGAGTTTTTTACCCCGAATGAGTCGGTCGCTCGGTAACTTCGCGGCCGCCCGCTGACTCCCGCCCGCAGCGCCGGGCAGGACGCGCTCCATCCCTGCGGGGCGCCCGACGACCGACCCCCGTCCCCTCCGGCGGCGTAGTGCTGCCGGCACCGGGCCGCGGTCCCGGGCAGGGCAGGGCAAGGGGCTGCCCGGCGGGGCCCGCTCCCCTCGCGTGCTCCGGCCGCCGTCAAGGCAACCCCCGCGCCGCCGGAGGCTCCAGCTCCGCTCTAAGGCCGTCGGTGCTGTTAAAATTCGCGGTGCTCGAGTGCCGGATCCGCAGGGCAGAGGCCGCCGGGTGGTCCCGACGCTGCCCCCTCGCGCCCTCTCCCCGCGGGCGCTGCCACCCCTCTCCGCGGGAGCCCCGACGGCGCGACCGGGAGCGCTGCCGCTCCGCGCACCCACCGAGATGCGGACCCACCCCCGCGGAGAGGCTCCGCACTCAGCCCGGCCCTCGGGCCGGTCAGTCCCGCTCAGCGGCCGGTGCGCGCCGCTGCGCACCCGCGCAGTGTGTCTAAGCGGTGTTTGCGCCCACAGCGGCGAGCGCTGCGGGGGGAACGCAGGCAGCGCCCGCCTCGCCGCTCCGCGCAGGTAAGGCGGCTCCGCGGGTACCCGCGGAAGGCACTCCGGGGTCCCCCGCGTTCCCCAAGCTCCGCTGGCCTGATACCCCTCCACCTCCCCGCGGCTGTAGAAAAGTTAGTAGGGATGCGCAGCGCTGCGCCCCCGCCGACGGGGCGGCCCCGGCCCGCGCGCTGAGCTGTCCTTCGGGGCGCGGAGGGGTGCGCAGGGATGCGCAGCACAGCGCACCGCGCTCCACCGCCACTTTCGCTTCCCCGCGGGGCCGCCCCGCCTCCCCCGGCCCGGCCC
>VZRR01008868.1:0-13880 GCA_013398015.1 Oreocharis arfaki
CAGTGGAAAAGGACCTGGAGCTGTTGGTTGACAGCAATTGAACATGAGCCAGGTGTGCCCAGCTGGCCAAGAAGGCCGATGGCATCTTGGCCTGTATCAGCAATAGTGTGCCCAGCAGGACCAGGGCAGTGACTGTGCCCCTGTACTCAGCACTGGTGAGGCCTCACCTTGAATCCTGTGTTCAGTTTTGAGCCCCTCATGACAAGAAAGATACTGAGGTGTCCAGAGCATGTCCAGAGAAGGGTAATGGAGCTGATGAAGGGTCTGGAGCACAAGTCTGATGAGGAGTGGCTGAGGGAGCTGGGGGTGTTAAACCTGAAGAAAAGGAGGGTCAGAGGAGACCTTATTGTTCTCTACAACTATGTGTAAGGGCATTGTAGCCAGGTGGGAGATGGTTTCTTTTTACAAGTAACAAACAGCAGGATAAGAGAAAACAGCCTCAACTATGCCAGGGGAGATTTTAGATTGAATATTAGGAAAAATTTCTTCCCTGAAAGGACTGTCAAGCGTCTGAACAGGCTGCCCAGGGAAGTGGCTGAGTCACCATCCCTGGAGGTATTTAAAAGGTGTGTAGGTGTGGTACTTGGAAATGTGGTTTAGTGGTGGACTTAACAGTGCTGTGTTAAAGATTGTACTTGATAATCTTAGAAGGTTTTCCATTGAAGTGATTCTGTATTTCTATTTAAAATGATTGTCAAATTCCACTCCCTGCTGCAGTCAGTCTGTAGCAGATGATCAGGCTTTCAATAAGGAGAGTTCTGCAATGTGTCCCTCTTTGTGGACAATAACTTAAATTTTAGTGCGCCTAATTGGAACAGTCCTTGAAGGTGTATGTAAGTGAGGGAGTCAGTATTAGGATTAACTTTTTCTGTCCACAGTATGTATTTCTAAGTTTCCATGTGCATGATTTACATAGTAAGACTTGAAATGGTGAAGTGCCAAGAAAAGGAAATAAAGGAATCTTTTTAACTCTGTTAGAGGACAAGACAAATAAAAACGCCCCAAAGGCAAAACATAGCGGAGAAAGCTTGAATTCAGAGAAGAAGCAGCCATAAGTCCAAACAAAAATACAGTCAAGAACGAGGAACTTCTAATACTGTCCCTTGAATATTAGGTATCTAACTGAGATACTCTGGGTTAAAATAAAAATAATAAATCAGTGTGTATCTATATTTTCCAGCATCTAAACTCTTTTTATAAACTACATACTTACTCCTTTAAGAATGACAAGACTTTTAGAATTAATTACTTTTTCTGCAAAATTTGTACTAATAGATCATAAGACCAGGAGTTGCTAGCTATTTATGCAGGAAAATATGCCTTCATATTTTAAGCAACAGTTGTAAAGTACTGAAACAAAGCTGGTTACAATTGTTTTCTTTCTATAAGGTTACAGTAATACAGATTCAGCAAATACCTACCTGACCTCAGATGGTAAATACTCGCTTCATGGCTACATTATCCATTCTAATGATCACCTTTGGCCTCTCTTCACAAACTTGGAGTCTGCTGTCAAAGAAGGGAGCAGGCAGAATCATCGGGCCTTTGGAAAGAAAGCAGATGATCTATTTAAGGTAATATAAACTCTTACTGGTATCACAACCAGCTGTGAGGAGCCCAGCACTGACCTGGGGGCAAATGGAGACAGAGCTGTCTGAGGGAAGTTTGTCAGTCTCAGAAATAATAGAAACACAATACAACTCACCAGTCCCAGGCTTCTGTTCCCTTCAACTTTAGGCTACGCAGTGGAGTAGAAGTAGTGGAACAATTACAGAATATATTGGGAAATCCAAGTGCTGACAGAAATTCTCCTGATGAAGTGTTGCCCATCCCACTGACACACTCTCAGAACAACCTCTGTGCCTGTGTAGTTTACACTTGTGTCCTTTTTATTATACCAGATAGTACCTTACCACACATGCACTCCTTTCATATTGGATGGCAGTCTGGTTGATACTGATGTGCATCCAGTTTAGGCTGTGCCGTGTAGTCAAAACTGATGTGTTGATGCAGTGGAGGAGGGATCTAACCTCCTTTTTGAAGTTTTGTGGTTTTGTATAAGCTTCAAGCTGATATCTGTTGCTGATAAAACTGTAATCATTCTGTCATCTGTTTTAATCTGTGGCATTCCTTTCCCAGTGCTAGCCCAGGTGGATGTGATCAGACTGGAGAATCACTCAGGGTTATAACTAGCCTAACTTGTCAATTACCCATCTGGTGAAGCAGGTTGAGAGGCATAAATATTTGTGCCTGTGTAAGCAGAGAGCTGGTAGTGTGAGCAGGAGAATATGTCAGGACTTCATCTCTTACAACACTGCTGGCTTAAATTGCACTTCAGACTACATCCTGAGGTCCTTACTTTGTGTTTAACTTCAAGATGGTGATGAAGGCAGTCTCTTGAAGGAGATGTCTGCATCCATCATGTATAGTCAATGGAATGAAATAAGGACTTATGGACACTTAAAAGTTCTGCTAGCCTTATGTTAGTACTTAAATAACTAGAGGACAGAAACTCCTTTGGAAATCATTCAAAGGGTCTTTAAAGGGAGTTAAGATACTTTGCTTTAGGACAGCTGTTGCAATAGATGCCTAAACTTATTACAAATTAAGTGGTTTAATGTATGTGAACTGGATCTCATCCTTTGTTAAATACCTGGGTTGTCAACTTTGCTTGGGTGATGCTTGTGTCCAGTTTGGACCTGGGCTCCATATGTGTACGGGATGGTTTGTCTGAGCAGAATATATGGGCTGCCGATAGTACTGTGTACACCACAGCCTGGAGATACTTCCACTTCCTGGTAGCTGCAAAGCCAGCCATAACTGGTGAAATCTGTATGAAAGTGAAATGTAAGGGGCTTTGTGTGTATGTACCCTTGAAAAGGTAAAGGCCTGAGGTTTTGCTACTGAATGCTTGTTTCTTTCCTAATCAGAAAAAAGTATGATCTTTAATGTTTCTGATTTATGATATGGTCCAATTATCTAGTTACTTTCCCATCATGAAAGAATAAACGTTTGAATGAAATGAAAGCAATTCGTGAGGATATCAGGAAGGAACACTTGAGTTTTTCTTTCAGTCTCCTAAGTCTATCCTTTCAAGATGTCTGTGTGATCAGAATTCTTGAGGGGATGCAAAAATCTGCTTATCACTACAGCAGTGGATTTGGATGAGCAAATAGTCAGTGGCACTTTTAATGGACCTTTTCATTTTGGGAATTCTGAAGTTCACCACATTCTCCTACTGCCTTGGTTGCACATAGTTTTGGTTAACTAATGAAAATAAACTTTAATTACTCTGCTTTTCCCACTTTTTAGGATTATTATCACAGCCAGGAGGTAAAGCAACGTTTTATGGCTGCCATGCACAGCATTGCTCACTTGACAGCAAGAGATGTGGCTACAGCGTTTGATCTTTCACAGTTTAAATCTGCTTGTGATTTAGGAGGTATGGCTTGTAATTGAACTTGTATGCAAATTAAAGGGAAAAGCTTGTTTTCAGTTCCACATTATATTACTTAAAAGATAGGTATTTTTTTACTGGAACTGCAGTACTATTATTACTGTTATTTTTTCTGATATTGCAATGTCAGAATAAAAGAACAGTGCAGCTAATTGAAAGCTGAGTTACCTAAATGGTATATGAATAGTTTAAGATAAGTGAATGTTTATCTCAATCAGTTACACAATGCAAGGCAGAAAAGAAGAGAGTTTGTGGCTCAGGCAGTAGAGCATTGGGCTGGGAGTGCCATTTTCAGCAGTGTTGTTGCTTTCCTTAGGCATATCCAGGATTTTCAAGAGTAATGAAAGTAGTGAACCACCACTACTGGGGTGTCAAACCTGAAACACTGCACTGCTAGAACAAAAGTTTGGATTCTTTTCTAGTGGGTTTGTTTTGTGTATTGTTGTAGTTATTAATATCTAAGATATCCACCAAAATATTGAAGACCAGTTATATACCTGAAGAAACTCTTCTTTTTAGTGTTCCTTTTTGTGCCCTGTGCTTGGAGCTGCACAGAAGGAATGTTGTTACATAGGGAATGATCCACTGAAGGAAGCACACTTTATTTAGTGCCTGGGAAGGTGGACAGCATGTCAGAGGAATTAACCCCATACCGGTACAAGCGTTGCCACTTGTGCAGAGACTCCAAAACTTCACAATCTTTACTATGCTGGAGAGAGTGTTCATCAAATTCCATGTATCACTTCTTTGTAAATGCAGACAGTTAGACGTGCTCTTCAACAAATAGAAGTCTTTGCCTCTTCATTTACATTTTGATACTCCCCAGAAAACCCCTGAGGTACTGAAATCAAAGGTCACATTAGCAGTTCTGTGTCAGCAAAGAGTCATGCCTGCACTCCACAAGCTTTAAAACCTTGCTCTATCAATCAGGAAGTCCTGTTGCCCGTGTTAGTTGTGGAGCTGACTGTCTACCTCTAGTTCTGTTTGGATGTCTCTATTTTAAAGTTATATACAGCCTTGTCCCAAAAATGTCTGCAAATTCTGGGAGAAAATACTTGATTTGACTTCTTTAAACTTCTAACAGGTTGCACTGGAGCTCTGGCTCATGAATTAGTACAAGTATACCCAAATCTCAAGGTCACAGTATTTGACCTTCCAGAAGTCATTGCGAACATCTCTTACTTTCAGCCTTCAGGACAACACACTGCTCCAGTGACATTTGTATCAGGTAAATGTAGCACATGATCTTTTGTCTGATTTCTGTAATCCTTGAGCACAGAACAGGCTCTTCCACTCCTATTCCAACCCAAAACATATCTTAGTACAAGGCAATGTGGGTTCACCCGTGCTAAATGGGGACATTGTATTTTTCTAGTCGGTAGGGATAAAAAATGGCTGTAGAATGTGGCTCAGTAAGTATGAATTGGTAATTTTTTGAATACCACTGTAAGCAGAGGCTGCATGTGCTTGTCTGAGGCATTTTATTTCTAGACGTGGTGACTACAAAGAGCTTTGTCTCCTTCCCTGCTTTAGGCTTGCTCTCCATTTTTGTTACAGAATTCTTGCCTGTGATCTGCTCGTTAACTACACTTTCCTTAACTGCAAATCAGGGCATACCTGTACCTGTTCATTCTTGTTACTTTTTTACTCTGCTGAGCACCTTGTTTTTGTAGCATGTACTCTGTGGTTTCTGTAGGAATGTACTAACTCTGTTTTCCAACAGGTGACTTCTTCAAGGATAATCTTCCAGAAGCAGATCTTTACATCCTTTCACGTGTTCTTCATGACTGGCCTGATGAAAAGATACATGTGTTATTAAGCAAGATATCAGCTGTTTGCAGACCAGGTATGTTTTTTTCATCTTGTGAGCTTAAAGGTGCATATTAATGTACCTTTAATGAGTACTGAGTAATGGTTTTTTTTATTAATGAATTTACGGTATTTTTTTTTTAATCGTAGTAGCCTTTGCTTGAATGTCTAGGCTTGCATTATGATAATACCTACTAAGAAAAGGAAGGAAACAAAGCTGCAGATAAAACTATATATATTAAGCTTTTACTATAGTTGCAGGCTTCACATACAAGTATATCATCTCCCCAATCTCTGCCATGCCCAGTCCTACTAAGCCCTGTATCATCAATTAACTAAGCATGTGCTTATTTCTGTACATAAAACTAGCCACATAATACATAAAGCTCCTTTGGGTTAATCAAGAAGCAGCAGTTTGTTTTGCTGTTGGTTTGCTACCTCAGTAGTGTTCAGAGTATGGTAAACTGGCTGAAATTCTTTACTACTTTATGCACGCATACCATGAGAAATACATAGCCTCTTTGACTTTCTACTACATTTGAATCATAGTATCATCAGAGTATCTGAAGTTGGAAGTGACCCATAAGGATAATCAAGTCGAACTCGTTGCTTCTTGAAGGACTAACTAAAACTAGTTCATATGACTAAGAATGTCATCCAGATGGCTTCTTGAACTCTGGCCGATTTGGTGCTGTGACCACTTCCCTGGGGAGCCTGTTTCAGTGCCTACCATCCTCTAGGTGAAGAACCTTTTCCAAATGTCCAGTCTGAATTTTCCCTGATGCAGCTTCATTCCGTTTCCTTGTGTCCTCTCACTGGTTTACCAGAGAGAGGAGATTAGCACCTCCCCCTCTACTGCTCCCTTTGAGGAAGTTGTAGATGGTGATGAGGTCCCAGCTCAGCATTCTGTTCTCCAGCCTGAACAGATCAGGGGACCTCAGCTGCACCTCATGAATGTTGCCCTCACAGCTCTTCACCATCTTGGTCACATACAGTGAGGCACGCAAAACTGCACACAGAATCACAGAATCAAATAATACACTGAGTTGAAAGGGACCCATCATGATCCTCAAGTGCAACTGCTGGTCCTATGCAGGAAACCCCAAGGGTCACACCATGTGCCTGAGAACATTGTCCAAACACCCCTTGAACTCAGACAGTCTTGGTGCTGTGATCACTTCCCTGGGGAGCCTGTACTAGTGCCCAACCATCCTCTGGGTGAAAAGCCTTTTCCTGATATCTAACCTAAGCCTCCCCTGAGCCAGCTTCATGCTGTTTCCTTGAGTCCTGTCACTGGGCACAAGAGTGAAGAGATCAGTACTTGCTGCTCCATTACCCCTCGTGAGGATGTTGGAGACCACAATGAGGTCTCCCTTCAGTCTCCTCCAGGCTGAACAAACCAAGTGACTTCAGCTGCTCCTTTCAAGGCTTCCCTTCGAGACCCTTCACCATCCTCATGGCCCTCCTTTGGATGGTCTCTAATAGTCTAATGTCTTTTTTATATTGTGGTGCCTGAAACCACACACAGTACTCAAGGCAAGGCAGTACCAGCGCAGAGTAGTGAGACAATCATCTGTGTAGTGATCTCCTATCCTGTGCTTGATGCACCCCAGAACACGGTTGTCTCTTTGGACTGCCAGGGCACACTGCTGACTCATATTCAGGCAGTAATAAAGATCAAAAGACAAAAAGCAGAAAAGCCTGACCACTAAGATCATCCGATTCCTTAATCCAACTCTAGCTCTGAAGTTTGTTTCAGAGGAGAGCATGCAAAATAAGACCTAGCCCATAAACTATAATCCTACTTATAAATTAGGAAAAAATGCGGGTGACTGTCTTAATCTTCTTATGCAAAGACTGGGGTATGACAGATGCTTACAGGAGTTGTTTGGTTCAAATAAAAGCAAGGCTGAGTTTAAGAGGGTAGGCAGGAAGTGATCTGAACTTGTGGAGACATTGCTCTAAACTCTCCCTTCTTTTTAACAATTAAGTGATTGCTTCCAGGAAGAGATCACTGAAAGTAAATTCCTTTCACTGATTTCCACTGAAGACCATTAAAAAATCACTCTGAGGGGACCTCTGTAACTGTCTCTGAGCAAAACACTTGTAAGTTAGAGCTAAAAATACTTAAATGGAACCACTTTTGGTTGTTTTGGAAATGCAGGAAATGCCTTGCTAGTGGCAGAAACGGTGCTTGATGAACAGAAGACGCACCCTTCTGTAGCTGTGCTACAATCCCTCAGTATGACTGAAGGCAAGCAGAGAAGCGGCTCAGAATATAAACAGCTACTGGAGAAATATGGATTCACAGATGTACAAATTAAGATCACAGGAAACTTACTAGATGCTGTTCTGTGCTTGAAGAAGACTCTGTCACTATAGTGTGCCCAGAAGCAATCTGGGATGCTGAATTTTCACCCCTTTGTGCAATCCACCCATTATCAACCAGCTTGTATGGGCAGTTAAGGGTCATTTTGGCCCTTTATCTGAAGCATAGTTATTACAGGCTTTGGATACAAGTTGGAGAGCAGCTTCTGCAGGAGTGAATTCTGTGCATTTTAAAAACCGTCTGGGGCAGGACAAAACTCCTGTGTGTGAAATACCTTAATGTCCAGTTCTTCTGCAGACTGTGTTAAGCTTAGACTTGACATATCTATGTATAGCATGTCAAGTTAAAACTGCAAGCTTGTATTGAGCTACATTAATACCTTAGTTTTCTTGGACCTTAACATTAAAGAGAATTCTCCCTCTGCAGTGTATTCAGTGGTTACTGCTCATTTTTATCAGAAATGAAAAATTAAAAATTAATATTGGACCATCTGCAGAATTTGGGGATGTTAGTCCTGTTTTTCACTGCTGTGACTTTACTCAGAAATATCTCAAGGATAGTCTTTTTAAGCACTTTTTCTACAAGCAAAAGTGAAAATGGAACAAACCTCAAGCATGTTCTTACAACAGCTGTAACATCACAGAGGAACTTCAGCAGCCTCTGACCTCCAGCCACAGTATGTCCCTGTACAGGCTGCAGCTGAGAGCTGTTCATATTGCTTACTATCACTTCTGGGGTTTTCTAAATATGGTTAAATGGCCCATATATGCTCTCTGTCTCATTAACTGAGATGAGTTTTAGGATTTATGTATAAAACCTTGTATGAAAATTAAAAAATAAAAGTTTCTTCATGCTTCAGTCTTTAGTTGGAGAACTTATCTTTTCAAGTTTATTTGTCACTAATGCCACCTCTCCTAATATTTATTTCTCTCCTGATACTTCATTGATATTTAATTTTTCTTTTTAAAGTGTACTTTGTAGTGGAAGCCTCTCTGCAGATTAAAGTTGCACTTTCAAACTAGCTTTCTTCTCTATCAGTTGTTTCTTGCCTGTCACTTGTACAGAAATAGTCTCAATAACCCAGTGAAAGAGGCTGTGCCAATACTGAGTGGCCAACCTCAACAAGTCAGACACCGTTAATGAGGAAGGTAAAGAGTTATATCTGCCTGGATGTTACTTATTCAGGAGTTACTTTGCTCCTTGACCAGTGGGTAAAGAAAAAGTGCCACAGTGATTCAACTCATCAGGAGAAACACACTTACTACAGTGCATTTCAGGTGTAAAAATCAGGGAAATGTCAGACTCTACCACAGTAGGGTTTTTAACTCTTAGCAAAAGGTTTCTATGAATGGAAATTTGACTGATCTCATCTGTACGGGCATTTAAAGTAGAAAAAGCCAAATATTCAACAACTGAATAAATTTGAAATGTTTCTTTTCCTCATTGACATGAAGCTTGCTATAAGTGTAACAGGTTTGTATGTTGAGAGAGACTCGTTCTGGCAATCAGATGTGTCTCATTCATAAAGCTCGTAATGCTGCTCTAAGCTGTTTGAGTCAGAAACAATCAAATCCTAAAGTTGGCGCACCTATAATTCTCACAGGCTTTAAAACAGTGCCCCTAAGTACTATGTCTCTGACTGTAAAATTTGAATAGAATGTGTTTGGCTACCACACAACCTTCATTACTGTCATTAAGGCACAACACTAAGCATTAGTCCCTTGGGCATGGTGTCTGTGGTCCTGCACCACAGCTTTGTACTCTTGTAGTAATTAAGCATTAGAGCAGGTGGTCCAGGGAGGTTGTGGAAGCTCTGTCCTTGTAGGCTTCCATGTGAGAAGCGCTGAAGAAGCTGAGCTGATTGTAGAGCTGCCCTGCTCTGAGTGGGAGGCTGGACTAGAGATCTTCTGTGGTCTGTTTCAGTCTCAGCTGTTCTGCAATCATTTGATGCAGCCTGGTCATCTGCAGAATTATAAGCTCACCCTATTAATGTACCAAATGAGTTTTTCAGTTACGCTGAATATCTTTTGCAGACTGGTAAGAGTGGACTTAATAGTCTAACACTAAAAAGATTTTCTAAGCAATTTGCATAACTGAGGAAAATCTTCCTGACATGAAGAATGACAGGAGTTAAACTTTAAAACTTTTTGACAATTATTAAATATCTGATGTGTACAAGTTGGAATGAGTCTGAGGCAATTGTCTTAAAGGTCAGAAAGATATGAATGTTATGCAGCACTTAATAATAAAATCACTATGAACTGCTGCTACTTTGATCTGAGTTGGTGCAAGGCCAAAAGGGAAGTATGTATAGCAATGCTTGTTTTGTTAGTAGCCCTCTCTTGGCTTCCCTTTCCCCTCACAGGTCTCAATGTGGAGAAAAAGACACTGTAAATCAGACCATTTAAGTTCTGCTCTCATCTTTAGGTCAGTCCCACCACAAAGAACTTGGGTCCTACAGAAATAACATACAGAATGTATTGAACAGAAATGTTGATTTCTCTGCTTCTGTAGTGCTTGCTATCCACTCTTCTCCCTGCTTGGCATCATTTCAGTATGAATGTGAAGCAGCAGTATATCCTAAAGAGATGCAACTCTATTAGTGTCTTACTGTTTTCTATAGTCCTCATGCCAAGTCTACAGAAGTCATCCCCTTTTCCCCTGAAAACAGAGACGTGCCTTGACTTGTGAGTATTTGATCACTCCATACTGTGAAAGGGAATTTCCTGGGGTTTGTAAGAGGAGTCGATTATTCATTTAGTAGTGGATTAGTCATTTAATAGTAGAGCAAATCCATAAATGATAAAGGAAATCACCCAGGTCTTGTAGTTTGCACCCCTATATATGGTAGCAGAAATTTTCTTGCCAGATAATGGATTAGAACTGTTGCATGCATTTGTTTTTAAATCAGGCTGTGCGATTTTGCTGGCTGAAATGGTGGTGGATGATGAGAAGAAGAACAGGAGCACAGCCCTGCTGCAGTCTTTGAACATGCTTGTGCAAACAGAGGGAAAGGAGAGAAGTGGCTCTGAATATCAAGCGTTGCTGGAACAACACGGATTCACAAACGTTAAAATCAGAATAACAGGAAATTTATTAGACGTCATTCTCTGTGTCAAAACCTAGAAAAAAATGGATTAAGTAGTAGTCTCGATGTTTTATGTTTGATGTTTTTTAATTATGCAAATATATTCTCACCTTCCCATCAATACCATAAACAAGAAATGTAACAAGAAATGTTACGTCAGCTTTGTGGCATTACATTTAAAAAGGGGGAAAGATTGATTACATTTATTTTAGACTTCAATAAAATGATGCCAGAAGATTCTGTGGCTGCACAACACATGTAGGACACAAGCGGTGTCATCAGCCCAATGGCAGTATTCACACTGCTGAGAAATCACTGTTTTTTCATACTTGGTGCAATTAGAATAGTAGAGTTTTTAGACCAGCACACATTGCTTTGCCCCTTATTAATTAACCTCCTTATTAGGAGGTTAATGTTGGTATCATTTTAATGCTCCATCACCATCCATTTTAATATCATTTTATGTTACACCCTCTACTGTAAATAAACACACTCTAATCAAATCTGGAAACTGCTACTGCAGTAGTGTAGTCAAGATTGGAAACAAGAACTGGAGCAGCAGCTTCCTGAGAGAGTCAAGACAGACTGCTCTGCTTTGAGAGAGATTTCTGTAAAAAGGCAGTTACATAAAAGTACATGTTGCCTCTGTGATTGTAATTCGAGATTACATGTGAGGGCACCATGTTGGTTTCAAGAACATCATCCTACACCTTTTTAACCCTACTTAATTCGTCAGCTCTTATAAAAGTGGATGGCAGAATATGAGATTAGATGGAGAAGAAAAAGTGCAGAAACAGAAGAAAAAGCATGGTGATAGAGAAAAAAGGATACAAGACAACTACTGACTGAACAGTTTCCCATTACAAATTATGTGCCTTTTACCTTCATTTTTCACAGTGATGATACTCAAGAGTCTCAGAGTATAAAGTTATTTTTAAATCAATAGAAAAATTTATGGTGAAAAAATCTGTCCTGCAGACAATGTATTGTGCTGAGAGAGAATTAGCATTCATTTATGAACTTTTTTAAAAGGAGAAAACACCACTCTAGGCTGTGTGTGCCTCCCTGAATGTATGTACAAGAGCTTTTCAGAAATTATGTCCAAAATATGGTCTTGTAACACCGTATGTGCATAACTCTCTGTGAGCACAGGAGTCACTTCAGTTTATCTGTATTATGATTTAGAATATAGAAGAGCACACAATTTACTTTGGATCTTTTGGAGTGCAAAAAAAAACCGTACAGTGACGTATCTTACCCAGTATATTGTACTAGAGCAGAGACAAAGGCTATGCCTGGCACATCTTCTCACAACATGCCCTCTGAGAGAGATGCTCTCATTTTGAAATCCTACAAAGTACATACATGTGTAAGCAGTGGTTTCTGGCACTTCAGCTACTGCAACTTTGTGGTTCACCAGTCATCTTTGAAGAAAAGGTTTGGCCTTATTTACTTTGGTTGGAAATATCCATTAAAAGTGAAAGCAGGTCAGTGTGAACTGATATCCTCCAGCTAGCACAATTTCAATACTTTTAGAAAGAATAGGTGTAGTTTCAGGCAGAAGTTTGACCATTAGGGGCAAAATATCAATTTCTGCATACGGTAAAATTAGCAAAGTTACTGATGGAAACCAGACCTAACTTGGTAGGGCTTGAGGCCTTGCCATGAGTGCTTACTCTGGCAGCATGCAGAGGAAGTTTTCACAGCATCTAACTTGGAGTGCCCATACAAGAAGCTGGAATCATCCTTTCCTATTGTCCCACAGAAAACTGCAGCTAAGTCCTTTGGCATTTCATTGTCTTGGATCAGTTCAGTGACGTACAGAAGAGCCCCATAATGTGACCCTTGGCACTGGCAGTGCTAAGGAGGAGGTGGGAACAAAACTTGGGAACAAGGATATACAATGGATCAGCATTACTCAGAGGGTGGTGAGCATGAAGCAAAACCCACTGGTGCCCAGACAGTGCCCCAAATCTGCTCCCTTCCACCTGACAGCTGCTGCTGCCCTTCGGAGACCTTGTGCAGAAAGCTGTGTCTCCATCGTAGACTGGCTTCCAGGAGTTGCCACAGAAGCAACCTCCCAGTTCGCTTTCTTATGCTGCTCATTGACTACTGCCCGGGCCCACAGACCTACATCCCAAAGCCAGTGCTCCACCAGCTCACATTCAGCTTCACAGAATCATAGAATTACAGAATTAGTTACGTAGGAGAAGAATTCTCAGATCATCAAGTACAACCTCTGACCCAAAACCACATGTCAACAGATCACGGCACCAAGAGCCACATCCAGTCTCTCCTTAGACACACCAAGGGACGGTGATTCCACCACTTCACTGGCAGTCCATTCCAATGTTTGACCACCCTTTCTGGGAAGAAATTCCTCCCCCGGCACAGCTTAAAACTCTGTCCTCTTGTCCTGTTACTTGGGAGAAAAGGCCGACCCTCACCTGGCTACAGCCTCCTTTCAGATGGTTGTAGAGAGTGATAAGGTCACCCCTGAGCCTTCTCTTCTCCAGGCTAAACATCCCCAGCTCCCTCAGCTGCTCCTCATAGGACTTGTGCTGCAGACCCTACACAAGGTTAATTCCTCTTAATCTGGATCCACTCCAACACCTCAATGTCCTTCCTGGATTAAAGGGCCCAGAACTGGGCCCAGTACTCGAGGTGTGGCCTCACGACTGCTGAGTGCAGGGGCAGGAGTCATTATGCTGGTCCTGTTAGCCAGAATGGCATTGGCCTTCTCGGCCACCTGGGCACAGGCTGGCTCATTTTCAGATGATGTCACCAGCACCTCCTGGCCCTTTTACGCTGGGCAGTTTTCCAGCCAGTCTGCCACTAGCTTGTAGCGCTGCATGGGGTTGTTGTGACCCAAGTGCATTTGGCATTTGGTCTTGTGGAACCTGATACAATTGGAGCCCATCGATGCAGCCCGTCCAGATCCCTCTGCAGAGCCTTCGTGCCGGGCGGTGCGAGGATCCGCTGGGCTCTGCAGGCTGGTGCGGGCGCTAGCGACAGAAAGCGACCGCGGAGAGCGCTGGGAAGGCGACTGTAGTGGGGACAATTGTGTGAGCAGCGGGATAGACACGCAGGCCGCCCGGCGGGGGCCCGGCCGGGGCGGTGGCGGGGCCGGGCCGGGGCGGTGGCAGGGCCGGGGCGCCCCGGGTGACGCGGCGCTGCGACAGGGGCGCCGCAGCGGG
>VZRR01008868.1:14222-80002 GCA_013398015.1 Oreocharis arfaki
GGCGGCCGCCGCGGGTGTCACTTCCTGCCGCCCCCGCTCCTGGCGCCGAGGGCACGGCGGGAGGGGAGGGCGGCTGCTCTCCGCCGCCATCTTGGCGACCTTCACGTGACACGCGGCCGGCCTGCGATTGGGCCGCGGGCGGGGCGGGGTCGGGCCGCGGCCGGCGCGCGAGGCCCGGCGTGACCCGGTGGCGCCCCAAGGTGACTCGAGTGACCTTCGTGGCGCCTCCGGCCGCGGCCGTGGGGCTGGCGGCTCCTCCCTCGCCCCAGCCCCTATTCCTCTGCCTGGCAGCTGTCTCGGCCTAACACGGCTCCCTCAGGCGACTCCCGCCCGCAGGCCCGCCTCTGTCAGTAAAGGCTCTCGCCTCTGGGTAGGCCCGGTCATGATGTATTTGTCTTACACTTGCCCTTGTTCCTCACAAAATCAGTTAGGTTTGTAAAGACCTCAGAGGTCATGCAGCCCAACTTGACAGCGCCGTTTAAACTAGACCGTGGCACTGAGTGCCACGTCCCGTCTTAAACTGCTCCAGGGACGGTGCCTTCACCACCTCCCTGGGCAATCCATTCCAGTGTCTAATTACTGAAGAAATTCCTCCCTTAATGTCCAACCTCAGCCTTCCTTGGCACAGCTTGAGGCTATCTTCTCTTTTCCTGTTGCTAGTTGCCTGGGAGAAGAGGCTCGCCCCCACCTTGCTACAATCTCAGGTAGTTGTAGAGGAATTGCTTGCTGCCGTCCATTCCTATTTTGGCAAGTCCTGACCTCTGAGAAAGCTTGGAAGCAATTTTAAGCCTTTTTCTTTATAATACCAACGATGCCCATTCAGAATTAACAATTTTGATTTATAGTAGAAGCAGGTCTAACTGCAGCTGTGGCATAGACCTGTCAAGGCATGTGGTCAATATTTGTATTTTTATTTGCAGGTGCAACATGCGAGTAAACAGATTGCTGCTGATAAGCAGTACAAGGGCATCATCGATTGTGTAGTGCGTATTCCAAAGGAACAAGGAGTGCTGTCTTTCTGGCGAGGAAACTTGGCAAATGTCATCAGATACTTCCCAACTCAAGCTCTCAATTTTGCCTTCAAGGATAAGTATAAGCAGGTGTTTTTGGGAGGTGTAGACAAGCACACTCAGTTCTGGAGGTATTTTGCTGGTAACCTGGCATCTGGTGGTGCAGCTGGAGCCACTTCCCTCTGCTTTGTCTACCCCTTGGATTTTGCAAGAACCCGTTTGGCTGCTGATGTTGGAAAAGCTGGCGCAGACAGAGAATTCTCTGGTCTCGGGGACTGCCTAGTCAAAATCACCAAGTCTGATGGTGTGCGTGGCTTGTACCAAGGGTTCAATGTCTCTGTCCAAGGCATCATCATCTATAGAGCTGCCTACTTTGGAATCTATGATACAGCGAAAGGTAATATTTCAGAGGGGATCTGAAAAACCTGGTTCTAGAATTGTATTGTCCGGTTTTGGATATGTGAAGGTGAAGGGGGATATGGGTGCCACATCTGTGACTGCTGTGTTCAAGGGAAAAGTTGTGTATGTGTTGATGGCAGCAGCCTACTTTCGATTACTGGTTGTGTACTTAGAGCAGTTGCTCCTAATTCCAGGAGACTATATTGGTGACCATACACAATTAGAATAATTTCTTTTTTGTTCGGTGCATTACTGTAGTTACATTGGACCAGTCCAAGTGTGTTTAGCAGAATAGGATTGAGCAGTGCTTTTGCAAAGCAATTGTTAAGCTTGACATTTGGGCTTATAGGTCATTGATGCTAGTTTGTAGTATAGTGTTATCCACAGGAATAGTGACTTAATTTAGTGACGTTTCTTTACTAAAAGGGTGGTGAATAGTCAACTTTTCTCATGCCAGTGTGAAAAGAATACTTGTGCTTAAATGGTAGCCTAATTTGATTACTGAGAAGAAAGTCTCCTAAATATTACTTCAGTATGTTAAATTTTGTGAAGTGTTTTGCTGCAATTTTATTTAGAGTATGGGTCTACAGTGTTTCATACTAGTTCATCTAGTAAAGTAGCTGTCATGTAGTGAGTGAACCCCAGAGGAGGATGTGTGGAAGATAAAAAGCTAATTGCCTTTTTTGTTTTATTGCAGGCATGCTCCCAGATCCCAGAAATACTCACATTGTTATCAGTTGGATGATCGCCCAGACCGTGACTGCCGTGGCCGGCGTGGTCTCCTATCCTTTCGATACAGTGCGGCGTAGAATGATGATGCAGTCAGGCCGCAAAGGAGGTAGGCTGTAAATCCATGGAGCTGTTTTAACAGCATTACCAACATGGCATTCTTTTTTACTAAAGAATCCTCATCAGTTCCAGTTCTTGTTCCCTAAGTCTGGTCTGTTATATTACACTCAAATGGGGAAATGCAGTAAGGTTCAACCTGTGATTGTCAGGATTTATGCTGAGGGCTTTTCATTATGGAACATGAATTTAAATAGACTGCCTGTTTGCATTGTCAGATTAAACAGAGGTATTTAGAAGGCGGCATAACATTTTTAGTACATGTTGTGTTACAGTCTTAAACTGTGGTTTGGGACATCACAAAGCAGTTAAGTGAAACAGGACAGTTGTTAGAATTATCTGACATAAAATAGGAATTAAGAATAACTCTTTGCTCTTTTCCTGCAGCTGATATCATGTACTCTGGAACAATTGACTGCTGGCGGAAGATTGCAAGGGATGAGGGAGGAAAAGCCTTCTTCAAGGGTGCATGGTCTAATGTTCTCAGAGGCATGGGGGGTGCTTTCGTGCTTGTGCTGTATGATGAATTCAAGAAAGTAATTTAAACAGCCTAAATAGAGTTGGAAATCAAGTTGAGCAGATCATGTAGAATAACTACCATTATGGACCATTTGACCTTCAAGAAATTCCTGTGAGTCTTATTTATCGGAGCCAGATGATACTTCTAGATGGGGCTAGAAACTGACATAGAGGACTGATCCATTTCTCTGTAACATGCATGAAGACGCTGAATCTGGCAGTTCAGTGTGGCAATTTTTCTTTACAGCAGTGAGGAATGAGTGGCGTTGGTTCTGGGTCCAAAGTAGCTAGGTCCAATTCTGGCTGAAAAAAATCATTTGCCTGTGGATCAGTCCTCAGTTTCAAGTCCTATCTTCTAGGACCATAAAATTGTATTTGAAAGCATTTGCTAACAAATCATGTTCTTTTCCACTTGTACTGAAGCACTATGTACCATTTTGCACAGCTGAACATCTTGCAATTTTGTTCTTTAAATTGGGGCATTCTGCTGTAAAACAATAAACATACTTACTCGGTCTGTGTTGAAATTATTACATAAAAGCTTTGGGAAAGCCTCTTGTATTTGAAAACTTGTTTCAGATCATGGGTCCTCTGACACCGTTACACTGCATTCTGTAACAAAATAAGCTTTTTAAAAAAATAATTGTGAGATCTTTAGAGGGGAGGGGTAGGGAAGCATGGGTTGTACTAATAGAAACCACTCCTGTTCTTTGTGCCTGATAGTGTATGATGGGCTGCTGCAAGTGGCTTTTTGCATGATTCTTAAAAATTGATTTACAACTTCTGTTATTTAAAAAAGGCGGGGGAGGGTTCAGTTGTAGTGCTAGGAAAACCCAAGGTACCAAGGACTGTCAAAAAGTAATGCTCTTGCCCTTGGTAAAACAGCCTAAAATAAATAATTTTTTGTTAAATCAGTATGGAAAGCAAAATGGTGTTCATGCAAAAACCCAGGAACCCAGTAAATGCCTTCAACTTCTGAGTGACCTATGTATTGTATTGTTGCTGCTGGTTGGAAATGTTGATTGTGCCATTCAAGATACTGTTTGGCCTCATTTGTGGCAGTGGTCAGTAGCTCTGTGGAAGGTTGAATTTAATCTGAAATGAGTTGCAGTCTAATGAAGTTGAAGGGAGGGAGGGAATGTGTGTGCTTCTATGTAGCTGTAAAATAATAGATCAAGGTCGGTCAGCCTTCAGTATTTAACTGATTGATGTTTAGGGGTGGTCAGAAGACCAGACTGAGTAATTTCTCATAACTGCTCTTTGAGATAATGTAATACCTATGTGCCGTTCTTCATATGTATATAATCTTTTGTACTTTAATCTGCAAAGACATGGTAGAGGGACCAGTAAAGGAAAACAAGGTGGTAATCTTCATGTTTTAAGACCTCTCCCTATATCTTGAGAAAGGAGAAGTGTGTCATTGTATGACTCATTGAAGGCTAACTGAGCTGTCTTGAGTTCTTCTGTGTGCCTTCTGAGATTGCTATTCAAGATGAAGTATTTAAATTACCTGCTTGGCTTTGGCTGGTTATTATCTTCCTCTCGAGCGTACTTTACCTTTTTCCTTTCACAGTTGCTCAAGCACTGCTTTCAACATCTGTGTGTGAATGTAAGGACATTACACAGCTCCTTTGTACACAGGCTAATGGCAAGCTTCATGTACCTGCTGCAAGTGCTTCTTACGTCCTGTGTGGCAGTGGCAGCTCCCCGTGGTGCAGGCAAGTCATTTGGTGTTCACCCTGCCGCTCAGTTTGTTGGGGAGCAAGGGAAGACATTTTGTCTGTATAAACACACTGGTGAGGTTTTTTTCTGTATCAGTGCCTTGCAAGGGTAGAGATAATGATGTGATACCTCCCTGTGAGTATATGGTGGCCCAGGCTTTGTGAGAGTAACCAAATGTGGTAGTTGCTTCCAGCAGCCCCTGACAGGGACAGGACTTCTACACCCAACCCCCCCTCCAGAACAAGGTTTTAACCAAAAGAAATAGGAAAAAAAACAAATGCAAGTGTAGGTGTTTTAAGTGGAACTGCAATTTCCCTATGCTGTACATTCAACATGAACTAATTCATGGTGTTCAGGGGTTTAGGGTTTTTTTTTAATACATGGTTTCCCTTAATCATGCAGCAGCAATTTCCAATGTATGATGCAGTTTAGGGATGTAAGAGGCAAACAATAAATGAGACTTTAAAAAAAAAATTGTTTTCTGCCTTATTGAAACACTGAAATTCATTCATTTTAAAGAGTATGAGCAGGAAAACATCCAGCATTTGTAAAAGAAAAATACTGGCATCTAAAGCCTATATTATTTTCAAAAGGCATTGGAAATAGCATTTCCACCCTTTGAAGGGAGTAACTATAATACATTTGTGAGGAAATTTTACATTTGCAATCTAGCTATTAGATTTTATTTTAATTCTCACAGCTGTTAGACTTGATTTTTTTAAAGGCTTTAGATGAAATCTGTGTGAGTTAAGTACGTACTGACACTGCACAGGATCACAGTGTGTCAGAGGTCTGTATTAGCAGTGGCAGTACTGAGCTCATGAAATGGCTGACTGACAGACCAGTATTAATAGTTGCAATTGACAGGTATAGTTTTATTTTCCATTTTTGTGTTGCATAAGGTTAATTGCGTATATTGGGGTAGTTTGGTGTTGCTAGTTTGGAAGACCAAAGAGCGAATTCAAACACATGCTAAATAAGTTTCTGCTTTAGAAAATAACTGCATATAAAAGTAACGGTAAAATTAATGTGGCATTATACAGCAGGCCTGTCAGCCTGCAGGAAATCATGACAGGAAACAAACTTCATAGCAATCATGACAAGAAATAACAGCTTTATTCTGGATAAGAGGCCTTGTCTCACATTGTGAAGGACCTCCTAGCGAGGTTTAAGCACATGTTCAGTGTAGGTGCTTGCAGAAAAGCTTAGTTGCCAGGCATTGTGGGTTTGAGCAAAGGGAAAAGAACAAATTTCACTGATGGTTCTTCCTTTTTTTATCTGCTCCATTTTAAGTGGATTTTAAGGAGACAAACAGTTTTATAGGTGATTATATTCTTTTATGGGCTGGTTTGAAGTACGTGTCAGCAGGATCCATAATTTCCTTTCGTGTTGGGGAATCAGGTGTGTTTTTGGAAAGCTGGATCATTCTTCAACTGTAGTTATTTCCTCTGTATGACTTTTTCGTGGTAGATTTACATATTCTGTCTAAAGAGAAAGAAAATTGTGCACCATGCAGTAAGCTACAAGTTGCTGTTGGTATCATTCTGAGTGTTAGTTTCAGCAGTACTGAAGGCATCCTGTCTTGCTCTTTTAATACTTAAGAAATGGTTGCAAAGCAGGAGAAAACAGTTTTAAGGACAGTTAAGGAATGTTTCAATATATACAATCAGTACTAGCTGTCAGCAGGAAGAAGAACAAGTTGGTTTAGATGCTGGACAACTTTAGCTGAGACAATAGAAGGAATTTAGTCAGTCAGTATTGCCTGAATTTTGCATATGTAAGCATTGGCTAGACATGTAGATAAGATATTTTAGTTGCTATCACACATTTTTACATTGGCTTACCTGCAGTTCTAGGAGAATGCATGCTGCTAGATAAGATCATAGTACTCGTAGAGCACTTGGAGTTTAAGGGAAGATAAATAATTTAAAAAAAAAAAAAAAAAGGAGGGATGGTACTGGGGGGAAAGAGGTTTAAAAAGCAAGCCTGCTGTCATACTGAGGTTATGTTGCAGAACATCAAACCAAGATGCCTTGGGCACTTTTTTTCTAGGAAATCTGAAGAATGGGTAAAGTACTGCAGGGCTTTGTGGTCATGGTGTTCTGTGCTACTTTACTGTTCTCCAAGGAAAATGCACTTGTGTCTTGCAAGTTCTTGGCATATATTTAACTCCAGGCAAGAGATGATAAAACTCTGTCATGGTGAGGAAAGCATATGGAGAGAGAATGACTAGAAAGTCATTGGTCTGTAGTAAGATGAGCAAAATAAAATGGATTAGAGGAGTGCAAGTTGTCTGATGCACTGAGTGATTTGGTTTGTAGGATCTTAAAGCAAATAAAATTGGCAGTTCTTTAACATGAGTGTTTTAAGGCTGCAGTGCAGAAAGTTAGGGTTTTTAAAATCATGAGCTTTTTCAGTGATCTGGGGAAAAGTATTGTGTAACAGGAGAAAAAATGAGAAAATGTGTAAGGTCGTTGAGTAAATAGAGGCAAAATGAGGAAATGCAGGCTGTAAGAGGGTGTGATTAGCAAAGGACATTGCAGGTTTCAGAACAGCTCGTAAATCCATTAGCACTAAATGTCAGGGAGATTGGCATTCAGGGAAGGAGAGCTTTTGAAAATGTACTTTTTGTACTTTATTATTATTTTAATAACTTTGAAGAATTACAACAGTCAGTGTTTAAGGTACTGAGTTTGGAGAGAAGAGGTTATAGTAAATCAAACTGTTTAAACATGTCAGAATCATATGAATTATCTTCACAGTGCCTGTTGGCAGCTATGAGGCAATGTGAGGGCTTCATTTAACTCTGGCAACTGCTGCTGCTACATTGCTTCCTGCCTGGAAGTGCCTGTGCCACTGCCTACAGACCACATCCACAAAGGCCTCTGGGTTGTAGTGGATTGATCTGAATATGTTTGGTAGTATGTGCACAGGAATTTGGAAGCCCCTCAACTTCAGGAAAAGCAAGCAATCAGTATGCAATTTTCCAAAAACTGCTTGCTACTTTCTTAGCTATCATTATTTAATATGATGGACTGTGGACTGCTGCTGCTCTGTAGCCTTAGCTCTGGCAGCCCAGTAGAAAGTGAGATACCAGGTATTTATGGTTTAAGGTCTATGAGTAAACCTATCCAAGTTACATTCCTACCTGCTTTCTATGAAAGCCAAAGGTGGTTGGACCAAAGACAAATGAATCAGGACAACAAGCTGGTGTACAGTTACCAAAACTAGTGAGTTTTAGTAGTCAGAGTTTTGGGGATTCTTTGTAAAATATTGGAGGAAAAATTATATGTCACTTTTGGACGCCTCATTGGAATGCATGGTGTTGCCCCCTGAATTGTAGGCAATTAATGACTGACCTGATTTACTGACTTAAAGTATGTCTTTGCTTTAGCCAGCTGAGAGAAAGCATCCCCTCACTGTGCAGTCACCATACAAACCACTGCTCAAATGGACAGATTTGAGAAGCATGAATGGTTTGAAGCCTGGTTGGCATGATGTGTGCAGAAAGACAGGAAGAGTTACTTGCTGTTGACAGTGTGCAGGTGTGTAAGATACTGTAAACAGGAAAGGAATAAGGGTAAAAAGTAACGGATTTTAAATGCATTAAACCTGGCTGTTAAAAAGGCTTTTTGAAAGTAAAGTTAATTAAATACACAGAATAGGCTTCAGAGGGATGCTACAGTATATTGATCAAATACAATTTTCACAAAACGCTGAAATTGCTACTCCTGTGTCGAAGCTAGAGGAAGGTTAGTTTGATTGCTAAGTCTTTCCAGCCCTGTGGATTTGCATTCAGTGTGACAGGATTTTTACATGGGTATCGGTCAGGCTTATGAAATATATATTCACATTATATTATGACCATTGATGTTTGAAAATGCTAATGGAAAATGCTTCCTCACTTAGGTTATTTTTAAAGTATGAACAGCAACCTTGCAAAGCTAGTACACACAGAAATTACTGGTCTCAGTAATACTAAGTGAAAACTCTGGTCTTAAAATACCTCTGCAAATACCTCCAGGACAACCATGTGTTTTAACATTGGCATGGAGCATTTCAGGTTTCAAAGCAGCATAGCTTGCATGACAGAAATTAGTTTTGGAGCAAATGTAACACTTATTTTTATGAGTCAGTTATTCTAGTCTTTGGCCTGTTGTGGTATGTAGTTAACAAATTTGACTGAATTGAAAAGAAATCGTACCTGGATGTCTTAATCAGTTAATGCATTAAATTTGTCTCTTGGCTGTGGTATGGGAGGAAATATGTTCTTGTAACTGCAGTACCTTTGGGTAGAAAATGAGATTGTGGAGAAATTGAAAATACTGCTAATATAACTTACCCGAAAATTTTGTGCTATAACTTAAGGACATTTTTTACTTGCAAGATTGAATATCTGTTGCTCTACAAATTAAACTAGAAATAAAATATTTTGAGTGGGGTAACTGGTGGGGAACTATTATTACACTTATCATTTGGGTTACTAAAATTTATTTTGTGATTAGAATCACAGTAAATACATTATTAATCAATGACTTGGAATAAATCACATGATATAACTTTCACCACTGAGTTAGAAGTTTTATCAAAATAAGTATACGTTAATTTGGGTTCCCTCTTGTCTGGTACCGTACACGGCCAATGGCTTCAAAGCAACCTGGATGTTAAATGCTTAAAAGTAAGAACAGAAGAGCTTTTTTAGGATCTGGTAGAATCAATCACTCAATAACTTCAACATCCATTCCCCCTTTTTCCCTTAGTGATTTTGCATGCCAAGGGGCCATCCACAGCAATCCTGGTGGTAATAGTTCATGGCATTGATAACCACATTATTTAAATTTGCAGGTAGGAAACTAGGAGGCTGGAGGAATGTGTTTCATATAGATAATACTCTATCAGTAGTATCTACAGAAGAAAGGTTGATTTACCTTTTGAAAAGATACTACTTGAGAAGTGTAATTGAGATTGAACCAAGTACAATCAGAAATAAAATCACTAAAATAAAGTAATCTTTCCCTTGATCTGAAACATCCAAGAGAGAGAAATATCTTAGCATGGCAAAAAACTGCCTACGTAGGTTGCAATGAATGCAAATTTCACTAAATTTTTGGTATGTCGCAAAAGACTTCAACTTGACTTTCTTAGAAAGTTTTGTCAAAAAATGCAGATAGACTTGATACATTTTAAGCCTTTTCAAATATTTAAAATTCAGAGAATTAAAATTTAGAGTATTTTTTTTTAAGTCTGGAAAACGAGAAGAATAAACAGAGTTACAGAACAATTAACAGAGCAAAATTAGTGGAAAGGGTGAAAAGAAAGATGCAGAAGGAAGGGGATGATATTCATGGTAAAAACTTAGAGAACTGAGAGGCAGACTCATCAGACCAAAGACAAGAGTGGGTCTGGCGTGGTCTGTTGCTGTAGCCCTGGCATCTGGAACTGCTGCCTTCACAAACCCAGCTAATCAAAGGCTCCACTGCCAGAGTATTGGAGCTTCTCCTCCATGTTAATAAAATCCACCTAGTTCCTTCCATGTAATTGGGTAAAAATTAAGATGTTTTTTCATTTCTGTGATTGTGAGGAAAAAAGGGAAGCAAACACAGTAATGCTGAAAAAAAATAGTATTTCATAGTCTTAACAAACTCAGTGGGTTCACTCCATTCCCCCCAGTTTGAGCTTACAAGACAGCTTGTTCCATGTGCTCTGATTTTCAGAATGTATCTTTTTTTCTCATTGTAATTTTGGAATTCATATCTGTCATTCCTTACCTAAAAGCAAAGTTGCCAGACTGCATTTCACCTCATAGGCAAATATTAACAAAATTTATGGGCTAATTTTCTGATACAGTTTCCATTAAAAAAACTTTTTTTTAAACTTATGTACTAGTTAAAAGTTTATCCTGACATTGAAACCTTATGGGTTTTGAAGGTTAAAATTTTTTTGATATTTATTTGGTCTTCGACTTATCTTATTATACTTTATGGATGCTTTTTTTTGTTTTTTTGTGTCCTTGTTTGTGGATCCTAAAGACATCTGAGAGACACAAAGCAGAAATTGGAGAAGCACCCTGTAAACTCCCCTTGCAACCGTCATGGGGGTTAAACAGGCATGGATGGTGTCTGTCTTTGCTAAAAAGATTTAATGTTCTTGAGACAGTACAATAGCAGATACATAATATTTGGCCTCATGATGCTTTATACAAAGTCTGGAATCTGTCAAGCCCTTCCAAGGCTGAGAGGACCACCCATTTGTCAGGGGAAGATTGACTTCTAATGAAGTCAGACTGGCTGACTAATGAATTAGCTTCCCCAGGTTTTGAAGATTGTTGTACTCCCTTTATCTAGCTCTCCTGAGCTCCAGTGGTATTATTCCACCGATGTGAGAGTGTTTCATATTCTTAGTAAGCTAAATGTCATGTCTGTTGGGAGCCAAATCTTTTTGTGCAATAGGTGGAATGTATGAAGTTTTGTGAAATGCATGGAAAATTCTGCCAACCCAATCCAAAAGGGATGTATTAAGTTTACACATAAAGATATCACAGGGAATTATTTTTCTGAATTCTCGTTGCTATATTGATGCGAAACCTGTAGTTCTAGAAGGAAGTGTATTTTCTGTAGTGGTATTTATGTGCTTAAGTAGGCAAAAGCACAAAGGAAATGCAAAATTTATATGTGAAAAGAATACTTACATGAGGAAGCTTTTTCTCTTCTTTGAGCTCATCCTGCAAAAGAAAGACAAATCTTTGGTTTTATTATTTTCTCATCAAATAATCAAATATTTCTCTCTCTTTTGTTCTCATTTTCTTGCTTTTGAAGATCATAAGTTATTTTAAACTGAAAAATCAATCGGTTATTATTCTACAGTAATATCCCAGAATAATAGCACTGTGTATTCAGAGTTTTGTCTTCCTACATTTCCTTTTAGAAAAGGAAGGAAACATTAATTATTTATCAGTAGGTGTGAGAAGCTGTATTTGCCACTAAGGGATTTTTAGACACGCTATGCATTCTCATCCATATCCAAATTATGCAAGCAATCACATCATCCTACAAACACGTCAGATCTGAAAGCTGTGATTTCACAACAGTTTGATAACCTGGGGCAGAAAATTGCTGTGAATAGCACATTTACCCTCCTTCCAATCAAAGTCTCTGTTAGACATCTGATTTATGCATGCTCAAGGGCTTTCTGTGAAGAGCTACTTACACATCCTATGCAATCAAAATTTAATTAACTGAAATCAAACATTAACCTGGATGAAAGAACCTGAAAATTTTGAAGAAAAGGATAGGTTCAAAAATGAGTGAACAGATTCAACAGCAGTGAATTTAGCAGTGAATGATCTCAGCATTGAAAAGTGGAGGTCCTGGAAACATCTGTCACAAGTAGTATCAGGAGGACAGCCAGCATCATGGAAAAGTCAGAAAGGTATAACTGGAAGGAATGTCTCATTACAGAAAACACCCGCAGTGTGTCTTGCACTATAAAGCAGCCTAGTATTTCCCCATCACTCATTGTCAGCTGAGTGCTTTCAGCTTAGGACATGATGGAAGTCATCAGCCTGTGCTGTGAATGAGCAGGGTGAAAATGAGTTCCTTAAACTTTAGATGTGTAGTGCTGTTTTAGCTGTCTTACCTCTGTTGGCCCCTCCTGGAAGGTGCGAGTTCTATCTGCCATCTCCATGTCGGTGCCTCTGGTACCTTCAGCACCTCGAGAGCCGTGAGGCACCTACTGCTCCACAGCAGGGAGCCCTATATTGCACTGACTCTTAGGAGATATGCGTGCTCCCTTGCAGACACCTACCTTAAGGTCTCAGTCTATGAGACAAAATTCGTATTTAAATGTAGAAATCTGCACTGAATCCCACCCATTCTTACTGTGGCACAGGAAAGTAGAGTTAACATGTATTTCTTTCAAATAAATGTTTTGATAATATTGCTATGTTGTGATCTATATCTTTACGTAAAACTTTCTAAGTATTTCACACAAGATCTTGCTGTCAAATTATACCAACCATCTAGAAAGCTGCATGTACTGAAATTGCTCCTTGAAATAGCTACCGAGGTAGATAATATTAATGCATGAAAGATAAAAATTCCAGATAATCCAAACAGCCTGGAAGCCGTTGGTCTTGTTTTTAATAAACAAATGAGATTTAATGATGTGTTGCTTTATTGAAGTTGTATATTTATGTTTAATCCTTAGCTGATCTTTCCTGTAGTGGTCTTGTGCCTGAGGGATTGCTACCATGGTAAGCTTCTGAGCTGCAGAAATTCATGAAAGATGGGATGTAAGACCAGCAGAGCTGGAGCACGAGGACATCACAGCTTATGAGAGACAAGATAATAAATAAAGGAATCAGAAATTTACACATTATAGATATGCATGAGCATAGGTACACTACCGAAGACAAACCAAGAAATTGTTTTTACCTTATTTTGTATGCTGATTTCGTACTGAAAACACTTTGCTTTTTCCACATGACTTGCAAGGGGTGGATGCCACATAATTATGCAACCCACTGAATCTCTGGTTCAATGGACAGTGACATTTAATGGAGCAGTGAGTATTTCTGGGGAAAAAATGGAATAATTAATACAGGTATGGTCAGTAATCAGCTACAACTCATGCCTTCACAGCAAAATGCATGTGGAGGTGAGGCAGCTGATGTACAACTGTGTGCTGCTGATGCTAACTAAAGTTATCTGGTAAACAGTTTTTGGACATCTGAAGGAAATGAAGTTCATGTTAAAAAAAAGGTATGAAAGATTTTGTGTAATTCAGTAGTGCAGTCAGCCGACTACCATTTCCTTCTGCATCTGTTTTCCAGCTTCACATTGACAGTGCAAGTTTCCATAGGAAAAAAGAAGGAAGTTTTTGTATATGTGGTATCATTCATGATGCATTAAAGGCATCTGAATTGGAGTGCCTATAATACAGTTGGCTCAGTGTGAGCTGAGTTCTCTTGGAGCTTAAGCACCTAGCTCACAGAGGTACCCACATAATTTAAATAACGCAATCCTAATTGGCAAGCTGAACCCTCACTCTTTTTTAGGACATGTAGCTCTTGTGGCTCTCAGGTGTGAGATTAAGGGATGGTAAAATAAGCCCTTAAGAAAGGTGGCCTTGAAAATCTAAGCATTGTGTTTCATTACTTGGAAACCATGACTATGTCCACACCACTTCTCTGAGCAGTTTTTTCAGGCTGCCTCTGTCTTTGCTTGTTTTAAGTCAAGTTTTGGAACTACATTCTGTCAGCTGTTGGGAGCAAAGTCTGTCCTGCAGTGCAGGATCCTGCAATGGCTACAGACTTCGTTTTAATCTTCTTTTCAGAGAAAAATTCCCCACTTCCTTATTTTATAAAACAGAAATAAAATGAAATGTTCAGTTACTTACCAATTTTATACAGGTCAATGTACTCATCATAGAACTGAATCAGGGAGTCTTTGCTAGACCCATTCACCAGGAAGTAAGCTTTTTCAGTCCCTATGCTCACATTTTGGAAGATACATCCCATATTTCTGCAATTTTCATCTTTAATGTAAAGCTCACATTCCATCTCCTCTTCATCTCTGCATACAGCAAAGTATTTTAGTTAAACACAGGCACTGTGATGTGGTGAATGAGAATTCAGACTTCCCTGGCTCAAGCATGTTTACTTGCCTTGAATTCTGCCAGTAGAGAAAATACTGTGTATCTGCTGGAGCATCCCTTCCTGCCTGCCAAGTGCAGTTCATGAGGAAAATGTTGTAAATCACACAGGAGAAGTTTTCAATGGCCGACCCATTCATGCCTGCAAACACAGGAATATCCATGATGAGGAAAATTCCTGTGACTCCTTCAAGCTGGAGGATCATAGCACACACTTACATATGTCAGACATCTGCAAGCCCAGATAGTTATTGCTTAGGTTAGGAATGACTACTGAGAAAACTACTCTCACTTCTTTTTAACTCCCTCTGAACTGTGAAACCTGTCAGTAAGTGAAGCATTCCACGTGTAAAGGAAGGCACATTGCCTTTTAACACCATCCGTGCTGCCACAGAGAGAAGTATTTCTCCTTTTGCAATTCATGCCCAGGAGTCCACTCCAGAAGTGTTTACACAGAGGGTTAAAAAAGCTGAGACTTTTAAAAGTAAGGTTGGATTTTTCCTGCTCTCCAGTCAAGCAGGCTCCTCCTTGGGTCTTTCTACCTTCATGTGGGTGGTAGTGACTTGTTCTTTTGCTTTTCTGGAGCACATTGAAATGGGGACCTCATTTCTTTGGAAGGTCCCTCATGGTTAGGCTGTGCAGGCATGCTCAACCTCCTCTCTTCTCCTTCAACCAATTTTCTGCTTCTTTCTGTGGTATGTCCTAAGTTCAGGGAAAGAGTGGAGACTTCTGCTACTGACTCCAGCACTTCCAGTGCCCAGTAAGGAGGGCAACCTTATGGAAGAACAGAGGAAACCTCTGGGGAATCCACACACTTGGAATGTAGGGCCAGCTGCGGAGGAACACCGAAGGTTTGTGTGTCCTGGCTTGTATTTTGAGGGTCACCATGAGTGTTTCCTCTGTCAAGCCTACAGGAAGAGATGAGCAGTGAGCATTTTCTCTGCTCAGATATGAGCAAGCTGCTAATCCATCTCCTTTGTCATGTCTGAAATAGCCCAGTTACACACAGCTGCAGCAGCACTGGTGGCTGGGGAATTTTAATAGGGAACTCTGAGCTGGCAAGGAAGGGGAAAATGGGTCACAACAAACTCACCAACAGCCCAGCAGAAAAGCATTTAATAAACAAATAAGTACTAACATCTTAATTTGTAGCACCCAGAACAGTTATTTGAATCCACACTTAAACCACTGTAATTTACTGGCATTTTGGAGCCTTATTATTAAATAGAATAATGCAATTATAGATACATTTGTAATAATACATCTCTTGCAGAGTGATGGAGACATTTATTACAGAGCAAATAATTTTAACAGATCTGAAAAAAAAAGATATTTTAATAAAAAATATAGCAATTACCTATTGTGTAAGTAATTGTTTTCAAAGGCAATGTTTACCTTTAAAGGATTTCAAATGGAAAAAACCTTAGCCAGACCATATACATTATCTCCGGGGAGAAAGGTGCATTGTTTTGAGATGTTTGTGTTTGGCACTTCGATGCTAAAGAATACTCCTTTGTGCAGAGGCAAGTACAGCTCCACCAGAAAGCTGCGTAGTGGGCTAGTCACCTGAAGAGAGAACATGTTGATATTTTATTTCTCTACTTTTCCTCTTCTAATGTTAGATGAGGCTGGCTATGGAAGTGCAGCTCAGGGACATAATTCCATCTATATGTATGTTTTTTGCTCAAGAGCTAGCTCTCTCCTTTAGCACTCAAGGGTGATGTAGAATGGAACTGAGGTATCAAAAACGTAACTGCACAAAAAGCTTTGCAGCTCAGGAGTTGGATGCTATGCTAGTGTGCAACCATTTTAGGAGATTAATAGTACCGCAGTGGCATAACAGAAGATGGCTAATACATAGGGGACCCACAAAGGAATTTAGTCAAAGGATTAAGCAAAATAAAAGTCCTCATCTGACCTGCCCAGGGCTTAAAAAGGTGTCTTATAATCTTCAATAAAGATGTGATTTATTTTTTAATGTCTATTTCTAGGTCACCTGCTTTGCTAGGCTAAATAAGCCATCTCCGTCAAGCTTCCTATTCTTCTCTTTGGATAATGTGGGTTTGTAACATAACCTGTGCTACAAGCATGATCCAGTTTACTGGGAAACAAATGAAGAACTTCAGAAAACAAAAATCCATGGCAGGGCTTGTGGATTTTCTTTTTTGAGGGGTCTCTTGCTCTGTCTCTCTAAGTGAGCCTCTAGAAGTCTCACTTAGTCTCACAGCCCCTTTCTCAGCAGCTACATCCCTACTCATGATTCAACATAGATGCAGTTCAGGCTATCTCTTCCTTTCTGCTTTGGTGGCAGCATTTCAGTTCTTTAGTATGCCTAGGGTGCTCCTTTAGCAGTAAATGCACCCTGGCATTGCTGATGGCTTTCCACAGCCCCTAAGAGATCAAGCTGTAGACTGCAAACAGCCACAGGTCAGATGTCACCTGCGACACACATTTTTTTCGAAGTAAGTGAAATTGATAAAAGGTACAATTATTTATCCCAATGAATAACAAGTTTACCTCTTCCTCTGTATTTACATGTCCCTGCCCATGATGGTACATTTGTACTTAGAGAAATTCCTGCTGCTCTCCCAGGACAGTTCCATTTTTCTCCAGTTCACATTCACATTTGTAATAGGTGATTCCTGTGTGTCTGCTGAAAGTGTTGCAGCACAAGTTCAGTAAGGATATGCTATTGCTTTTGTTGAAGGCAGAGGATAATATCTGTCAGGCTTAAGATGGCAATAGCCAGTTTTGTTGCAAGTGTCTCTGATAAATGAAGAGTTAAACCTTGTTCCTCAGATTGTATCTGCAAAAACATGCTTACACTCCATACACTGGATGCCAGCATGCAAGGCATGAAATAGCATCATATGCCACCAAATCATGCAAATGAGTCCAAGAGTATCAACCATATTTCCTTCTCTGGAAAGAGACAGTGAAACCTTCAGAAAGAAAAAGAAAAAGGTAAAACAAAAAAAAAAAGAAAAAACAAACAAGCAAAAAAAAAAAAAAAAAAAAAAAAAAAAAAAAAAAAAAAAAAAAAAAAAAAAAAAAAAAAAAAAAAAACAAAAAAGGAACGGGAAATCATGATAAAGTGTATTTTGGTTTTGCAAAACTTGATTTTTTTTTAATATTCTATAGAAAAGCCAAGCCTAATTAAATTCTTACAAATTCAGGGAAAAGAGAAATATGGTAATATTTTGTTACTAGTCTGCGTGTCTGTATTAATTTTGTGGTCTGTTTTCAAACTGATCCCACTTATGGTGAAAGCAAAAACCCATCCTGATGTTCCAAGCAAGTCGTCCTGTTGTCTTGAATATTTCCAGAAGGCATCTCACATTTCCTGGAAATTGGCTTGATGTGACATATCCGTCATGGTCTCCAGGATTCAAGCCAGGCCAGGACACCATGCTGGGGTTGCAACAGGGACAGACTCTTCTCTGTAACCTGCTTATCTCTTGCATCGTCCATATTTGTAAATCATCATACTGCAGTAAGGATGTGGCCACGGCTGCTGGGAAGTGATACTGAAGAATCTCAAGTACAAACAATATGGAGGACTGACCATGAAATGCTGTGTGAGATATTGGTCTCAGTCATTGTTCCCACTTTCCCACGCTCTCAGGAACCTCCCCAGTAATGCACGTGAGAACCTTGAGACCTGTTGTCCTTCTAGTCAGCCTCGTAACCATTTTTCTCCATTTTGGCCCTTCTGTTCAGTCACTCAAAATTTTCCCCTTCCTTTCCTCATCTTACGTTCCTTTTCAAGGCATTTTTTTTTCCTGTTCCCTGGCAACTGTCTGCTCATCCTTTCCTTTATTTTCTTTGTTTCATTCTTCTTGACATCTCCCTCTCTCTGTTCTGATTACTCCTGTGCTTTCAAAATCTCCCTCAGGTTTCCTACACATTACTTCAGCCACATATTGCAAATACTCTTCTTGCTTTCTCATGGGAACACTCATCTGGGACACTGCCATAGGAATCATCTGCAGCCCTATCTGCTTAGAGAAGTGTTTGCTGGCACCATCGTCTCCACACTCTGGACATTTCCTTGGATGTGCAGTGGAAATAGCTGGAAGCATTCACTTTCCTCATAAGAAATGACCATTCCAGCTGAATGCCCCAACACATGGCCTGGTCCTCTGTTATTTCTCTGCCTGCAGGCAGGATAAGAGACGTAGGAGCTGTGGTGAGCCCTAAGCCATTTAGCTGAGCAATCCTGACCTTCTGCACAGCGGCCAAGCAAGTGGCTCCAGCACTGTATTTTTAGGAATTTTCTGCCTCCGGGACCTCCTCCCTCTCCCAGACTGGTGTTCTGCAGACAGGTGTGGTAAAGCTCTCTCTGGTCTGAAGGCACCTCAGTACTGAAGGCACCAGAAGGAACACTTACGTCAAAATGACTGTGAGTGTTATTTGGAGGATCAGACCAGAAGAACCATACATATTCAGCTGTAAGCAGTATTTCCTCATATTTCATCAAAATAGGAGGTAAAATACAATCTGTTAGGATGAAAATGCCCAAACTAGATGATTTTTTCTACTTTGCTTCTTTCCACTTTGTCCCCTGGCCAGCCTCACAGGCCGGTGCCTACCCTGCTACACGGGGGAGGGCCCTGGTGAGGGGACTCAAGCGCCTGGTTTCCACACTCCTCAGCTCTTAGCTCACTCCCTAGCTCTCTCCAGGACAGTTTGTTATAAACTCCATCTATCCACCTTATCAATGTGTCTGAAGTAAAACACAGTCACTTAGACTGTAGTAATTTTTACCGAAAGCATGCACTAAATACTGACTTAAGCACTATCAATTCTTACCCTCTTAGTCTATTGTTCAGTCTATTGTCTTTGTTCTTAGGCTGTGAGTGTAGGATGCTACCAGAAAACATCGCCTGAGACCAGTGGCTTATTTGCTTGAGTATTTCTGGGAAAATTACTCCTGCCCATGACACATTTACAGAAATGCAACTTTGTACTTTACTCATAGGGTAATGTGAGGATAAACTGATACTTATACACTGCAGAGATACGGAGAACATCATGCATTTGCTAAGCCTTCATGGAAGCATTGAAATAGGGATAGAAACCGTAAGATGCATACCAAGCAATGAAATATTACTATCAAATTGCTGCCTAAATACAACTATTTCAGTTTTTAGATCAGTATTCTGATTTCTGTAGATGATACAAAACTGGGAGAAGTGGGTGATATACAACTATATACATTCTTCAGAGGGAGAAGCTGGAGAAATGAGATGACAGGGAGGAAGGAGTCCAGCAAAGATGATTAAGGGCTCTGACACAAGAAGAGGCTGAGAAATCTGGGATTGTTCATCCTGGAGAGATGAAAGCTCAGCAAGATGTTATCCTTGTGTACAAATACCCAGCTGTGGGGAATGACAAAGAGCCAGACTCTGTCCAGTTGTGACAAATTACTGGACAAGAAGCAATGGGCAAAAACTGGAATAATGTAATTCAATTTAAACACAAGAAAACACCTTTTACTGTGAGGGAGTCAACTACTCAAACACATTTTCCAGGAAAGCTTTGAAGTCTCCACTGTTGGAGATACTGACTGGACAAAGCCCTGAGCAACCTGCTGTAGCCGACCCTGCTCTGAGCAAGGATTAGGAGAGCATGATTTCCAGAAGTGCCTTCCAGCCTCAATCATGCCATGATTTTGTGATTTACTTTTTTTTTTGCCCAAGAAGTATAAATCCACATTTGTCTAGTTAAAGACATTTATAGAAAGCATAAAGAATATAACATTTCTTTCAGTTAGTGAGAAATAGATGTCAGATAAAAAATGTCAAATAGTGCAACAGATATCATAGACATTTCACAGTCTTCCTTGGATCTTGCAGAAATCTTTAGAAATTTTGTACATACACATTTCTACTTTTAATCAGTTACGCTAAAGAATCCTCAAAATTTTCTCTAGAATTCCTTAAACGTGAAGGAAGCTGATCCAGATTGTGTACATGTGCAAGTATGACTCTACCTAACTTAATCCTTAGCAAACATTTGCATCTTGCAAAAAATCTGTGGCACAAGAAAATCAACACACAACATACAGAGACATACCTCCTCTTGAAAAAGCTCTCCTCATTTATCTTGTTTGATTTTGGTTCACAGTAACAAGGACACTTTAACATGTAGCTGTAGTCACATGCAGAAATCAGTAAGTGTTTTGCTCTGCCAGTTAACTTTTTTTTTACTGCATGGCAGTATTAAGTAACAAATGCTGCAAATTAGAAAGTTGCTCAGTTTATCATTTCCCTTACTGCTTTTGAGCTTCCTTAAGTTTCCTGATTGGCAGATGTTAACAACTTCACATGAAGTGATCATGCAACTAACTCTTCCTTCCTGTTATGTCAGATGAACGAAGTGTTAATAGTCACAATATGCAAACACATTACCCAAAAAGACATAAATACTCAGTAGAATCACAGTATATGAATATGCTCATAGAAACATCACTTCTATAAGGAAACAGATTTTCATGAATAATATGTTCTGGAAATAACAGCAGTGTTGTGTGACTAGCCCATGTTTAAACCATAACCAACCATGTATAGGTTGGTTATGGCCCCTGCACAAGCCCAGGTTCTCCTTTGAGGAAGATCAATCCTTAGCATGTATATACAAACAGCCAAGAAAGTTCTGTCTTGCATATTTGCAGGCAAAGAAATGCCAAGGAAAATACCAGACCCAAATTTCCGAACTTTCTCACTGCCCAGCTGTGGGTTGTTTTTGTTTGGTTCATCTTAGGCTACAACAACATGAGTTAGCTGCAAAACTATCTGACTGCATAAATTAAAAGAAAATACCCAAAGCATTTACTGAATAAGATAATGTCACATTGGCAAAAATCTTTGCAGTCATATAAATATGGAAGCCTAATCCATATTGTTTGCTTTAACTTCCAGCAACTTCAGATGTGGCTCTGGGTTATGCTGAGTGTTAGCCACTTCCCCATTTGTTTTGCATGACATCTGACATGCAGTTACATAATCTGCATGTAATAGATTTTTTTTTAATTTCCTGTTGTTCTTGAATGCTTGTAGCAAGAGGGATTTCAGTTAACCCCTACTTTCCACTCTGAACACAGGCACAATAGCAGGAAGGAGAAGAATTCCCTAGGCTTCTTAGGAGTGAGGGAGGATCCTTAGTAGTTAGTCTGTTAAAGAAAGAGCTATTCTTACCCTGCTATCATTGAACCAAAATTGCAGGGTGGTTTGAGGATCTTTTTGCTAGTGTATGTGCTGAGATCCACCAATAGCACCCTACTTCACAGATTTTTCAAATTTTAAACATCTTTGCTTTTCAGTCAGCACTGCTCAGTCTTGCCTGCCTTTACCCAGTGATTCCCACTAGAAGGACATGTTAATATTAGTTTCTGTTTCAAAAATCCCTGGGTGAAAGAAACTAGGTAAGTGACATGACTAACAGTTTAGTCAGAGCACTTGCAGAGCAGGGCTGAGCTGCAGAATTTTGTCTCTAGAACCACATACTAGGATTGGCTCAGCCCTTGTCAGCTTTTTCAGTACCTTGGGAACAGGACATGCGTGTTTCTGATCTTCTACTCACTAAAGCACTTAATTTACTTATTCTGTGTAGCCTGAAAGAAACACATCCAGTGCAAATGTAGTCACATCTCAGTGTGATCTGAAATAGTCTGTTCATCAAATATGCTCTACTTGGGTACCACCACCCCCCTCTGTGGCGCTGTACCCCCTCTCACTGATCACTTCCTGCCCTCTCCATGGGGTCTCTCTCCTTCCCCTACCCCTACTCCTGGCCACTCCTCGAGTTCTCCCTATTGGTTCCTGTATCCCAACACCGCCCATGTACCACCCCTGTGCCCTGAAACCATTTGCCCATGTGCTCTCCCCGCCCCCCTCGTACCCGGGTAAACTGAGGCTGCAGGCTGTGTGACTCTCTCTCTTTCTCCCTCCCTCTCTCTGCCCCTGGGAGCAGCCTGCCAACAGCTCCTCTCCTCTGCCTTGGGGGCCAGCCCGTGTGCTGGCCCCAGGCTTTGGGGAGGCAGCATGGAATAAAGACCTTTGCAGTGCCATGAGGAGAGCCTTCTCACCTCCTTTGCCATCACTGAAGTTGCAGGCTGGCAGCTGGAGCAGCGGTGCGGGGCGTCCGAGATGGACTGCAGGAGGGCAGAGAATCCCTGCCTTGTCCCAAGAAGCCCCCGCTGTGCTCCCAGGGAAAGCTGCAGCAGCTAAGCAACACCCAGCGCTGCAACACCCCTCAGTGACCACTGCCACATTGAGTAACTTTTCTAAAGCATCATCCTTCTGTATCACACATATTTGTGATGCGAAATGTTTGTCAGTGTGCCTGATTATTTTTGATGAAGGGATTTACATGCTGTTGTGGTGACATGTCTGGTGAGGTTCAAGGTGATGTGAAGTTGGTATTAAGCATCACCTGACCAGTACCTTCAGGCTGCCCAAAAAGTGACTGAATTATTTTTAACTGATCCATTTGTAAGCTGTATGAGGAGTGGCTCACCATGCCTGGAAGTGCTCAAGAAATGACTGGATGTGGCATGGCTTGTTTGAAAAGGTAGTGGTATTAGGTCAAGGGCTGGACTCAATGATCTGGAGGTCTTTTTCAACCTTAATCATTCTGTGATTGAATGATTTTTAACTGTAACCTGGACTAATTCATCAGGGTTCTGTCTGTAACACCTTTCCTGAATCAGTTAAGTATGTGATCCCTTTCCAGGAGAAAACGGGAAACAACTGAGGAGTTTGTTTAGGTTCTATTTAACAAGACCCTGATGCCATCTCTTGAGTGTCTTGATACTGTCTTTATTATACTTTACTATTCCATTCCTTACAGCAAGCCCCTGAATGGTCGTTCATAGCTCATGGCTAGGTTTTGGGCTAGCCAAACTATGCCTCACTCGGGCAATTTTGCCCAAGAGGGAAGTTACTGTGCAAGGTTATAAACCAGTGCAGTCTGATACAACCCCATCAGCAAGTTATTGTGAGCATTTCCACTCTGACCACTGCTGTATACTGGGAAAAACACAAAGATGGTTTACAGGTGTGTCGAGCATGAATTCAGCCTCTTTAAGAAATTTGCTTTGTTGTTCTGATCTGCTGCAAAAACCTTCCTAGGTGAGTCTTTGACCAAAAGGTAATCATTAACTGTGTCAAAGGCAGAAGTGTGCCAAGAGCTGTTTGTGTTCAGCTATAGTATAAGCTGGAGAAAGTACAGCACTGGAAGGCTCCGCAGCACTGGAACACATCCAGGAACAACTGTTCCCAGCATTAGTTTGGCCAGCATTTACAAGCAATGTCCTGAACAACTCCTGGACATAGTCCAGAGGTTAGCTCAGGCCAGGGCTAATTTCTAAAGGTAGTTTGCATGTGTCCATCTTATTTAGGGGTTTAAGAAAGCATGTCTGGCCTCTTACATGTAAATTGGCCTCCGCACAAGAAAATAGTCCTGGGAATGTTTAGTCTCATAATCAAATGTCTAGTATCATTATAAAACTAGTCTAATAATGAAATATCAATGTTCAAATGTCAGGTGTAAAAACATGAGCCAATCTCATTTTTCTAGTTGCCCATGTGTACTTTCAGAGCTCCAAAGAAACTTCTAGTATGAATTGACCCATTTTTGACAGTGGAAAAATGGAATTCAGGCATCAGAATTTTTTAATTGTTTTCATCTTAATAAATTAATTATTAATCTTTTTAATATGAGACAGAAAAACAGTTATTTTTCCTTATGATTAAAATGTAACTAAAACTTCTTGAATGAAATATTTCAATAATATTTACAGAATAGAAGATATCCAATGAAGACAACTTACCCAAACAGTTAAAATTAGCCAAAACTATAGGCAAATACAATCGCATTTTAAAATGATACCTCATTGCATGTGAGGTATCATTCTTGCTTGGCTGCATCACTGTTTTATAAAAGAAAAAGAAGAAAGTGAAGAAAGCCTATATATCATTCAGACTTTCCACAGGAATATACAACTGTCTAAGAAATACACTTTCAGACTCCTCCGTTTTTCTTGGTTATCTCATGATGTCAGCAACTGATACTATCTCTTCATTTTCAGATGTTATTGACTGAATTTTGCTCTCCATCAGCTGAAAGGAAAATAAAAACTTCTATCAGTTTTATACATAATGTTAGGTTAGCCTCTGCTTATGCACAATTCTGAGAGTATTTCACCTATTTTTGCTCTGTGTGACCACCACAGTCTGTCCTGTTTCCTTACAAAACCCTATTTTGAACTGCTTTCTGTGTCACCTTGTCTTTTATCCTGTGTATGTAACTTGCTAGTGGGTAAGTAGGAGAGGTGTGCACCTGGAGGGATTCAAGGTGACAGCTTGGAGGGGGGGACCTGGTGCGGGGACACAGGGCTCAGACACTGGGATCAGATGTGAGGAACTTCATGGTGGTTGTAATTGAAGAGAGCAAGGTGGTTGTAAATGAAGACTGTACTCGTCTCACTGGCTAATTCAGCCCTGCTCAGCTGGAGAGTAGCCGGAGGGCTGTGATGTCTGGGGCTCTAATTATGAGACTGATGATGGTGTTGGCGTGGTGCTGGTAGAGGCAGCTGTGCTGGTTTTGTGTCTGGCTGCCTCACTGTGCTCTGTTGTGTCATTGTTCGTGTATGTGCCTCGTGTTGGGAAAGTGAACAGCTCTTCCTGTTGCCTCCGTCTACCAATGGGAGCGTCAGCCTGTGCACCTGTGAGACTGGAATGGGAGAAACACGGTGGTTCTGGAAGAGCACTACATTTGACTTCCCTTAACAAACTTGCCTGCTGATGTCATTTTGTAATTCTTCAGAATATGGCAAAAAGAAGAGTATTTTTAATAAGCCTCTCATAATTTAAAAATTCATCCAGTAGAGTTTTGTATGTATTTCACACATTTAATATAAAAATAGAAAGAGAACATACCTCTGGATTTGTATCAGCCAGTGTAAAAAAAGCAGGTTTTGGTCCTGGGATCTGTGGAAATGCTGCCTTCCAACAGCCAGTCCTGGAAATCAAAATGTATTGAATACAAAATTAAAATTGAATAACCGTAATGTGACAAAACCATTGCACCCTTGAACCAGCTCTTATCTTCCTCTTCAGTCTTAGAAATGAACTGAAAAATATACACAATCTCAACACAGAATGAACATGTATCAGGAAAGCATTAATAATTTGGATGGTAATAGATTCATTTTTGATTAAAGATTTACTACTAGTAAAATTCCTTCTTTGAAGAAAAAAAGGAATTTGTCCTATGTCATTACAAACAGTGAAAAGTGGGGGAAAAAATTTTAACAATCTGAGAGAGCAGTATCTTTTCTGAATTGCTGCATATTTCTATGCAAACTGCACCATATAATACAATATCCTTTCTGTTTCACCTATGTGGTTTATTTTATGTATCCTATAGAGACACTTCCACCTTACTTGTTTAAGAAATTCAGGTGTTACACACACCCACAGAAAATAATTTTACAGTTTAAACAGCATAAATTAAGTTTACCTTTTGCAGAACAAAATTGTGATGATTGCCATCAAGGGTGTCACAACTGCTACAGCAAGTAAAATCCATACTGAAGAAGATATAATTTCTTCACTTCCTGAAAGAGAAACCTGTACTATTATTATTATTAATTAATATATAATATTAATATATAATTAATTAATTAATAATAATAATAATAATAATNNNTATTATTAATAATAATAATAATAATAATAATGGTGGTTGTTGTTGTTGTTGTTGTTATTGTTGTTATACGAGGAATAGACCATAGAATTCTAGTACATAAAATAGTTTGGGTTAGAAGTGACCTTTAAAGATCATCTAATTCCAGCCACTCTGCCACAGGCAGGGATGCCTTCCACTAGACCAGGTTGCTTAGAGCCCCCACCTGGCTTTGAACACTTTCAGGGACGGGGCATCCACAATCTCTCTGGGCAACCTGTGATAGTGCCTTATGACCCTCGTGGTGAAGAATTTCTTCCTAAAATCTAATCTAAATCTACATTCTGTCATTTTAAAGCCAGTCCCCCTTGAACTATCACTACATGTCCTTGCACAAAGTCCCTCTCCAGCTCTCTTNTCCACAATCTCTCTGAGCAACCTGTGATAGTGCCTTATGACCCTCGTGGTGAAGAATTTCTTCCTAAAATCTAATCTAAATCTACATTCTGTCATTTTAAAGCCAGTCCCCCTTGAACTATCACTACATGTCCTTGCACAAAGTCCCTCTCCAGCTCTCTTGTAGCCCCCTTAGGTACTGGAGCACTGCAAGAGCGTGTCTCTGGAGCCTTCGCTTTTCCAGGTTGAACAACTCAGACTCTCTCAGACTGTGAGAGGTGTTCCAGCCCTCTGATCCTTCTTGTGACCCTCATGTGGATTCACTCCAACAAGTCCATGTTCTTCCCACGCTGAGGACCCCAGAGATGGATGCAGCACTGAAGGTGGGGTCTCACCACAGCACAGAGGCAGAATCCCTTCCCTGGCCCTGCTGGCCACACTGCTTTGGATGGAGCCCAGGATATGTTTGGCTTTCTGGGGTGCAAGCACACCTTGCTGAGTCATGTCCAGCCTCTCATCCACCAGCATCCCCAAGTCCTTCTCAGTAAAGCCACTGGCAATTCTGTCATTCCCCAGCCTGTATTGATACCAGTGGTTGAAGCCAAGGGCAGTGCCCTGAACTTGGTCTTGTTGAACTTCATGTTGTGCCAAACATCTGCTGTGCTGACTGACTGTGCTGAATGTCAGTCTGAACGGTTTTACTTGGTATAAAAATGAACTCTGTAATTTATCACTTTAGCAGAAACGTCTGATGGGAAGAATTAACATTGACATTAACATTGAGCCTATTTGTCCACTCCCTGCGGTAAGCAGGAGCTCACTACAGCTGCAAATGTGTAACTTTCTAACGTTATTCTTAACATTCTAACGTGTTAGAATGTTAAGAAATCTACTCAATCTCTTCCTGCTCTTCTTTGTAGTCTGGTGTGAAGAAAAACGTTTGCCAATCCTTTGTACATCTGTTGTGTCCGTATGTGCATGGCAATGTGTGAGGTAGACAGGACATTGCTGGGAGAAGAGTAACCCAAGGCATAGATTTGTTCTTACCAAACCCAACAAGTGCACTCCATTCCCCCCAGGCTGGGTTCACAAGGCAGGCACTGCCAGCTGCTCTCATTTTCAAGAGATACTTCTTTCTTGTATTCGATCTTGGAAATGTGTGACTATTTCCCCCTTCCTAAAGAAAACAGAAAACCAGAGTTGCTTCTCTTTGTTCCATGCCTAGGTGTTGAAAATATGCATGTGCTATTTACCAGTGAAACATTTAAGAGTCTATGAAAGCACTGTTTGTTAAAGTAGGCTGCTGTTCCAGGGCAAAAATAAAAATCATAATTATTAGTTATATAATATGCATGCAAATGTACGTCTAAAAAATAACCTGTCACTCACTAAATTTTTTACATTTAGAAGCATTTAATCTTTTACACTGTAAAAGTATAACCTGTGATTTCTTATGATATGGTTTGATTTACTGATAATTTCCCATAGCACACAGAGAGGTAGAAAAACATCTTGAACCATCTCATTTCAGTACTGGTAGTGATTTGAGGAAGGTGTCTGTGCACCTGCCTCAGTCTTTGCATTATGACTTTTCAGACAAAGCATAACTTTCCAGCCAAACTTGTAAAATAAGTAGAAGATTGTAATAATTAGTGTTACCAGAATTTACTGCAATACTCTTGCTCTTGGAGAGTTTTGCATAGATGCAGGATGTGCGAGCTGCACTGATTAAAAGGAGGTACAGCATACCTGGATGACAGCCTCCATCCCAAAAGGGCTTTTGTGCTCTATGTTTTTCATAAACAAAATTAAATTCCTAGGAGATGCTGTCAGTGATGTGTAACTTCAAATTCTGTCACAAATATTTGAGAGGGAGAGTGGACAATATAATGAAAAATGGAAGATTTTTCAAAATACTTACAGAAAAGCAATAAAGTTCTGCTTTTGAATGCATAATAAATTACATATGCCATGATGATTTAGCAGTTTGACACATTCACAAAATCTATAAATAAGGATCCCATAAAGCATAGGACACTGAGCACATACTGATTTAAAGGTATTTGCATACTACTTACTTTTCACAGCTGACAATTAAATGAACATGTATTGCTGATTAACAGAACAAACAGACTCACTTGTATAGAAGTATATATGAGTTTCCCTTTAGGATTATCCTGTAAATTGAGAGAAAAAGAAAAGCAACTAACTTAATTTTTATCATTGATTGTTTTATGTTTCAATAATAATTAATTTTTATATACTGTCCAATTTTTCTGCATTCTCTTTCTTATGTATTTTATGTTCTATTCAGAAGAACTAATGATTTCTCTAACATTTAGTATCTAATATCTAATTCATCTACAATGCCAAGTTTATTTAGTAATTAATTTTGCTATGGAAAGATATTTGTTTTCCTTGCTGTTGCAGTTGAGATATAAATTTTATTTCAGATTGGTGATTAAACTGAATTACAAGTGAGCCAGGCCTAAATGGAAATGATAAGTTTATTCTTACACGTGCTGGTGGAAAAAAAAAAGATGATTAAAAAAATCTATGAAATAAACTTTTTAGTTTACATCTAATGTTTTTATTTTACCATGAATGTCACTGTATGTAATTGCAAATATTATGTAAATATTGTTTTCTTTTAGATTAAAATATTTGGGACTGGCATGGACTCACAGATATTTTAGGCTGCCCTCCACTACATTTTTGATAGAATAAAATTCGCTCATCTTTTCTGAACAACTACCACATAATGTACTGACCACACACAACCAATGACTGCAGACTATATCATATCCATTAGACTACTAGATGTATATTTTTGTAATTATTTTGCAATACACCATTTTAAAACAAAATTCAATTAATCTTGACTTATTTTTTCAAATAATTGCATGCATGCTCATGTGGCATCTGAGCATGAGGCTGTTCAGCCTGGAGAAGAAAAGGCTGAACAATACCTAAAGGATCCTACAGGAAGGCTGGAGAGGAACTTTTCACAAGGATATGTATTAATAGCACATGGAGGATGGCCTTAAACTGAAAGAGGGTAGGTTTAGATTAGAAATTGGGAAGAAATTCTTTACTGTGCTGGTGGTGAGGTGCTGGATCAGACTGTCCAGAGAAACTGTGGATGCCTCATTCATGGAAGTGTTCAATGCCAAGCTGGATGGGGCTCTGAATTACTTGGTCCAGTGAAAGATGTCCTTAACATAGCAGGGAGATTGGAACTAGATAGTCTTTGAAGTCACTTCCAACCCAAGCCATTCTAAGACTTTATAAAGCAAGCTGCTGTCCAGGACACCTTATAGTATCTGCAGTCGAGCTAAATTATGCACAGGGATCAATCTATGAGATATGTCTGGTCAATGAAACCCTTGCTGTTCTTCTTTATAGGCCCACGGGTAACCTGGAAGTTTTCAAGGGTGATTACAGAGCACTGGGGGGATGGTGAAGAGCAGGAGGTCTAGGTGGTGCCTCTTCAGGCCTTCCAGTGAGAGGGAAAGGCTTGAGCAGAATTGCAGTCCTTCAGCAGGCTGAGTAACTGCTGTCACAGGCAGGGCTTTGTCTTCTATGACCTTGGGATCCCTTTTGAGAAGTGGGGGCTACTGGGCATGCATGGGATGCATCTCACCAGGGAGGGTGATTGTGTCCTTGCAAACAGGCTTGGTAACCTGGTCCTTCTGCTGTGTGTAGAGGAGTGCCTTGTATGCACAGGGCTCTGTCTGGGGATAAATAACGAACCAGTAAGAGAACTTGTGTGAAGGCAGCAGAGGACAGACCTGAAGAGATGTAAATGTAATAGGTTCTTGTTCCATATCTCATGATCAAGAAAAGAAAGCAGATGAGACCCTCTACAGGAAACCTAATAGTCACAGGCCTTGGTACACAAGGCGAAATGCCCTCGAGGGCAAGTTAGTGGTTGATCTACAAGGACAGCCTCCTCAGAGCACAGGAATCATAGAATCGTAGAATAGTTTAGCTTGGAAAAGACTTCTAAGATCGTTGAGTACAACCATTAACCCAGCAGTGCCACATTCACAACTAAACCATGTCTGCAAGTGCCACATTGCAGGGTTAAATGTGTAAGAGTGACAAGGAGATAGGTGATGGAAGTACAGCGATCACCCACATACAGCTTATAATGAAACCCTTCATGCTTTGTTAAGATCACTATCCTACATTGCAATAAATGTTGTTACTTATGTTGCCTTTGGCTGGATTTTCCCAAAACTTGTGTTTTATGTGCTCTACCCTAATCAGCCGCGTGCTTTTTGTGTGATAACTCACAAGGTTTTTCATGTAGGCAGCACACTTGGTGCTCATGAGGTATCTCATTAACTCAAGCCCATTGTCCTCTGCCAAAGGCTGCTGCTCCACAGTGCCAGGGATCTCTTCGCTTGTCCCTTTACCTCACTCAAGAAATCACTGGGGATCCCAGTACTGGCATGCTGAGGTAATAGAAGTCTTCTGGCCACTTCTGTGTGCATTGTGCTGGTGTATCTGGCACTGCTCAAGTCTGGGCAAGCACCACAACGGGTGGAGACCAGTCTGATCCTGACACCTGGACTGAACACACAACCACAGGTTTTTCTGAGCTCTTCAAGGGATGGTGATTCCATCACTTTCCTGAATAGCTTGCTCAAATACCTATCCACCCTAATATTCAATCTAAACTGCCCCTAGTGCAACTTGAGACCATCTCCTGTTGTCCTGTGGTTTGTTTCTTGGGAGAAGAGACTGACTCCCAACTACTACCTCTTTTCAGGTGGATGTAGAAAGCACTAAGGTCTCCCCTGTGCCTCTTTTTCTCCAGTCTGAGCAACTCCAACTCCCTCAGCTGCTCCTAATAAAACTTGTGCTCCAGACCCTTCACCAGCTTTGTTGCCCTCCTCTGGACACACCTGAATGGTCCATTCTGGTGTGCAGAAAATCAAGCAAGTGTGACAGGTGAGCATGGCAGGACATGAAGATTGAGTCTGAACTCAGACACAAAAAGGAATTGTACAAAAGGTAGAAGAAGGGATTTTGGAGGAATACAAAGACATCATCTGCACATGCAGGAACACAATCGGGAAAGACAAAGCTTAGCTGGAGTCAAGACTATTGAGGGAGGTGAACATAAAGTTTTTGATGGGTTCATTGACAACAAGAGAGGTTAAGAAGAAAGCAAGCCTGTTGCTTACTGAATTGGGAGAACCTAAAGAATTTTTTGTGGGTAAATCCTCCAAAGATATGATTATAATTGCATCTTATAAGTCTCAAGGGAGCCTACACTGCTCAAGTGCTGGAATTATTGCTGGACCTTGACATAATTAGCTAGGTGAAAACCACTAATGATTATGAAAAAAAGCTAGAAAGCTCAGACAAGGTGTGAATTAAGTATTCTTTATAAAATGAATATTACATATATTAAAAGTTATTTAAAAGTATGTATTGTTTCACTGCATTAGACTTTTATTTCAATGTCATACAGGGCTTTCAATAAGGTTTCCTTGATACAATAGCCAAGTGATTCAGAGAAGTCATACTGTTTCATGGCAGTTAGTTGGGCTCGCAAAAAAACTCATCTGTGAAATAGAAAGCTCAATCCAGACTAAGAAATTCCATGTTTCAGAAGCCTAGGGAATGCCTTCAATCAGCCACTAAGTGAGTGGCCGAATCTGGCTGTAGTTCAGGTTTTTCCTTTGTAGTCTCTATCCGCCACCCTGTGGCCTCTTGATGCAATTCTGCCGCAGTGGTTCACATCTACTCTTTCAGCGGAGCACAGCAGTCTCCTTCCTTCGCTGCCATTGCCAAAACACTTGCAAAGCCGAGGTCATCCCCCCACTAACCTGTCCTTAATCACACTGCCGTTCTGCTTTCTCTCACGCTTATTTTCCACTTATTTATCATTACAGATCTTCAACTTTTGGACCAACAGGTATGGTGCTTATATCTGAATAAGCCATTTGCATTTCACATATGGAGAAATTTCATTCACTTCAATTAACTCAAACTTATTAAGTGAATGCACATTTCTCATCTCACTATTTAAAGCCCAGTTCTACCCTTCCACAGAGATTCAGTCTCCACTGGAAAGACTCCAATCCAGGGCAACTCCAACAGGTTTTAGTGAAAGAAGTGCCTTTTCTGAGAGCTGTCACAGACATAGCCGTGATATGTCTGAATCTTGATTAACCATGCTTCTCCTCTGGGACTGTCCCAGTCATCCAGTGTATCTCCAGCAGTATCTTGCTCAAGGGAGCAGGGATTAAAAAAAAAAAAAGGAGCAGTATGGCATAACAGGATTTGGTATGGACTTGAAAAGTGCAGTCACAAAGGAATAAGGTGCTATGTATGGGGAAGGTTACATCACAGAAGAGAGACTGATTTTCTATTCACCCATGTATATTGGTAAATGCAAACATATGAATTAATATTAAGAGTAAGTGAAGACATTCTTACCTTGTACTTTATGTTGATTTCATATTTAAAACACTTGTCTTTGTTAGAATGACTTATTTGGGGTCGTTGCCATTGAATTATGCAATCATTTTTAATTTCATCACAGCTGACTGTGATATTTGATGGAGGCATTAGCTTTTCTGAAATTATATAATCAAGAATTGAAATAATTGAAATCACTTGATCTCTTTTTGATGAAAGAGAGTGAAATCGCAAGCAACACTCTGTGAAGAAAGAAACTAATTTGTATCTGTTTTTCTTAGGACCAATTAGAAATAGTTGAAAGACCAAAGTCTTCTAAACCATGTACACAGAATCACAAAAAAAAAAAAAAAAAAGACACTAAGACAGGGAACATTATACAGGAGGATACGAAGACACAATATTTACTTTTCTAGATGAATGAGGTAGAGTACTGTCTTGTTTTTGAGAGGATGTTTATTACTGCAGATAGCTGCTGCTATCCCCTAAGTAAGAAATTCAAAGATTTTTTTTCTCTAAGCCTCCTCACCATGCTTCTGTGACACGAAGGTGTTGCTTTCAATCTGTTGTGAACTATGCAGTGTATTCCCTCCTTGTGAAAGAAATAGCCATACAAGTTTAAGAAAGACACTCCATTTCTAATAGTCTAGCCAACTTCTTCATGTATCTCCCCTTACTTCACAGATGTAAGCAAAAGTATGAGGACCTTTATATTTTGATCATTGCCAATGACATGATTATTGGAACAGCAAAAGACAGTCGCTTATGGCAGAAAGGGTGACAAAAGGCTGGTAGAGGAATGTTTAATACCAGCTACACTACTGCTTTACATCAGTCTTTAGGGACAGGCCTGGCCTATTTGTGATGGACTACTTCGTCAAAGAACAATCTTGTTCTATCTGCTGTGAGTGACATTACAGCTCAATTTCTTCTTATAGAATGAAGCCTTTTTTGTTCGTTTTTTAACACAATACCAAAACCAGTGTGACATTTCCAATGAGACTTTGCCACAGTAAAAGTAACTGCACAGGACGCCTTCGGGTACAGCACCACATGCATAAGGTATGTTGTACGTGTCTTAATACATTTTACTCCAGAGTATGGTGTCTTGTACGTCATCCCCACTGGCAATGAAAAGCAGAAATCAATGCTCACACAAACTTCTAAAAAGTCTCCCCTCTCCTCTGTTGAAAGGTGTTTGTGCATCACTGAAACGGCAGCAGGGAAAAGTACAGTTTTCTAAGTCTTGTGGACCTTGCTTGAGAAAAACCTAAAACCCATAAGGTTAGATTGCTAAAGAATCTGAGACAAAATGCAGCTGTGGAGCCTTCCTATCTAATTCTCCTCTTTGTCTCTTGCTTTGCGAATAGGTTTTCTTGAGGAGGCTACAGTCTCCTACTCTCAACTCTAGGTAAGACAGGGTACGTGATTCCTTTTCAGGGACAAATGCTCTACTATTTTAACACAATTAAAATAAAGCTGAGATAAATTATTTACTTACCAATTTTATACAGGTCAATGTACTCATCATAGAACTGAATCAGGGAGTCTTTGCTAGACCCATTCACCAGGAAGTAAGCTTTTTCAGTCCCTATGCTCACATTTTGGAAGATACATCCCATATTTCTGCAATTTTCATCTTTAATGTAAAGCTCACATTCCATCTCCTCTTCATCTCTGCATACAGCAAAGTATTTTAGTTAAACACGGGCACTGTGATGTGGTGAATGAGAATTCAGACTTCCCTGGCTCAAGCATGTTTACTTGCCTTGAATTCTGCCAGTAGAGAAAATATTGTGTATCTGCTGGAGCATCCCTTCCTGCCTGCCAAGTGCAGTTCATGAGGAAAATGTTATAAATCACACAGGAGAAGTTTTCAATGGCCGACCCATTCATGCCTGCAAACACAGGAATATCCATGATGAGGAAAAATCCTGTGACTCCTTCAAGCTGGAGGATCATAGCACATACTTACATATGTTAGACTCCAGCTGGTTATTTCTTGGTTTAGGAATGACTTATTTTATTTTGTTTGCTAACAATGAAAGATATTTGCCCTGAAAGACTCAATGAAGAATTTTTTTATGGATAAATCCTCCAAAGATATGATTATAGCTACAACAAAACTATTTATGTGAAAAAAAGCTGGTGTTCTCAGGAGTATTGCATAAACTTTATAGACATACATTGACATACAGGGTGACTGCTATTTTAAGGTCTAAAAATTGTTTTTCTATCTCCTATATACAAAGTTTAGGATGAATAGATGTCAGGCAGGTGGGTAAACAGCTGAAAGCAGAAAATATCAAAATAGGTCATAGCAATGTCTATCAACTCAAGTCACCCAGTGTTGGATATGGTAAGTTTGCTGAGGGTGTTAGTCCATGTGCTTTCAAGGATATAGGTCAGATACAAGAAAGAAAAGCTTTACTGTGAGGGCAGTGAGGCAATGGAAAAGGTTGCCAAGAGAAGCTTGGATGCACCTCCCTTGGAAGTGTTCGAGGCCAGGTTGTTTGGGACATTGAGCCACCAGGACTACTGGAACATGTCCCTGGAGGGGGTGGAACTAGATGATCTTCAAGGTCCTCTCCAACCCAAATCAGTCTGTGAATATGATTCTATGACTGAGTAACAGTCTCTCACTTTAAAAAACTCAGTATCAAACCCAGTAAAAAATCAAAATTGTGTCTAGGATCTTTCTTAGCATGCAGCAGGTACTTTATTTGCAAAAAAACCTTCATTCAACTTAGTTCCATATATTCCTCTGACAGCTTTTTAGATTTTGTCTGGGACATCACGCCTCCAGTCCTGGACTTCCTGGACACTCTGTAAATACCTCAGCAAACAAAACAGTTGGAAAGAAAAAGATGGACCTACCTTCTATTTCAAAACTTCTTTACCTCGTTTATCTATTATAGTCTTCAGGTTCAGAGATGGAAATACTATATTTTAAAAGGTTGTATAACTATAAATAGGGCTGTCTCCCTTGCTGCTTGTGTTTTGGGGAACTGCCTTAGTACCGGAAGTGTTGCAAAATAAATGTTCATCACTTCCCCCCTGATTCACAGCAAATTTTTGTAATTGCCCAACCCGGGAGTTCGTTTAACACGAACAAGAAGTTAGCAGGTTAAATTTCCCTTTTTGTTGCACCAGAGTATGCTGGTGCTTGGGAATTCAGCAAGTGCATAAAAATATTTAATTTTACAGGTATTTCTCTCTAGCCCTAAACAATACTGAGAAATACAAAGCATCTCTCTATACAAGCCATCTCTGGGGGATGGAGGATGGGGTTTCTCCATGGAAGGCATCAGGGCAAGGCCTGGCAGTCCCCACCCATCTCACCTCCAGCCCGGATCAGGGCAGCTGGGGACCCAGGGCAACCCCAACCCTGACCATCAGGAACCTTCTTGGGGACCAGGAGGGGTCATGGGCCTGGGGGTGGGCCCAGCTTGGCAGGGCCCATGTCTGGGCAGGGCAGGACTGTGGGAACCTGGAGACTGGCCCTGCTGTGGTATCACTCATGGATCCAGGGGATTGGTGCGGGGTTCTGGCCTCTGGGCAGGGTGAGGGAAGCTCTTGGGGCTGAGCAGGGATAACAAGGCCTGTGGGGGTTCTCAGGGAGATGGCAATGCAAATTGTAAATGTTCGTTAAGCAGATGGAAAAAGGGGATTTCAAATCTTGGGTGTGATGTCTTCAGATAAGATATATCGCTATCAAAAAGTGTCATGTGGGTTTTCTCTCAGTCCATTTCTCCCAATGTGAAAATAGCCAAACCACAAACCACCACTGAAACAGAAAAAAATTGGAGGTTGTAAGCATCCAACTCGAAATAGCCACTCCAGGCCCTGCTGTTAAGCATTTGCTATCTTCTCAGGTCACAGCTGTGCATATTCTAAAGACGAGAGTTATTATAGACAGTATAAAACATCAAAAGCTCCCTTATAACCTGAAAGGCTTTGTTTCACGGAAGACAATGTAATTTGCTTAATATGGAAATTTAAAATCCATGCAAAGTAATTTTTTTATTTCTTCACATTGAAATTGAAGCATCACTAGAGAATATCACATTTTTCAAACACCAAGATATGTCAACATTTTCCTCTTAAAAACAGGCAGATCCTTTCTGCTTGGAGTTAAAAACCTGCAGGAAAGGGAACAATCCATGTACTTCTCTACTACTCCCATTCCTTGGCTCCTATATTTGGAAAAATTCACCTGCTGCCCAACAGTTTTCCTGGATGTTCCAGGAATTGCCTTTACCAAAACCCCAAGGTGATTCCCATCCTACAGCTTTTTTATCGTCATATGGAACGATTTGACCACATGAGCAGTAGTTCTTCTATATCAGCTATTCGTACATAACTAGGATACAGTTATTTCCAAGGCAGGAACCCAAAGGTAGCACAGTGCTGACTCTCCTTGGAGACAAAGAGGGCTTACTTTCTAGAGACCCAGAAACACCCGGGCTCGTGAGTATTCTGCTTCCTGGATTCTGGCTAGAGTGTGAGATTGGTGACTGACGAGCTAGAAGTGGACAGTTGTTTTCTGGTTTCATTCTCTTACATTGATTGTAAATATTAGTTATACTGAGTTGTCACTGAGGCCAGCCAACACCACAAAGAGGACATCTGACCGGCTTTCTTTTCCTCAACCCATGTAGTATAAAGTGAACAGGTGTAGTGAAGCAATTCTACTCATCCTACTGGAAACAAAAGAACCTACCACGGTTCTGCTCTCATGCAGTACTAAAAGCATGGAGCAAGGCATGAAAAAAGAACCCATGCATTAAGTGGCACTCTATGTTTGTGTTCATCCATTTGATCACATCTGTTAATAACTGAGGAGATGAGCAACTCCCTTTGAGCTTCCAGAACTTTACAAACTCCAACAGAATCAAGAATCATGAGAGAATCAAAACAGCATAGCCTGGTCTTTTGTGGTTTCAGAGGTAAAGATCTAAGGCAATGGTGGCTTTATAAGGACCAATTCACGGGCGTTGTCTCTCTTCATATGCTAGTAGAGAATAAAAATGTGACAAAGTTTTTAAGCATAGTTATGAAAAAAAAGAGTGGGAATGATGACCATATATTTAGAAGTGGATATTCTACCAAAAAGCAGGTTTAGTCAAATGAGCAGCTCATTTTGGTAAGAATCACTATGGCTATCCCTATCACATTATAAATGTCAACAGACAAAGTGACTGAAAGCTTGGACATCAGGTCCGAGCCCATGATAGTCATTCAAAGGCAAAAGCAGTCCATTGTCAGAAGTTTCATTGTACTTCCAGATTAAATAAATTCCATACATAATCATGCAGGTATTTTTTTGAACACTGACTGTGCTGTATAGACAGAGGAAAGGACTTCTCATCACGAAGAATGTAAAACCCCACGGTTTATTGTGTCCTTATCTTTGGAAGATGAGCACTCACTTTTGTCGTCGTAACAGAATGCATTTCATGGAGAAAGGTAGTGACAAGTACCCAAGTAATAAAATCAGAGCTGTAAGAAATGTCATGAAGAGTCAAATAGGACTCTGGAAAATGAAGGAAGTCAGAATTTTTGTTCGCCTGCCTGTCCATGCGTCCGCTCTGAAGATCTCTTGAGCCTGCAGAGAAGGCAGTGGGGAAGCAGCGTGTTTTTGTGTGCTGTCTCAGATCATGTACTTCTGAAACACAATGAGGAAGACTGAAGCTTGAGGTTTTTGGATTTGGGTACTTTGTTTTTAAACTGGAATATACTGCAGTAGAACAATCTAAAAAGCCCACAAGGACAGTGGTGTTTTTTTCAGAAAAGGGAACTGTTCTGCCCAGGGGACTTATTTTCTTGTCTATATTTAGGGCAACTCCTTACCGAAGGCTTTCAAAAATGCAAACAAATTAAAAACATTTTAAAAATTTCCAAGCAAAGATGGTGCCACTGAAGGTAGCAAAGTCTGTCATCTTTCAGAGGCCAGAAACTAGTGTTGAGTGGCCTTTTCGTGATCAAGGAGCTGGAAGAAAAATTAGGAGGAGAGAAAGAGGAAGAGGAATAGAAAGGGAAAGAGGAAGAGAAAGAGAAAGAAAAACAAAGGAGAGAAGAGAAACCTAAGCAGGGGCACCAGAGCTGTTTACAGACTTTTGGCTCTACTGGGAGTAAAGTCATTGCAGAAACAGGATCAAACCCAAACTTTCTTAAAAATCACAAAAAGTAGAATAATTTACTGCTCCCACAAAAACAGGAGTGTTCACAAGAACCATCTGGGTGTTTTGCTGTACTGGTGTGTTACAGCTTTTGTGTATCTCACAAAAATACAAATAGACAAGAGCCTCCATTTTTTCCTTGCAGCGAGAACTTTCTTGGTTTTACACAGAACAGAGGAACAGCCATAGAAGACCAGAATACAGGACTTCTTCCTATTTGAGCATCCAAGCCACTTAGTTAAAAGGTTGGAAATCCTGACCATCCTTTCCCACTGATTTTGGGGTCTTTGCCCAGGGATGGGAAAGTGATACCTTAGTCCCACACCTACTACCACCTCCACTGTTTCATGGATACGATTTATCATTTTCTCAGTGTGCTGTTAGTGAACAAGTTTTCTTAATGACTTTGCTGTCTCAGCAGCTTTCACAGTGAAAACAGTGGGGATGTAAGAGGGGCACCAATGGCCATGATCAGCTCTGAGTGAAGCAGGATGGAGAGGATCTAGTAGACTGTATCTGTTTAATTGTCCTCAGATTATAGTAAGTGTTGGCTTTAGTTGTCCACATTTAACGCAGGTGCTTTTGTTTTTTAGCAATTACAACTTAAGTAGAAGGATCCTGCTCTGGCTCTGTTTTAAAAAGTCATCCAAAATAAATTTTTATTGAAAGCTCATCTAGAAACACAGAACCATAGAAAAATTTCATTTCAAAGATGATTTCTTGACAGTAACCTGGTCTAGTGGAATTTTATCACTGAGAGGACTTTATTTTCCATGATAGGATTTCAGCTGCTTGAGATGACTTCAACCATTTTGAGACTTGATCGAATTACAGAATCATAGAATACCCTGAGATGGAAATGACCCACAAGGATCATTGAGTTCAACTCTTGGCCCTGCTCAAGACAGCCCCGAGAGTCACATCACGTGCCTGAGAGTGTTGTCCAAAGGCTTCTTGGACTCTGTCAGGCTGGTGCTGTGACAACTGCCCTGGGGAGCCTGTTATGGTGCCCAGCTAGCCTCTGGGGGAAGAACCTTTTCCTGATACTCAACCTAAACCTCCCCTGACACAGCTTCAGGCCATTCCCTTGGGTCTTGTCAGTGGTCACCAAAGAGAGGAGATCAGTGCCTGCCCCTCTGTTTCACCTCACAAGGAAGTTGTTGACTGCAATGATGCGTCCTCTCAGTCTCCTCCAGGCTGAACAGACCAAATGACTTCAGCTGCTTCTTATATGCCTTCTCCTCAAGGCCCTTCACCATCTTCATAGCCCTTCTTTGGGCACTCTCTAATGGCTTTATATCTTTATTATGTTGTGGCACCCAGAACTGCACACAGGACTCGAGATGAGGCCGCCCCAGTGCAGAGCAGAGCAGGACAATCCCCTCCCTTGCCCAGCTGGGGATGCTGTGCCTGATGCACCCCAGGACATGGCTGGCCCTCCTGGCTGCCCAGGCACTACTGACTCATAATCAGTTTAATGTAAATGGAAGGTCAAAATATGTGATCAGGCTCCAAATTGATGGTTTTGTATCATATCTTCTTATTAATTGGCGGATTCAGGCTGTGATGCTTCCGTTTCATCCAGGTGTTATAAAAACACACAACCATCCTGTACCATTTTCAATTTGCAAGTGACAGGCTTCTGCTGCAGAGTTCAAATGTTCAATTTCCAACATTTCCCACTCAATACATATACACACATACCTCTGGTACCTGTTATCAGTCATATATTAAGTAACTGTTTTGTTTAACACAGGTATGAAGGGATGATCTTTAATAGTACTCACTTTGTATGACCAAGTGATCTTTCTTAAGAGGCTTGATCTTGGCTGGTTTTCATACAGTGGGCTTCCATACAGACATCAAATTTTATTCCTTATCACAATCTCAGTATGTCTGCACCTTTTTTGAGACACTAAGCCATTGGAGATCCTGAATAAACCCCTAAAGTTTGATTGTTCTTACTTATTCTTTTGCATCAAGTTGAAAAACAGTAGAATAACTTCCAAAGCAATACTGAAATATTTTTTTCTGAAATACCACAGTTTTCATCATAATAAAAAATAGAAAAAGCCCAAACTTCAACTGTTTATAGAAAATGCAACCAATTACAAAGAGGCTTTTGAAGATAATTTCTTGGGGAATTGTCTCTACAGTTGATACTCTTCTCCTTGCTTCCAGGAGTGGCAGAATATGAAAAACCTGTTAATTTTTGCCAACAATATATATGTGCTTGAAGAAAATCAAGTTGCTCATTTCACTTGCATTCCATCACTTCTTCAATATTTATCAATTCTTCAGTTTCTTGGTTTTTTAATGGATTCGTATCTTCTGTCTATTAAAGGAAGAACATAACATTTTTTTAGTGTTCCATGCATGAGATTAGTCACAAGGTCATAATTTATGACTCTCCTGTCATTCAGAGTTGTTCTTTATTTATTGTATAGAAGCTGTAGCAGGGCTCTGTCAATTAGAGGACCAAAGATCTAGATCTTCCCTCCTTATAGCTCCCAAATAGGAAGAAAAGAATTTTCCACTAAAAAGCTGGAAAACTCATCTTTCAAAACAGAAAAGTTAACATGATGAAGGAAGAGAAAGTAAAAGGATTTATAAAGGCTAGCCAGAAATTCAGTGTGTCCCTGCAGACAAATTTAGGCTTCCAGACCTGCCTGCTGCCAATCTAAAGACTGCAAATTGCAGCAAACTGCAATGTGCTCCCTAGAAGGGAAGTTCCTGCAAGGTTTGCCTGTTTGTCTTCTCACGAGTCATTCCGGTGCTCCACATAAGTCAGCACCTCTCACCATTCTGCTCTACTTTCTTGCTTGCCATACCCTAGAAACCTTTTCTCCTTTAGCATCGTTGCCAAATACTATCACGGATCTCAATATCTGCTATGGAAAAACTACTGTAGATTTCTTGGTCTCTTCTCTCCTGGCCTGATTCTGCATTACTACTGTGCTGAGAAACTTGCACTCAGCATTATTCTAGTGATAGCATATGGCTTATAGGGACAGCAGGGCGAAACTGTATTTTCTCCAATACTCCAGGTAGACAGACGATAATTATTTCATAATGGAAAAGCTAAAACAGGCAAGTTATTTGCACATGGACCTTCTCTTTCCATACCCCAAGAACTAGAAAAAGAAAGAAAATTGATTCTTGCTTGTGTGTATCTTTCTGACACTTAGGTCATGCCTTTGAGACTAAATTTTTTAATTTCAAGCAAATGGAAAGAAAACAAACCTGGAAGTCCATTGGAGAGGTCTCACGAAATGGGTCTCTTGGCTGTGGTACCGCAGCAGATGTTTTTTTCAAATAAGCCCTTCTACAGTGACAAAAAGGTTTGGTGAAGAAAAGACTTAGCATGCAAACATATGAACACATACTATATAATAATGCTTCTGAGATATTATTTTATTTCTCTAAGATAAGCAGTATTTTTCTACGTCAAAGTTGCTAAAAATTACATAGCCTGATTACAATGTTATAATTTTGTTGTTCAGAACTTGGATGACAATAATTTATTTTATGACTTACTAAAGCCTCGTAGGAAGCTGTTTTTTAAGTAAGAAAGGGAAATATCATCAAAACATGGAAACAATTTCGTGTTCCAACCATCTGCATTGCAGGGCCTGATGGTAGGAAAGCAGTACTGATATAAGGCCTTGTCCCAGTGTTGGAAAGCACTGAGTTATATTAATCAAGTGGATAAGAATGTTTGGAATCAGAAGTATAGAGCACACTTGAGGAACAGCCAGCAGATGATTCCTAGTATAGCTCAGCGTCAATTTTCTCCCTCCCTTGTCTCCTTTAAAAACAAGCCAGAAATTCTCTGTTGGGGGAAGAAGTGTTATTTCAACTATAGAATAAAAAAATTTGCACAAGAAATAAGTCTTACACTGTCACGCAGAGAAAAAGCATGAGGCCTGCTGCCAGCCCTGGCATCAGAAACAGTGTGTATGATGAAGCAGATATAAGTTGTTGTGTTCCTGAAAATCAAGCAATCACCAAAGTGCTGGTTAGCATCACAAGTCACGAAAGATTGCATACCTATGTACAATCTGCTTTGCATCAGAGTGTCAGGCACTGCAGGAAGAGATGACTCTAGCTTAGCACCTCACTGCCCTGTAGCATGCGAAGCAATAGGATGGCTGACAGCACGTGGACTGTCTACAGTAACTTGAGACCTGAGGAACTGAGTCCTACACAGTATTTGAATATCCAAGGTGGCAGAGAGCAACAGCAGGAAAAAGGAGTAAAGTCAGGAGTAAAGATGGAAGAAGTAGAACAGCTTTCAAGAGACCTCGGAAAGGTCTGCTTTATCCACTATCCCCGTGCAAGAAGCACTGTCTCCCGAAAATGCTTGGAGAACTCCCTAAAACTAAGACATGCCAATTCTTCTACTGTCTTTGTCCTAACAAATTAATATGCAATTATCAATGTGTTTCCATCTGTAAGCATGAAGTAAAAAATGAGGCAGACATGTAATAACTGAACTAGGTCAAGGAAGGGATTTTTATTCTTACCAAACTCCACAGGTGTACTCCACTCTCCCCAGTTTGGGCTTACTAAACAAAAGCCCACATCTGTTGCTCTGATTTTGATGCTATACCTTTTTTCTGAGCTGAAGCTTTCATACAGGTAGGAGTTATTTTCAATGATTGCTTCCTAAATGCAAAACAAGTAGAATGAGAATTTTTGTGTTATTTTTATATATTACGATAAAATTTTACATTTTACATTTATATAATCTTTCTGTGGACAGACTAGAGTGAACTAACAAGTAAAACAATATCACTTAATAAGTTAGATTGTTTCATCCTAATTCCTCTTGTTTGAACATTTTTGTTACTGGATAATATGAAGATGAAATTTGCCGTATGCTTCCCTGGTTCCTTAGACTCTGCTAAGCAATGAGACTTTAGGGAAAAAAATTCTTTAAAGATCTGGCACTCCATCACAGGGGATATTTTCAAAACTGAAGCAGAGTTCGATAGCTACAATATACAGAAGTGAAAAGTTGATTTTTTTTCTGCCATCTTTATACTGGCTTAACCTTTGAGGTAATATTTTCTTGCCTCTTGTGTCTCAATTCTTTCCAGAAAGCATTAATAAGGAAAAATTTCTCCACATTTTTTGTGTCTAAGTGTTACACAGAATCATGATCCATATTTTTACATATATATGGATTTGGTAGGAAGTAAAAAAGACTGTAAAATGGAAGATTTTGTGAAGTAATATCAAGCTCTACATGTGCAGGTGTTTTTGTGCAATGGTTTATAAAAAACAGTTTAAAACTTCAGGTTTAGAAAACTTATCAATAAAGAGCATGTGCAGTACATTGAAAAAGGTAGTGTGAAACCAAACCAATTTGTTTGGAGGATGCTCTGAAATAGAAGAAATTTCAATATAGCATAAATGTTAAATTAATACAGACTTACGGTTTTAGATGTGGTTTTGGTGTTTTTCTCAGCATCAGCCTAGTAACAAGAGAAAAGTTTAATTTTTAGAATTATTCTTTTTGTTACTATATAATAAAGGATCTTCTCTCATGAATGCTTGATTTTCAGAAAAAAAAAGTGTATGTAATATTTTAAATGTCTTCCTTGAAAGACTGTGAAATTAAGGTGTTCTTCCTCTAAGCGGTTTTTCCTCCCCACTAATGCTCTGAAATATTGAACCATTTAAATTTGATTGCAGAATTAAGTGTCAAAGCATTAAAAAAAAAGACTCAGGTTGACAAAATATTTACATTTTACTTGTTAAAACGAAGTATCTAAAATTTATGAATAAACTCAGACAATGTTTTGTCCATTTTTTTTTTGCCTGTGTATCTTTTGCATTCTTGAACATTTAATTTAGCTATGTTATGCCTCCTTTTTTAAAAAAAAAATTAATTTTTTACTGTTGGAACAACAAGCTCACAAATATTCCCACAAATATTTTGAGCTTTATTTTTGAAGGATGTAATATTACTTTCCATATTCATCTAAGCTTTCAAAAGAAGGGGATGAGAACAGGGTACTGGTTGTATGGTGTTATACGTGGAAATAGAGACATGCAAAATGCCATTAAATGTCATAATTATTCTTACCTTGTTTTCTATGAGAATTTCATATTTGAAACAACTACTTTTTTTCACATGACTTGTGCGAGGTGGTTGCCACCAAATACTACATCTATGAGAAGCTTCTGTACAGTTCACTGTGACATTTAATGGAGGGGTGAGTTTTTCTACAATAATATAATCAGAAATACTATGGATTAGTAATAGCTCTCTTCACTCTGCCACTTTAAAAATATAGGTAGATGTTCAAGCAACTTTCTAAAAAAATGTAATGCAGAATTTCTATAGCAGAATTTCTGTATTTTCCCCACACTCTGAAGCAGGACTCCCTGATTTAACATTTCAGTTGAGGAGCCTGGAGCACTAGCTGCAACAGTAAGGAAAATTGAAAAACACGAGCCATTTCTTAGATTTTATTCAATTCAGAATATGATTTGTGCAGGTTTGGTTTTATATCTTGGGTTTGAGGTTTTTTTAATACTGTGTTCAAATTAAACACAGTTTAATTGTTTTTTATTAACAACATTCTTCCATTTAAAAAAATTGAAGTTTTTGCTAACAGCATTAAGGTAACTCGTTCTTTTCATTATGTAGATAAACAGCATTACGAGATAATAAGACTAACATCTAGATAGTCCCATTCAGGAATCCTTAGCTAGTTAATTCTAAAAGATTACACATTTCTTTCAGAGAATAAATATTTGACTGAAATGTTCACGATTCTCTGACCTATGATTCCAGATTGTTTCTGTATTCATTAATTTTTGTCCATTCTTATACTTTAGACTTTTCAGGCATCAGGGCTAAGAAAAAGAAGAAAAACCCCAAACCTATTATGAAGAGCAATATTTTTAAAATATATGCTTTTTCCCAGGGATTAATTCTTCATTCTTTTAACATACAACTGGAAATTAAATCAATAAAAAATCTTTACCAATTTGGTACAGCAGTATCTTCCTCTCATATGACTGAATGTTTTGTCCACTTCTAGACCCATTTACCAGGAAATAAGCATTCTTATTTTCTATTGTCACATTTTGGAATTGACATCCTGTGTTCCTTCCACAATTATCTTTCATGTAACTTTGGCATTCTGTGACATCTTCTTCCCTTTACATGAAATATTGTATCAGTTAAAAGTTGACAATGTCACATGTCCAACCACAAATCAAAATTCCCAAGATTCAAGCAGAGCTACTCACCCCGAGGGCCTCCAGTACAGGAAATACTGGGTATCTTCCGTAGCAGTCCTGCCTACATGCCAGGTGCAGTTCATGAAGGAAACATTAAAAATGACACAGACAAAATTTTCAATGGCTGTTCCATTCATGCCTGCAAACACAGAAAGAGTATCTCGTGTCCACTCTGCAGAAAGACTGAATAACTGCTCAGATAAAACAGATCTTTGCAAGCTCATTTAGCAATTTTTAGTTACCTGCTTAGCAAATTTATTTATTTATCTTGGGTCTTGTAGTTTTTTCCTTACCTGATGTTGGGGTGGTTGAGCTGGCAAGGGTAGAAGCTGAGATGCCAGAAACCTCTGGTGCAGGAGACCCCCTGCGCTGGTGGGTCAACTCAGAAAGTAAATAGCTCCCCCAACTCAGGTTACAGGGAAAGACTTCTTCTCCCATCAGGCAGTACCTGTCCGGTACCTGGTCCCCCACTCCGCCCCTTCCCTCTCCCCATTGGTTGTTGTATCCCTCTGCCTTCTCCCTGCCCCTTGCCCCCAGGTAATTGGTCGCTGGTGCTCTGCCAGCCCCCTTTTCTGTTACCCCTTATAAGCTTGTACACGAGGCCTGCTCGGCCTCTTCGCCTCTGACCCCTTTGGAATAAACCTTTCGGANTGAAGATGGGCAATGATTGTATTTGTGTTGAACCGTAAGGACTATCTATCATTGTTCCAGAAGCCATAGATGTGACTGGGATTTAACTGAGTCTTTAATCAACCCAAGCATGTTAATTCAGTGGAAGTTAATAACAGAGACAATCACTGTGGTGTCCTTTGTTTAGATCCCCTGTTTAGTTCAGGCACAGTCTATAACAGAATATAAATTCTACAACAATAATCAAGGTTGCAAAGTTCTCTCTGCTGTGCTTGTCTTAAGTGCTCTGACCCTTAGTTATAAAGCACTAATAACTCAAAATTATTACATCTTTGTCCACCACCTTCTTCTTGGTAATGGCTGGTTGATTATAATCTAACCCTGAGACTGCTTCCTGAAGCTAGTCCCTGCAGAAATGTTGTAATTTCGAAGAGAGAATGACGTATTTTTCAATTAGGAATTGAAACTGGCTGTTAACCTCTTCCAGTACTTTGGATTCAAGGTTAGGGGGAATCTTATTAGCACAAAACTTGATAGAAACAGGCCTGACTATCCATATAATTATGTGTAAAATCAAGACAAAACTGAAGCAGAAGTTTATGGCTTGCTTAAGTGAATTCACAACCTGTACTCACAACCTGAGCGAATTCCTTGTGTGTTTCTCCCCTATCAAAAGGTGAGATCTCCAACAGGAAATGATGAACATTCAGTACCTTGACAACTATCATCATGAATTGAAGGACAGGGCCACAGCTTTCCAAGACTAATCCAATCACTATTCATTGAGTTTAAGCACCACACATAGAACCTTCGCATGTACCTCTCTAGTTAGCCCTAAAACTCCGCGTCTGATTCTTACATCTTCGGAAATAAGAGGAATTTTTCAGGAGACGAGAAAGTTGTCAAATTACTCCTGGATTTCTGGAAAGCTTTCTCTCTTCCAAGAGGAAGGTTAAAACTTTTTCAAGAGCTTGGTTCAGCAGCATTTCTTTCAATGGCACTATTGGCCTAAGCATGGCCTGAACTTCCCCATCCTTCATGGATCCTTCCTGATTCCATCCTGCCTCCCTGGCTGTGCTAGTGCCACTCCTTGTGGGGACCTGTAGTGAGCAGTTTTGAACAACTGGTCATCATTAGAACTAATGCTTCTCTCAGCAGTTTTTTTCTTTTTGGTTGTTTTTTTTCATCTGGCTTAGCATCCTCTGTCAGAAACAGTGGAACAATCTCATCAGTGTGGGCTAGCAACTCAGAGAAGAGCTGTCTAAGCTACTTTTGTAGCTATAATAAATATTGGCCTGTATTTAGTCACTAGAGATATCAAAGCTCTCAGCATAGAGTTGTTTATACCCAATTGATGTGCAAGTCTGTATATATTTAAGAAACTACATTTGAGAGTTTAGTGATCATGGTACTGTGATGGGGTGATGGAGAGCTGGATCAGTTCTCTGGTCTGCCACAGATCCACTTTATGACCCAGGGCCAACTAAATCTGCGTACTTCTGCTCCTCATTCACAAAACAAATAGAGACATTTTCTCCCCATGGAGCAATTGCTAGGTAAATGCAGCAGTCTGAAGTATGATCGTAGCTGCTGTGCAAGGGTTTTAGAGATATAGGCTTCATCAAGCCTTTAGCAATGTTGTAAGTCTAAAGAAAAAAGGGTTATTCTGATTTTAAATCAGTTCACAACCTGATTCATGTGTGGCCCAACAAGCAGTTGAACCATCCAGCAACAAAGGAAATATTCAGGCCTAAGCTGTGAATATATGTAAGTCTCTCTATATCCTTTGCTGACTGGATCTTTGCTCCAAGGTTTTGAGGGCATTTATTTTTCATTTTTTATTTATTCATATTTCTGTGGTTATGCCAAAGAAAATCTAGCAAAGTAGATAAATATGACTACTCTTCCTGTAAGGTTTATTTTTGACCCTATTGCATTCACCCAACACTGTCAGCATTACCTTTTTTATTTTTAGCAACACCTGGAATAGAGCTAAGTCTTCATGAGGCTTGTATCTCACATTATTTCAAAGAGACACAGATATTTTTCTGCCTCCAGCTTATACTGAGGACTAGGTATACTGCTCTAGTGTCTTTTTGCTTAACCACCCCTATTTGAAAACACCCATATTTGTCACTTACTTATCGTTATTTCCTAAAAAAATGGTAGCACCATATTCTCATTAGTTTTTTCTGTGAGCTATGATGTAAAAACCAGTTTAGTTTCTCTGTATTGTACTCCTACTTCTGAACTGCCTCCTGTACTATCTGATGATCATAGTAAAACACACATGCAAGTATGTTAATATCCTCTGAAGCATCCTTTGTTTCAGACACAAATAACTTATTTTTATATTTTCACATATTTTACAATCTTTAGATATATTTGAAATGTAGTTTTACACTCTTTTCATGAAAGAGATAAGGTATTTAACTGAGATGTGACAATTGTGATTGCACCCAGCTTCATAACAATTCACTGTTTCAAGTACACACAGTGCTTTTATTTATCTATTTATTTATTTATTTATTTATGTCTATTGTGTCAACTTAGATTATCTCCATCTCTTGAGAAGACATCAGAAAAAATGTAGGCAACTTAGCTTCAGAAAAATAGCAGAGAGAAGAAAATTTTGCTCTGCAATAATTTGTGGTAGCCAATATCACTAGCAGGGAAGGACAGGATCTCATATTTGGGTCATGAGCCCAAGAGAACTTTCACTTTCATTCAGTAAAAATTCAGTATTTCAATTAAAAAAATGCCTAAACTGTTCTTGACTCTCTGACATAACTGACCAGCTACTTTTTAAAGGATGTTAATGAACATACTTGATATCAGAAATCAAAACAGAAGAAAAGCAATTAAATTACTTTAACCTTTTAACCTAACTCTGAAGATTCTGTTAGGTGTGAGGTGGAGTATGTCTTACCTAAACTTACCGAAAAGCTGTATGGATGCTCATGGGGGAACCAGTAATACTCTGCTGCCTTAACACCACCTGGAAAAAAACCAGCTACTTTAGACAGAGTTTGTTCAGTCTAGTCTAGGACAAGATGAATGAAGGCTTCACTATATTTATTTTCTGCCATTCACTGAAAATATAGCCCAGGGGAATCTCTCTAATTCTGAGCTATCCACCTTTGTCAGCTGAATCCAAGAGGATTCGTACCTTTCCTTTCTTACATCATCTGGAATTCACATGTAATTACTAAAGAGAAATACTGCCACTATTATTTTCTCAACTGAAAACTGAAAACTTATTATTGAAAATGGTTTTTTTATCCTCTTTCTTCTACCTGTGCTAGTATCGTGTGCTGCTCATCTTTAGAAAAACAGTTGCAGTAGAAGAACAGCATTATATTTCCCCAGAGATGTTTCAAACTTCCTTCCACATATCAAATAGCTTCTGTGCAGATTATTGATGAAAATCTTAAGGAAAATTAAAGTATTTCTATGTGAAGTTGTTTCCTTCCTGTACTGTAGTTTATAAAGTTTCTATGAAAATTTGCTGCTTCTGGACTATGTGCTACAGCACAAGCCACTCAGTAACTTCTCAGAGAAGCCTGAACCCTAACACACTTCCACACTGGATAATCATTTTAGGAATTCAGAAGCTGAAATGCTACTGCAGAGTTTAATCTCATCTAGGTTGATTAGAGAGATGACTAGATGAGAATAAAAACTGTCCAGTAACCTGCTGATTATGAGTAACACATAACCATACATTTTATCATATTTTGATACCACTATGATTTTTATAGCCAATGAAAAGGAACGTTTGTAACAGAAAAAAAAACCAAACCCCAAAATTTATACTTTGTTTTTACATGACTATTTTTTTGTTAAGTGGAAGTCTGTGTTGAGTATAGTACATAAAACTAGACCTCTCAGATTTATTTCCCAGCTTTGTCTCTTAAAGATTTTGAAAGCCATTTTTGTCAGCTGGAAAATATAAAATGGAATTGCTGCTTACATGTTGGATGTGCTATGAGGGTAAAATTATGCCTGCATTCCTGCAACATTTTCAGGGAATTTTGTATATGTATATAAGTATTAAAATCATATAAGAGAAAAGACACTGACACGCTTCCATTCTACAGGTGTCTAAATGCAGTACTCCTAGAATAGATCCACTCCATATTGTGATTTTACTCTGTGCATGCCAAGACCTCAAATCCAAGCATTTCCAATTTGAATGTGTTTTCAAGAGAAAGTAACAGAGGCACTCTCCAATTCTGTAGTGCAGATTTAACATAACGAACGAAATACTTCTATTTGGATGAGGCCAGCAACACTGGAAACTGCAAATTTTAATATATATTTGTCCAATTATTTTCAGACTGTAGAAAAAAAATTGCCATCAAAATATTGGCTAAGACATTCATCAGAGGAAAGCAGGCATTTGTAGGTAGTGTTTATCCACCCCTCACAATTATCTTACCATTAAAACTAGCAGAAATAACAAAACTCAGTATTTATTTGCCTAGCTTCTTTGGAGCAAAATAAAATAGAAGCAGAAAAGAAAACAGAAAAGAGAAACCGACAAAATTAAACCTACCTCCTCCTTGAAAACCTGTTTCCCTGTGGTGCTTACAGTAATGGAGAACAGAAAGGATAGAAACTATGACTTTGCCTTGGTATATTTTTGCATGCTTTGACAGTGTGATTTCATTGCCTCATTTCCCTTATCCTCACTTCCGTTAAACCATGGGGAGAAGCAGGGTCACTCCCCGCCTTGGGAGACAAATAGGTCAGAATAGAAGGATGCTCTCTTCGTTACTTCATTCACATAATTTTCACTCATTTCTGTCACACGTTTTTCATAGAGATGTTGGTACAGGGCACCACCTGAAAGGCAGATGAACATGAGTCTTCCTTCTAGCTCGGGTATGGGTCAGGTACCATTGCTTCAAGCCATGCCACTGTTTTCTGCTTACTGCTTAGGGGCGCTGCCCTGTACAGGAGTATCAGCCCAGTGCTCTGGCCTGCAGAAGAGGTGTTCCCAGCTTTGCACTAGCCAGCCTCATTCCCTGTAGATGGGTAACAAACCATGTCACCAGTCTCCACAACCTTCCTGCCTGACGTGTGCACGTTTTTCTGGGTTGGGTGAAATCAATGCACAGATCAGGAAAAGTTTCTTCATGTGTGCAAATGTCCTGGGTGTACCAAATCGACAGTATGACACTTGTCTGTGCTGGTGCCCTGGAACTGAGAGGAGTAAAACCTCCTTTTCATGTACCTCATAGTACAGTCTGAGTACAGAACCCCCCAGTCTTCCTCATCTTTAAATATTTTTGACAGGAAAACTAAGATATTAAAGTAGACAACAGCATTTAAATCTGGTTGTTTATAATGTTCACTGAGTGCAATACTCTTTGGTGTTAAATCTCACTGGTGGAGTGGTAAATTGTATCAGATCTGTCTTCCTTCTGTGTGTCTGTATCTTGTACATCTTCATTCTCATCAGCCTTTGTTCTTGTTGCTCTTCTGGACAGAGGAGAAATAGGTAGGGGATGGTTCTTGAGATGTTTCCTCTTCTTCAGGTCTCAATTCCTCAATTTTATTCATAGAGTAAACAGTAGGACACTACCATGTTCCCTGCTGTAACATTTCATTTCAGGACCTGCAGAAGTAAGGACTTCTGACTGTTGCTGTGTAGAGGAATTGAAAGAAGTCTGCTGGAGGACTGTGATAATGCTGAGACTTTTGTAACTACTCAGTTTCTGTAATTCTTGAAACTGGACCCTGTTCTGTTCTCAGAACAGAATTATTCTTGGAACCCTGAGTGCCAGGACTAGAGAAGTTGGGTGATGGTGTAACTGCTACAGTGAATTAGGCTACCAGAAACTGAGCTGGAATAAAAGCCTTAATTTATTTTCAAGTCATTTTTCTTAATACAGTTTTTCATATAGATTGGAAAAGTTGGAACCTTCAATATTTACACAGAGTAAACAATATTCAATCAATTTCAGTATAAGCAATTTAACTAATTGTATGGAATGTAAGACTTCATGATCATGCCCAAGGTCATCTCTGCAGAGGATTTGGGGTACTGCATAGGCATCTCAGTCTCATCAATTAGAGTCGCATAATCGGTGTTTGACCTAGACATGGATGTTTTCACCAAGCCATTCAACCTGATGATGAAGTTCTTCTTAGCTGCTGTGCAGTCTGAAGGATGATTTGATTTGCTTAACGAAAGGGAGGAGAGTTGCATGCCAGAGTAGTCTAAAGGCCTGCTTTACAAGACCAGGACATTTTACCACAGACTTTTTGAGTCAATCTGTATTCTTCTTAAAACCAGAATAATTGTACAACTTTTATATGACTAGTTTAGTAGCCTTTAATTTAAAACATAAGAATTCCACAATTTACATTTAATCTTCTTCATAGCTAATGCCAAGAATGAGCATCGCAGTTATAGCAATGAAGAGGTTAAATATCAAAAGATAATCTTTCATTCATTTTTGATTTAGTTTCTCTGGTTTAGCCTATTTTAAACCAGTCACCTTTTATGTGAGGTATCAAGAAGCAGGAAGGAAAGTGTAAGCAGAAGTTTGCTAGATATGAATTTGTCTGTCAGAGTGCAGAGCTCCAAATATATGGCATATCTGAGTATGGGACTATCCAGTACATACACTTGGCATTTCTGTTCTGGATATTACAATACCTGAAAGCTGAATTATAGCTCAGGTCCTCACTTTGTGGAGATGACTCATCCAGACATTTATTTCAGTTTACAAGTATTAATTTTCCTCCTTATTTCCTTCACTTTCATGATTTAACTTGCTTGTACCTGATCCTAGGCTACCATCGTGTGGCCACTTTGAGAATCTTCCCAAATAACAGAAACAAAGGTTGATTACTCACCCAGCCTGGAAAGCAGCAAGGCACTGCCTGCATACAAGATGAAGGCCATGTGTATCTTTTGAGGGTCTAATTTTGTCATGATGCTTTGTTTCTCAGTCATCCCTTGTTTAGACACTCTATTCTTTGGTTTGTGTCTGTTTTATTCTGCTTTAATTTTCCACCCTTGCAAACACTGAAAAAACACACCCTAATTTCAGGAGGAAAATTTTTGTCTAAGTAGCAGCATTGGGTCACTCCACGCATTAAACTCTAAAATGCATTTCTACTGACTTATCCTATGTAAATCCCTTCTGTAAGTCCTTTGATATGGTCCCCCACAAAAGTCTTGCCTCTGTTTGGACATCACTTTGACAGATGGATGGTTAGGTGGCTGGATGGGCTCATCCAAAGACTGACAGTCAGTGCCTCAGTGCCTAAGTGGAAATCAGTAACAAGTGGTGTCCCACAAGTGTCCATGATTGGATGAGCACTACTTTACTTCTTCAGCAGTGCCATGGCCAGTGGGATCAAGTGCACCCTTCAGTGAGTTTGTGGATGACACCAGGCTGAGTGGTGCATTAGAGGGAGGGGATGTTATCCAGGGGGAGCTTGAGAGGCTTGAGGAATGGGCTCATGTAAACTTGATGGAAATAACAAGGTTCTGCACCTGGGTTGGGGCAATCCCCAATCTCTGTGAACAGGTTACTCAGAGAAGCTGTGAATGCTCCTTCATTGGGAGTGTTCAAGACCAGGTTAGGGGCAGGGATGTTGGACTAGACAATGTTTAAATGTCCCTTCTAATCCAAACCATTCTGTGTTTTTGGTGTTCTATAAAATATGATTGCAGTACAAACTCCAAAGGTCATGTTTCTGAGCTATTATTTCACACTGTGACTCAAATATGGAAACACCTGTTTCTATATATTTGTAGCTGTCAGGGTAGGAACATAGACTTCCAGGTCACACAAGGCTATACTGTGAAGGAAAACTTTGCACCAACTGAGGGTACTTATACTGGACTAATTTTTATTCATTCAGTGACAGAAATAGTACTTTAAAAGAAACTACATGTTTAATATATTCATGGCAGAACCAACTTGGGTTCTTTTTTGGAGCATTTCATCAGGAAATAATCCATATTGGAGTTGGAGTCTACTACAATTTGAAACCTTAATCCAGTCATCAACGAAATGGCATATTTATTGTGGTGCTAACATTTCACCTTAGCCTTTTTCCCCCATGTACAACAAATTGTTTAAAAAGTGGAAAATTGGAAGTAGTTTTGATAAGGCCAGTAGAGCAGAATAGCATTTTTCTCACTTGATAAGGACAACAGAACAGAACAACATCTGTTATTACTCTTATCAAGGACAGTGGAACAGAACAAAGCAGCCGTGAAGAAGCAGATAAAGGATGTGACTTAGGCAAGCAGAAATCATGCAAAATGCAAGCAGGATGCGAGCTCAGCTCTGCAAGGCTGACAAAGCAGAAGTTCTGCAGAACAATGATACTGTGCTTACTCAAGTGCGGGGATTGAGGAACAGCCACCTAAAAAGGACACCGGACATTGAAGTCAGACCCCAAAGAACCAGACAGGACTTCGGGTAAGGGATATGACTACGTAACATAAAACCAAGGAAACCATTCAAGCTAATGAATACGTAATCAGAGTGTATGATAAAAACCCAGTTTGCCTGACATTCAGTGCACTTGATTAGAGGAAATAACGTTGGAGTGACCAGCATACTGCAATAAAGAATGCCTGCTTTCTGATACTCGAAACTGTGCTAGAAACTTTCTATCTGGCTGATTTCGGTATCAGTTTACATAAATGTTTTTAGCTACAGACATTGTTAGTTCCGAGTCCTACTTTCTACTTGATTTTGTTTTAATATTTAGGAATATTTTTAACAGAACTAAAGCTCCATAGAGTGATGTTAAACAAGACTTCAAAGATGGGGTTAACTTCCGAAGCATAGAATAAAACAGCATATTGTATTCACCTATAATTTAGTTACTTGATTCTGTGCTCTGAACAGAAATGGATTCTTTCTGGGTGCAAATGAACAGGATGAGGGGGATGTTGTTTTGTCAGAGTGTATTTCTTTTCATTGAAAATAATGATAGCTGAACTTGATTTGTGTACATAAAAATATCTCGACAGAAAAGACTGAAAATTCTTTATTACAGAATTCCTTTGCCTTTTAAGTTACAGTAACATTTACTCGATTTTTCCTAGAAAGGTGATATGCATCAGTCTGAAATTGTGTTTCTACAGCAGTAACATAAGTACTTTAATTTCTTTCCCATGCACTCAGTATTGTACTCTCACTCATAAAGAATTGTGCTAAAGTCGCTTCCAGACTAGCCTAGAGTTTTGTGTGAGAAAATATTAAGGAAGTAAATCAATTTTGCACTTCCTCTACCTTTCTGTGTTTAGTAGAAGACTTGGGCTTATCATGTTCTAATAGTGAAGTTTTGCATTTGAACTATTTTATTCTTAGATGTACCTCATTCCTTGATTCCTTGTTGAAGTTTGTGAGATACACTATCCAAACAAATTCTGCTTTTCTTTTTTTTTTTTTTTTCAAGTCTTTTTAACAGCTATTTGCCCTGTATTTTTCAAGTTGGTGTCATTTTTCCTATGAGATGTTTAGGAAAGATACAGCACTTTTGAAACCCTAAATATTGAATAGTTCTTAGTATGCTTATTATCGAGGGCAGTCACTCTGTTAAAGCAACTCTGTTTTCAGATGTAAAGGAAGCCAAAAAGATCCCAAGTCTGACTGCAGTCCGTCTTCATCATACTGACATATCCTTTTCAGGTTTAGTAGCCTTCTCTACCAACCTGTTGACCACAAATTTTCCTGATTTGGCCAATCTTTTTGTTCAAAGGACATGTCCAAAACTCAGCCGTGCAATCATAGGTTTGATCTAACAGGAGATGATCAGTGTTAGTCTTTCACTCAGCAGAAAGTCTGGGTTTGTAAGAAAAACACTTCTTTAGCAAGTTCCGCAGGTATTGGTAACTCTATATGAGTTAAGGCAGTTAAATTTTCTTTTAAATTGAAAGATAGTAGATTTAGACTGCATATATTTGAGGAAATTCTTTTCTGAGAGGGTGGTGAATCACTGGAAAAGGTTGCGCATTGAGGTTGTGGACTCACCACTCCTGTAAGTGTCCAAGGGCAGCTTGGACAGAGCTTGGAGCAGCCTGGTCCAGGGGAAGGTATCCCTGTCCATGGCAGAGGGGTTAGAATGAGATATGATCTTTGAGGTCCTGTCTAACCCAAACCATTCAATGATTCTATCATTCTTCAGAAACAAAACCTTGTTAAACTAAGGAACAATGGCTTAAAAGGAAGAAAAACATTTAGCCACATAAAATCGTCAGATAACGATGAAGTGGAAGTGGCTAAATTAGTGTGACAGCCTAACGTAGGGAACAGCTTAAAAGAGTGATGACAACCCTGAATCAGCTGGGCAAACGTGCGAACTCTCATGCCAATAGAGCTGGTGGTACTACTTGCGTGATTAAGTGCACTGGTAAGGGTTGGGAAAAAAAAGTAATGTCTGTGACTGAAAGGGCAGAGATCTGAGTGATTTACTAATTAAATCTGATCTGATTGTGCACAGAGAGGTGAGTAAGCTGATCTATGGGAAAAGGGAAGTAACACTGTACAGGGTGCGGGAAAGGGTTTGAAAATGTTGAGGCAAGCTTGATCCATAGTGGAAGATAGAGTTTTGAGAAATCACCTCAGAATGATGCGTTCCCCAGAAAACTAAATGGGGAATTATATAAGCTTCACAGTTGAAATAGCATCATAGAGGGCTGCATCCTCTCATCTTCTCCACCAGAAAAGCATGTGTCCTTCTTGTGGTGCTGAAGGAGTGAATCATGGATGGACCGCAATCGCTGTGAACCCCTGGCAAAGGTAAGTCCTAACAACATTCCTTTTTAGAATGTCAGGAAAATTCACTCCCTTCTCTCAAGTTTTCAGGGGCAGGAACTTCTCTCCCTCCTCTGTTCTGGAGCAGCCCTCCTCTGTCTGACAGACTTAAAACTAGCTTCTCGTCCCCCTTCGTTGTTTTTTATCGATCCTCAAGCGAAAAATTATGCTTTAGACAGAAAAAATTGAGTACCTTCCACTGGGATACTGAAAAACAACCCCCACTCCGTACTTAAATTATTTTCAAGCAAAGGTGCTGATTTCAGATGGTTCTTATTACAAATCTTTCTAAAATTTAGTTAAAGACAGATTTATTCACCATCTAACATTTTAGGGTTTTGTCAAAAGATTTCCTGATTTTTTTTTTTTTNCAGAAAAAATTGAGTACCTTCCACTGGGATACTGAAAAACAACCCCCACTCCGTACTTATTTTCAAGCAAAGGTGCTGATTTCAGATGGTTCTTATTACAAATCTTTCTAAAATTTAGAATAAAACAGATTTATTCACCATCCAGCATTTTAGGATTTTGTCAAAAGATTTCCTGACTTTTTTTTTTTTTTGTTTACTGATTACAAACAACAGCGTCTATAGAAAGGTCAGCCTTTTGGGTGAGAATATAGTTGTTTCAAACCTCATTACTGTTAAAACCCACCACAGAAGGTGAGATTAACCCAGGTTCTTGTTAATAGATCTCTTGGGGCAGATTAGAGTGAAACGACACTGAATGATAGGTGTTCGTATATATATATATACACGTACGTAGGGTTTATTTTAGAAAAATTTGGTTGCAATGGAAAGCAGGTATGCACCTGTCTTGGTTATTATCCATGGTAATAAAAAAGCATAAAAATAACACTTAAGAAAATTTATAAGGGAGAAAAAAAAAAGATAAAAGTAAAAGGATATCACCCTGCATGGATCCTGAAATAAGACTTGATTGTTGCAATTTCGATGTATTTGATGCTGGCTGGTCAAAGTGGTGGTCACAGTCTTGATCCATTGGGGATGGGGGAAGCCCACAAAACACAAAGTTCGATACATAATATACGCTTAGGCTGGTGGGAACACTGAGATGCCTCCCATGGGGCAGGGAGTCTTACACTGTCCGATGCAAGACTATGGATCACAGGGCAGTGAGGGGTCTTTGATGGTTTATGACACATTCTAAGACATTGCAGCTGCCTCTTACTTCACCATAGTTGAGCCAACTACAGCCCATCAGAAGGGATGAATATCTTCAGGCCATATCTGACTGTCCCAATTCTTCCTTGGAAGGGAGTTTTCACTCCTGAGTCATTTGTGTAAGGGAGGACACATGGCATGTTAAAAGCACTAGCCCACCTCACATGATCTGCTTCTTACAGGCCTCTCCCCTTATCTGGCTCAAAGCCCAGCTTGTAGCCCCTGGTGGAGGGTGTGCACCTCCTCTGCACCTGGAAGATTGCTTTGTGCATGGCCAGGAAAGCCCCTGCAGCTTTTGCAAATGGCCACTGTTTTGAGTCATTAACCATTTTAAAATTCCAGTCTCTCACAACTGCCTTTCAGTGGGCTTTCTTAGTGTATTGACCCTGAACAGAGGCTGACAGACCACAAGACCTCAATGGAAGAATTTGTATTAATGAGCTCCAGGCTAGTAAAAAGAAGACAGAATTTTGAACAAAAACAATTATCAATGTTGAACAATATTTAAGACTGATGAGCAGAGTGCCTAGAAATGTATCTTTCTCTAATTCAGAATGAATTTCTGAATATCTCTCTGGGTGAAGTGATGAAGAGGAATTATTTTCTTAGATGGCTCAGTTGTAAAGAAGCTGACATTTTGAAACTGCAAGCAAAAGCTGTTCTACAAACAAGTAGTTTATTTATTTTCACTTGGCAGATGGATGGACATTTTCCCTCTGCCTGTCTCTAATGAATTTTATATCACCAGACTGTTTGGCTGAGAGTAAGTTTTCTTTCAACGGAGTGTTAAATGCTGCTCTTCACTATTATGCTCTTGGGCAGATGGAGTTTGGTAGAGGACTGCCACAAGGGGAAGAAAATTTTCCCTAAAATGATGGCTATAGCAGGTGGATAGACTTTTTTCCTCTCCATCTTTGGTTCCAAAATGAACACTGTCATACTTGTTTCCAATGAGAATATCATCTGCACATATATGTTGTCATACTTGGGTAGGCCACTAGCACCTCATAGTAGCACTGGAACACTCCTTATTTAATATCAGAAATCTAGATAGGAAGCAGATTTTTAATAAAACTATTCGTAAATCAATAGATGCTTTGCCAGTGCCGGTCCTAGTTCTTCATGGTGGCATTATGAAAACTAGGACCTGAAGTTAAAAATGTTTTAAGGATTGTTTTTGAGCACCTGAAATGTTTTCTGCATACCAACAGGGAAGGAAAATAGAATAAACTATTCTGAAGGACATTCTTATATGAATTGTATAGAAACAGCACAGAGGTAATTTAAAAATGCTCCATTATAGGAGTAGAGTGGAGAAAATGTTTCTTATTTAGATCCTCTTGTTTTTTTAAACCTGCTTGGTTTTAGAGGTTTTATCCTAACAGGGGAGAGCAGACATTGCATTTCTAACTGTTTTAGGGGTTTGAAGTTCATTTTTCTGAGCAGAGATGTAATTAAAGCAGTTTGCAGTGTGATTTATCAGATCTATTATATGGGTCTACCTGCAGGTGGGATGAGTCTCCCCTCTCCCCTTCTGCCTTCTCTCTCTTTTTAGTTGACTCATTACTTCAGCTGGATCTCCATTATCTGTAACAAGAACCTGAACAAGTATCTCCTAGTAGGTGTCGATTTTCAACCAGAATCCCAGTCCTAGATTGCAGGAATCCAAATGGAGGATTAATTCCATTCCCAGACTTATGACTGAGAAAAAACCTGAGCCATGTGTCTTAAGTCTTTCCCAGCTGCCGAGTCATCCCAGCAGGGCCTGTTTCTTACTCGTTCTCTGACCGTACGCAATGCACTCCAGGTAGCCAAAGTGCAGGGAGTACAGGTCTAGTGGGAAGATGCTCTACAGACTGATATGGTGGCTTAGTGGCTCAGTTTAACTCTGGTAACTTGGCAAGCTGAGTTATAAAGAGAATTAAAGGGGAGGCATTGAGGTCTCTGCCTCCTTGAGATGTGCAGCTTTTAGTAGTACTCCGATAGAAACAGGCACATCACACATATCTGACCATGCAGAGTTGCTGTTTGCAGCACAACAGACATCAAATGATTCAAGCTGACTCCAAGAGCTAAGCATAAATAAAAGTGAGCAGCACATTCTTTGCCAGTCTCCTATTTGCTTCCACACGTTTGTAGCTGATAGAGTATATACATTAACTATACTGCTGCCAGCGCTTGAATATCTGATCAGGAATAATTGCATAAGGTAATAATCAGGTGATGATATATATGCTCTGAAGTTCCTAGAAATTTTCTCTGTATTAGGCTATGTTTCACCAGTTCCCTTGAAATAACACAGAAGGATCTCTTCCTAGAAATATTCAGGATGCATAGCTATTGCTTTAATGTTAAAAGATAAATCACTCTTTCAAGCCTTAGTCTCTTAGGCTGCTTGTAGTCACAACTACTGTGATGCAGCAGTAGTCTGACCATCACCCCAGATGGAATTTGTGTGCATAATGAGATATCAGCTTCTGACCAGTGTTAGGAGGTTCTTTTGTGTAGTTCATTAAATTTAAAATGGAAATGAAAAGATAGTAGCAATTAGCTATTTCAGATGACAGATCTGGTGCAACTTGGAAAACTCGTATAATATCTCTATGCCTCAGTTCCTCACTCAGGAAGGATTAGGGATCTGTTTTTATGTATTCATGCCCTCCCCTACCTCTCCCCTTAAATGCAGTGCATATCCTATGGCGTTAAATGGGTCTGATTTAGTCTAATGATTTTGTAATCACAACACTAACAGCTCTACGTTTGTAATTGAAATCTGTCACTGATTCCTCTTGATTAGCTAAGGTCAAGCATGCCTATATGGTTTTGCACTCCTTTATAGGACTCTTTCTCACCCCTGACGCAAAGTCACCATACCCTACAGTGTGCCCCAAACCTGCACGTTGCTGTCTCATGAATCTCTGCCGGTAGGATTTGAGAGAAACTGGAACAGAGGCATTGTATCTAAAGTTGACTTTCACTGTCAACAGCTGGCTATTCGTTGCAGCCGATAATTTTCAGAAAGCAAAGAGATATCTCCTCCAGGAAATGACTTTCTCAAGCCTTGCATTGGTGTATGTACATACACATAGTTTGAAAAGTGTTACAAAAATAACCCATAACTAAAGAAATTGTACATTTTGATATTGCAGGTGCAGAGTAGAAGACAAATGCCATCCCTATTATATGAAACAGAAACATGAGATCTGTTCTAAAACAGAACTAATTGCCCAGATGGTGGCAATTTAGTCATTGCAGTAGAAAGATGTGATTTCAAAATTCCTTTCTGGTAACAAGCACATATCGCTTTCAGGACACTCCCTTCATCTTACTACTATCCTCCAAGCCTGCCTCACTACTCCTTTGCAGTGAAACATTTTATTACCAGCCCAGATTGCTGAAACTTCATTTTCACTTCAGTACAAAGCAAAAGATGAGATTTCCCCCTCTTCCTCTCTTGGTGTAAACAGAGGTGGAACTAAAGAGCACCCCAAATATCCCCAGCACATGATTGCAAACGCTGGCAGTGTTGACACAACAAGCTAGACTGCAGGGACTGTGAGAAAGGAAAGACCCTGTCCTTTAGTCACAGGCATGGGACTTCACTGGAATTGGCTCCACATGGGGTTCAGAGGAATGAGAAAAATGGCTGTCAAATACTAAACGTTGCCTAGAGCACAGGCTTTATGGAGTGTGAGCAGTCATTACTCTTCACAGGCATTTGAACCCTGGTGAAGTAACTGCAGAGTGCACTGGCTTTATGGATATTTTTAATTATATGGCTTACTGTTTTGATCAGCCCAAATCCACACATGGTTCCAATGCATCACTTTGATGGACTGAAACTATTACACAACTCAGTGTGAGAGTCTATAAAGGATGGAAAAAAGTGTTGAATTCCTACCATTCTTGCTTTTCTGAATAAATTAACAACATATGAAAATTAAAAAAAAAATTAAAATCTTTAATTATTTAAAATTTTAAGAGAACTCCAGAAAATGTACGTAAAGTAATTAATTTCTTTTCTCTGAAGTCAGCAATGGCAGTGAGTTATGGTGTAAGAAAAGAGGCACAAACATACTGCAGTTGTTGAGGTGCTACCATCAATTCAATGTACAAACCGTACCTTAACCGAACAAAATTTATATGTTTTTCTAATAAACAGAAGACACAATGGGAAATGAAGTTTTCTACATTTTAAAAATTAGGTACGGGACTTGTGGTCAGGTTTGCCACTAGTACCATTTGATTTGAGGTTTCAAGTCACACTATTCTCACTTAAATACAACATACTTCTAAATATAGTCAAAGTTCCCCAGAAAAATTTACCTTCGTTTATCTTAGATCATCATTAGAAAAGTGTGGGTTTTGTACATCCCCACCAGACCATGTCTGATTAACACCAGAACAAGGAAGGAATTGGATTCAAGCGTTTCAGGTAAATGATGTTGGTGTAGCCTTACCTTGAATAATTGTATTATCTAGGTTTAACAAAACAAAACAAAACAAAACAAAACAAAACAAACAAACAAAATTAAAAAACACATGGACTTAAATGTATCCTTTTCTAATCTAAGATCAAGATTAGCTTATTGAATCTATGTATCAGGAAAATCTAGATGTAAGTCAGTCAGAGCAATCATCATCAAAAATATTTTATTGAGAGAAAGAGGCACCCGAAAGACAAAGCAGCAGTTTTTAAGACTATACTATTAACAAGCTGAAACATTCCATTGATCTTCTCTATGATGTTTCTATAGTTGGATTTTTTTTGATTGTTTGTTCATTTGTTTGTGTTTTCTTGGAAATGTGTTTTTTATCATACATACTGAAAGAATAGATCTATTTCTATACGTAACTCTAACAGCGTCTGCTTGGGATGAGAGTGAAGATCTTTAGGTTTCCACCACTTTACTGAATAAGCCATCAAAGCAAGGGGGTTTTATCGGATTCTTCGTTTTTCAGCATTTCTCTGCTGTGTGTCCAGTACTTAAAGGTGGGGGAAAGCAAAGCAGCAGAGCCAGTTTCCATGATCTGGAAAGGATCACTTCAGCTAGCAAATGATAAAAATTATATTCCTCAATCTCTTCAGCCCTTTATAGCAGGGATTGTGAAATATTTTGTCCAAATTTGGCAATTTTTGGAAGGGCAATAAATAATGTATTCTTGACACCTTAAATTCATTTTTGCACCAAAACCTCGGATCAGATTCTCAGTGAATAAACTTTTTAATGTGAACAATGAGGCATATCTGTTCCAAGCCACATCACCAGAAGAAAAGAACAATTTTTATCCATTATTGCCCCTCCAAATCCAGCTCAGCATGGAAAGCTGGAATGCAAAATATCAGTGTGTATGAATAAAGTGGTTGATTTCAAACCCACTTATTATCAAGTCAGTCAACTCCTCTCAGAATGACATTCAGAAATTGTCAGTATTCTTGCAATTGCATTTGTGATAACTGCAAATTAACTTAATTTATGAAGCAAACCAGTTTTAGGACAGTTTCAGATACTAGGCTGGGCAAAACTTAAGATATGAAGAGTAAACAGACAATCCTACCTGTTCAAAATGCAAGATTTATTTGTTCTTTTACCTTATTAGTTCTGTGACTTTTTTTTTTTAAATTTGGTGCACACTGAAAGATGCATATTAGCCACTAAAAAACAGGAGAACAACAGCAAGTAGGGTAGGATCTTTCTGGGATTTTAATTTCATAGTCACACTTGAACAGTGTGATTTAATTTCTTCTTTAATCTGTCTTCTTCTGAAAAGATAAAAGCTTTTTAAAATACATAAAAAGTTTTGAAACCTTTCTCTTACATATACAAAATGGAAAAAATAGTAACAGCTCTGACTTCTAAGTTAGTCATGCAGAGGTGTGTCTCCTTAGAGGTATTTTAGAGACCTTGAGTAAGGTTCCAGTCAATGTTTGCTTATTCAGAGGTGTGCTTCAGCCCCTCAGTGGGAAGTGGCCCTGGCAATGGGCTTTTTGAGGGAGTGCCTTGTGAAAAGGGAAGTCTCCTGAATCAATTTCTTGTTGTAGTCCTAAATCAAGACATTCTCCAGTGCTGATCTGTCCTGCTTCTCAGCCCAAATGATGCATACGTACCCAGGGCTTTACAAGCATTAAAATTAAGGTAAGTTTTGAAAAAAAGAATGTAAATGGTACTCCTTTTGACTCTTCAGCTACCAAGAGATTTAAAAATTTTTTTTACCTATATTGTTTATTTCATCATTCATTGATCAATTTCTACATTGTCTACTATAAAATATGGGATGGGGGTTGAGGAGTGTTGAAAAGTATGACTCAACATCTTTAAATGAAGTGTAGGTTTTAGGTGGTCTTAGTCAGACAAACAGTCCCAGTGATTCCCTTTATCTAAGAGTGTGAATTGGAACGATGAATAAAAGATTTCCTTGTTTAACAGTTGAATTTACTTTCCAAATTAGGCAAAATATAATTTTCAAGACCACTTGGAATTTTCTTTTTTGACAATTTTATTTTTTTTCCAAAGAAAATATATGTCTATAAATAATATTTCTTATAAAATTAACTCTTGCATTGAGGAAGATATAATAATCAGTGCCAGAAACTTTTCAAAACTAGCTTTATTCAAAAACACGTATAATGTGGATTTAAAATTAAACAGTTTATTTTCCTGCCACTTGAACTAACAGCTCTTAAGTTTTGTGAAACTTGTTTTAGCTATTTTCATTTTTTCTCTCTAACTGTCGACTTCCCAAATTCACCAGGTGGGCTCTGTACAAACAACCTCTGCAGCTGCAGTGGTGGATGGGCTGGCAGCTCCCCTCAGTTCTCTTCCCTTTCGCTTACTCCAAAACTCCACTACTGTAAACCAGACATTGCTGGGCACCAACCAACAGGTATTGGTTGTAGTTGAAGCTCAGAAATGAAAGAAATGTGATTAAAAGAACCCCAAAACAAGCAGTAAAATATGTATTTTTTTAAGTAATTTTTTAAGAAAACCCCATTTTTGACAGGACTCTGCTTGGAAAGAACTTGAGATTTTTTAGTGGTTTTTTTTTTTTTTT
>VZRR01008868.1:80112-100853 GCA_013398015.1 Oreocharis arfaki
AAAGAATGTAAATGGTACTCCTTTTGACTCTTCAGCTACCAAGAGATTTAAAAATTTTTTTTACCTATATTGTTTATTTCATCATTCATTGATCAATTTCTACATTGTCTACTATAAAATATGGGATGGGGGTTGAGGAGTGTTGAAAAGTATGACTCAACATCTTTAAATGAAGTGTAGGTTTTAGGTGGTCTTAGTCAGACAAACAGTCCCAGTGATTCCCTTTATCTAAGAGTGTGAATTGGAACGATGAATAAAAGATTTCATTGTTTAACAGCTGAATTTACTTTCCAAATTAGGCACAATATAATTTTCAAGACCACTTGGAATTTTCTTTTTTGACAATTTAATTTTTTTTCCAAAGAAAATATATGTCTATAAATAATATTTCTTATAAAATTAACTCTTGCATTGAGGAAGATATAATAATCAGTGCCAGAAACTTTTCAAAACTAGCTTTATTCAAAAACACGTATAATGTGGATTTAAAATTAAACAGTTTATTTTCCTGCCACTTGAACTAACAGCTCTTAAGTTTTGTGAAACTTGTTTTAGCTATTTTCATTTTTTCTCTCTAACTGTCGACTTCCCAAATTCACCAGGTGGGCTCTGTACAAACAACCTCTGCAGCTGCAGTGGTGGATGGGCTGGCAGCTCCCCTCAGTTCTCTTCCCTTTCGCTTACTCCAAAACTCCACTACTGTAAACCAGACATTGCTGGGCACCAACCAACAGGTATTGGTTGTAGTTGAAGCTCAGAAATGAAAGAAATGTGATTAAAAGAACCCCAAAACAAGCAGTAAAATATGTATTTTTTTAAGTAATTTTTTAAGAAAACCCCATTTTTGACAGGACTCTGCTTGGAAAGAACTTGAGATTTTTTAGTGGTTTTTTTTTTTTTTTTGGTTTATGCTTGTTTTTTGGATGATTTAGATTGTTGGTATAATTTCTATACCACTAGATTACCTGGAATCTCTGCAAGTATACTTGGCTAAGTGTGCATTTTTTCAGAGAAAAAAAGAACCAGAGAATCTTATTAAAAAAAAATGTCAGGCAATGAATTTTATTTTGCACATCATTGACTGAATTTCAGCACCATACTCAAATTCCTTTGTAGCACAGGGTGAGGAACGCAAAGTCCTGTCTGCACAAGTCTGGGAAGAAATGTTCTGTCTTTCAGCTCATCTATGCTGGCATAAATGAAAATACATGTTCTTTGACAAGTTGTGAATAAAAGCTTTTTATGTATGGACAGCTTTTTGTTCCCTCCTGGTCACTTTGCGTGTAATTATGCTGCAGTGTTTTCACTTCACTGTTTTCTGTGGACTAATTAATTGTATATAAACATAAGAAATATCCTTTGGGGTCAGCCCGGCTGTCCTGCTGTTCTGCCTGCAGCAGTGACAACAGGAGACGTTACTCAGAAATAATTCACAACGCTGGCCCACTTCCTGCAGCCCATTCTCTAAGCATTCCCCCAGCACCCACAGCTGCTGAATTAGGAATGTGAGCTTGTGCATCCATCTCTAACACTTTTTGGTAGCTTTCTATGTACCTGCTTTCCATGCATTTGCGTGGTCCTGTTTGCAGCCTGCTCACACTGGCCACCACCACAGCATCGGTGGAGAAGGGGCATGTGTTCATTGCACACTGAGTGGAGAAGTGCCTCTGAGTCCTGTATGAAAGGTACTCCTAGGAGCAACTCACCTCGGGGAAACAGTACTGGTCTCACCTGAAATGTCTTTCTCTCACTCAGGTTGGTTTGCTTTGTTCTAAGGTTGTTCAGACTTACTTTAAAAATCTTCCTCTTCTGCCCCTGTGTGTCCTCTCTCCAACTAAATGCATTTATATTGCCGCACAGATTATGCCCATTTTTAACATCAAAAGTTGTTGCTACTGTAAGATTTATTTTGTTCCTTTTCCTGTTCCACATCCCCTTTTGATTTGTGTTTTCAAAAAAAGTCATGTTAATATTACCCACAAATATTTTAACTGGCTCAGTGTTTTCCATCCTCATTTTCCCCTTTCTGCTAATTTAAATAACGTGCTTACATGTTCCTAGGACTGTTTTTTATTGCTCCAGTCCATGGAGAGGGATGAGCCACTACACATTGAATAATAAACCATCAACATCTCCTTGTTTTTATTTTATATTTTCCCTTTTTCCTCTTGCCACACACCATACTGTGTGGAACACAGTTAATGGCACAGCTCACCCCTTCCATCTCCAGGCAATTAGAATTGGCTTCTTACCTGGGTACACCAAGCAGGAGAATTTACTCCTTTTTTCCCTGGCTATGTGCATGGTGTATACTTGCATACTATAGCTGCTGCTGGTGCTACAACAGAGATCACTCCAGAACGACCCAGATGGGGAAACCTCTGCCTTACAGTTTTTGTTGTGATTTTTTCACAGCACTTCATAAATAAGGGCAGCATTCATTAAGTGGTCTCTTTTTCACTGCATTGTGACAAAATATCATTATAAAATCTGTATGTGTATGTATTTTTAAGTGTGCTTCTTTTTTTCCACGAAACCTCACTGCAGATTTTTTTTATGTCCTGAACATTCACACATTTTCCTTTACATGACCAGTGCCTCTTATTAGCCAACGTATTGTGAACATTTTGATATGGTTCCAGGTGCTGATCCTTGGAATAAATATGTCTGAGAATTTAGAAGTGAAGACAATCAGAGCCAAGACAAATCAGTTGAGGGAATTAACAGCAAGTCAGCAAGCTTGTCTGACTCTGACATTGGTCTCAGCACAGTCCGTTTCTATCTGTGAGAAACTTAATCAAGGGAAGCAAGAAATTCAAAACAATAGAGGGAGTAAACAGCAACAAGGCTGCAGCTGGTGTTTTTTCAGATTCTCGAGATGTCTGTGTTGTAGATAACTAATGATAGTATGGTGTAGTTAAAATAGCCAATGAATCTATTGTAGTAGTTAAGCAACCAATGGACAATTAACATGAATGATAAACATGCAAAAGTGTATATATATGACACTGGCTTTTGGAATAAACGCTTTTTGCCTGCACTTTATGATAGAATTAGTGTGTGTCGTGTCCGCCTCAACTGCGACAATCAGTTAGCGAGTAAAGGTCTCTGAATACAGACACATTTGAACACAGAGGGTCTCAAACCTTGTTTTACATTAAAGCAGCCGCTGGATGAATACTCACCCTTCAGAGAAACAGCAATGCTGTCTTGCCAAAACTGACTTTGATCAGTCTGAATCTGTCTGCTCACTGTATTCCAAATTTAACAAACACCTGAAATACTCTTGCTGATACTCTCTTTTTCAAATGGCAGGATTCATCTCTTCTTACGGTTCATGTCCTCCTAAACCAGGTAACACAAGTCCCAGTCTAGAAATGACAGTTCCCTACAGTCACAAGAGGCCAGATAACACATACAAGTACAGATACTGGGCTTGTATCTAGTCATGGTTATGTCAGGTGGGCACTACCTAAACTGCTTGCAGTGTCAGTAATGTTGTATCTGTGGTATTGGCTTGCAATCAAAGCTGTGCTGCCACTCAAAACCAATGCGCTATGGCACATGTCCTCTCTGGCCCTGGCACCCAGTTAAAGAGTGGCCTTGAATACAAACATCCTGGGAACAGCAGGCACCAATTAACAAGATCTGACAAACATATATTATTTCATATTTACTTTTTGTACTTTAGACATCCTTCAAGCATCTAGGTGACCCTTTGCCAATATTTCACAGATGCAAAATGAAAACATCATGGTCTAACTGCTTTTTCAACCAAACTTGGAACTAAAGAGTCTCAGTTTCTTCGGACCTGTGGCCCAAAGCATTTGTTATGGCACGTGTTACAGTCATTCCTGTCCTGCTGATATTAAGCTTTTTCCAGTGTAAGACACTGTTTTCCACTATCCTGGCAAGTGGACAAGACATAAAGGGTAAGTAAAGTATTAAGTAACAGTTCATCCTATGCTAGCCATCCCAGATGTCTAATCTGAACTTGTCAAGGCATTTTCTACAGCCCATAGAGAGAAACAGAGATCTGCAGTAGGAGAGGTGTCTGAGACAGGCAAAAGTGAATCAATTAATTTTGAGAGCTGCAAAGAGCAGCAAGATTCTCACTGCTGAAAACCATATTCCACAAAGCTCAGAAATTCCTGCTCCATGCAAGAACAGAGGTCCTGGAAGAGATACTGGGCATGCAAGCCTTGCTGATAGACAATTCCTTTCTGCATACAGTGGAGGATCCTCTCTTTCTCTATGTAATACCATTGTAATTGCAGATGCACTTAGGCTACATAATGTTCTGTGGATCACCAAGAATGATTCAAGAATTATTTTGTCCTGGAACAATAACCTGACGAAAGAAGAAACCAAGAAATACACTGTGAAGTATCTTTTGATTTATAAGTTCTTCAATACCACTAAGGAAAGGAAAGTAAGTTCTTCAGAGGTTGCACATAGTTTAAAGTGAAATAATATATTGTATCATTCAGTAGATGAATTCCCATAATTTCCCTTTCAATACTTAGAACTGTCTACCTTCATGGAATTTCTTCTTCCTTCTCTTAGGAAAGACTGCAGGAAAAGGAAAAGATAATACATCTTAACTTACACTCTGGTTTGAATGCTAAAGTTAAGACACAAATTTTTGCAAAAGAAACAGAAGACATAATTAAGGAGAGTGACTGGACAGAATTTACTTACAAGGCACCTCCAGGTCAGCTATTTCCTACTTGTTGTTAAGATGTCCAAGCATTTATGATAATGTCCTGCCTTGCTTGCAGAATTTCTGAAATCTCATTATTATCTTCTGCTATTTTTTTTTGTGCAGATATGTTAAGAATATGGTTTGTAATACCTTGAGATATTGCAGAATCCTTTCCTTTATTAGATGTGTTCAGATTCAGAAGACTCCAGCTCTGCTGAGCAAGATGTCAGTATGACCCAAACACTCTTTCCATTTTCCCTAGCAACTCATGTCTCATGAAGATTGCCTTCTATATCACATGACTTCAGCAAATCTTAAAAGAGCAAAGCTTTTATTTTTAAGTGGGTTAGTAAGGCTTTGGTGGTAGTAGCAGATGTGCTTCTCAGTTTTCACCATCCAGAAAGCAAACAGACCTATTTTTTCTCGCACAGGACTTTTTCATGCTTCTAGTAATAAGCCTATATAATGGGTTTGTAGAGGCAACCATTGTGTTGTTATTAGGAAATGAATGTAAAATAAACATGACTCTTTCTTTTTACCATTTCTTTGTTGCAGTCTACATTCAGAATCTTTCGTGTGTCATATATAACATTTCTTTTTTCAATTGCACCTGGCACATCAAAGCAGAAGCTCCTGAAGATATCCAGATCTTTACCTCATACAGGTAAGGATGTTTAGCAAAATAAGTATGAAACCATGATTTTGAACCTAAGTCTTTGACTTAAAAAACTTATATTTCCTTCTCACAGACATGTAGGAAAAGTTTTTGCATGCCAGCAATACATAAAAAATGCAAGGAAAAAAAATATTGGATGCTATATGAAAAAAATACATTTCCAACCATCAAGGAAAATAAATTTAAATATAACTGTAAGAAATTTGAGAAATAGTTCAAGAGGACTGTCTTATTACAAAGCTTTCACACCTCAGACAATAGGTAAGTACTGTCCATTATTGTCTATTACGAAAAGTTCATTTATTGGTTACTTCATGGAAAACAAAATAGGAAATAGGTGTGACAAAGTCATAATATTAATTCTATCTATTTAGGCATTCATCTCAGTGTGAATGTCACACAAAGATTAAACAAAATGGATTATGGCTGAAGGTTTTTAAATTTTTTCTCTGATTTAATAATGTTGTTTATCTATAATTTTAATTAAAAGATAGGCTAACGTGAGAAAACAATATTTAAAAGCATTATACCCTTGTTTCTCCTTTTTTTCCCCTTTTCTATCTTTTTTTAATAGTGCTGAGCAAGTGTGATTAAGAAAAAGAGCATAAATAGTTACAAGTCTCATTTATAACCTGAATTTAAGAATATGAATGTTCTCTAACATTAGTAGCATTTTTATTTATTTTTTAAGTTAAAAATATCTTGGCAGTTATTTTTAATTATTGATGGTTTTGAACAATCATATCAAATTACTTTTCCTAACTTCTCTGGGAAGTTTGAATTAATCTCATGGGTAAGAAATTCACCTGAATTTTAGCAAAGATTGCAGATTCGAGTGCCTTTTAAGTCATTAACGTGTTGATTGCATTCCAGACCTGTAACCTGGGAATCAGTCATGGCTCAAGGGATAGCAAAAATATAATTCAAAACTCTAAAAATTTTTTCTGAGTTAGATCTCATTTAATCTTTTCTAAGACATTAGAATTGTTTGCTTTACCTAAAGCTTTACACAGCAATCAGAGCCAGCTATAAGCTGACACATGACAAAAGGATGAAAAGCTGCCTATTCTTGATACCCCTACAGAAGGGAGACATGGTCTAGGAAAATTATTTCAGAGACTAAACAAAAAACCCAACCCCCTGCTTCTTACTCTCCTCATGGCTCATGACATTCATGGCTCATGGTGTTTCCCCACTCTCAAATGCTGCTGGAGCAGGCACAGCAGCTGCAAGGACCAGTCGTGCTGCCACTCACCCTCTCTGCCTCTCTCTGGTTTTTCTCACTGGCGCCACACTGCAGCTGTGTCATCCCCAGACCTCGCTGACCCTGTCTGCAGAACTTGCCATGCACTTCTGCCTCTGCTGGGAGGGCTTTTTCAGAAAACTCCAGCTGGAATTCCTCCTTTCACAGCAATGCAGCAGCAGCTGGGAGGGCTGAGCCTGCCTCAGTACCAAGCACACATTGAAGATCAGTGCCCTAACATGCTAAAAAACAACTGTAGACTTGCTGATATAAATCCAAAGCTAAAATCATGGGGACTCAAACATCCCTTGCTTCCAATCCTGTACTTCCTCCGTAGCAAGTGTTTACTTGTTCCTTTACAGGAGAGAGAAAGAGAGATATTTCTTTAACATCTGCAGAAATCTTCATTTATTGAATCAGACAGGTTCTCTGGGCAACAGGTTGTTCAGAGAAGTTGTGGATGCCCCATCCCTGGAAGTGTTCAAGGACAGGTTGGATGGATCTTTGAGCAACCTGGTCTTGTGGTAGGTGGCCCTGCCCGTGGCAGGGGATTTGGAGATAGATGGTCCTTAAGGTCCCTTCCAACCCAAGCCCTTCTAAGATTCTGTGAAGGCTTTCCAAGCAGCCCTTCTGTAACCGATCTGTGAGAGATGAAATTCCATTTTTTTCAAAGTAATAGTACCAGGCCTGTGGGTAGACAAAAAGCATGTATGCTGCATGACATGGAGCCAGTAGCAGACTCAAGGCCTCCTCAACAACAACACATACTCCTGCTCCTCCTACCCATGCTTGCTGCCTTTCCTAGAAAGATATGTGAAAAACCCCAACTCTGTCCCTTTATTTCGAGACACTCGGCGAAGAGCAACTTCAAAGAAAATGTGTCACTCACTGAATGTCTCCTTTGGGTGTGGCAAACTCCAAAATACTCATCTGTGTATTTTAAGGATTAATGCACCTTCATTTGTTTTACATCAGCTTAAACATGAAAAAGAACATGAGGTACAGAAGTTCTCTATGTGCTCTTTATTTTTTAGAGAAGCTGAACCCGCCAATCAATGTCTCAATTTCCCTTGAAAACAGAAGTATTAAAATTCACTGGAAGCCTCCACCTACTATTGGTTCAGCAAGGAAAAAGTGTTTTTTGTACCAAGTGAAAATAACAGATCATAAGGTAATCAGTTTTTTGGTAGTACACTTAGTCTGTATAATACAAGTCCTTAAAAACAAGGCATCCCTCTAACTTAACAAAATTTAGTCTCAAACAAACTTTAAATAAATCCCATTGTCTTTAATGAATAATCCAACTTGTCTTTCTGGTAAAAAATGAAAAATCAATACATTTTATGAAATCTTTCAGTCTGGCTTGCATGGAAGCAAATTTGATGTTTTTTTCTTCTATATTAAATTTGGATTGTACATTAGTATCACATAGACTGTATTGACTTTTTCGTTATAGAAAAAGAAGTATTACCTGAAAGCTAGGAAAGGTTGTCAAGTACGATGGGAAACAAGATTAGAATTTGAAATGTTGCTTAAGTCTGAAATCAGCAAAGTGAAATTCAGTAATAAAGAAACTCCTATGATTAGGAACTACAGGTCAAATATGTCAACACAAAATAAGGAATTAAAATATGGGCGTCAACACAGAAGATAAAAGGTCTGTGGATTACACTGAACCACAAACTGAGTCAATCATTCTGTATTCCTAGACAAAGGTCAAATGTTATTTGAGTATATATGACCAGCATGTCACATGTAAGATGTAGGTTGTGACTAATTTTCCGGTCTAGATGCTGAAGTTCACCTGAAGTTTCATGTTATGCTTTGGGCACCGCAAAATACTAATAGACACCGGAACTGGAAAAGTCTTAAAGGGAAGAGAAAGAGGTGGTATGGTAGACAGGATCAAATCCACACCACACCAGTCAGTATGAGGAGAACAGTCACCAAGGAAGACACCAAGGAAGCAAATATTCCTTGCCCCTCTGTCTATGAGAGTCATACTTTCTACTTCTTTGCAACCTTCTAACACCACTTTTTTTACAAGCAAGAGGTTTTTTTCTTTTTCTATATTCCTTCTTAAATTCATAACATTGTTTATTTACAGAAGTTTGCTTCAGTTTTCAAAAGTAATGGATGATTTAGAGATCCCTCTGCTCTAAATTCCACCACTCCACGTTTGGGCTTGATCTTTTGAAGCGATGTGGTTTTTTTCATAGGCATAATAAAAGATGTTTCAGGATAGTCACAAAAATAGTGGACACCCTTCAGCTGAAAAATGCAAGATTTTATTCTACCAGAGAAGCAAGTGTAGCACACTACCCACACCAAAACCTTGAACCTTGCAGTTCCATAGCTACTGTGTTCATCCTATACAGGGTGTGATAAAAAAAAAAAATGAAAGGGGAATCAGTGTTTTCAAATTCTTAATGTTCTGCCATAAATGATACCTCCTTCTACTTTATCAGTTCCAGTCTCTCTTCATGTTCAGTTCTGAGTTTTAAAATACATCAGATAAGAGTCAAATTGTGTCTGGACATAAGAATTCATTTTGAAAATCTCTTCCTAATACTTAGAGATGTAAATAGTAGTATTTGACATCTCTAGTTTATAGCTGCCTGCAGTGCAATGCAAAATCATTTAAAATAATCTCCTAAACCTCTCTTGACAGATTGTAAATGTCACTGCAGAGAACTACAGGTATCCATTTCATAAGCCAGCAAAAAAATGTGCAGCACAAGTGAGGGTAAAGAAAGAGATTTGCATAGCAAACAAGATCTGGAGTGAATGGAGTGAACCAGTATTTATTCACGATGGTAAGTTATCATGTACCTATTATTCATAATTTTTATGTTATTACCATTCAATATATTTTCTCCATTATTGCCTCTGTTCTTCTCCAGGCTGTGTTATTGGGTGATAACAGCACCCAGGGGTCCATGGCACACACCAGACTCATACAGCTCTGCTGCAGGGAAGGAGAGTCCTTAGTCTGAGTTCCACTTCCGTGGTCTTTACACAGCTGTTCCCCTGAGTTAAATTACACCTGGCTCTTGACAGCCTTTAGGGAATAATAATGGTCAGCAGCTGACAAGGTCCCAACAACCATCCCCCCACCCTGCTGCATTGCCCTGCAAACAACAGCCCAAAAATCTCTAAAAATGCTTTCAGCTGGAGTTAGTCTACAAAAGTCATAACATTCATCAAACCACACAGCCTTTAAGGACTAAGTCTAAGATTTCTTTTATTACATTGGTGGAATAATTTCTTATCTGACAGAGGTAGGAAATGGTTTAGCTCTCTTTTAACTATATGTGCTCTGGCCCCAACAGCTCACTTGAGCACAAAGTAAACGAGAGCTTTGCAATACTTTTCCTTCACCCCCTATGAAGACATTTTAACATTGGTGTGCTTACAAGGGAAACTTGTGCTTTCCATGATGAGAAAAATGCCTCCACATGCAGAAACCTCCTGACAACAGGTTAGGCAGAGGGGAAGTAGTAGAATGATGTGATGCTGTATTTAGAGAGAGAAACTTGTGTCTGTGTGTTGACATGCAAAAACAAAAGTGAAGTACTACTGGGAGTAAAACAAAACAGGATAAGTATCATTATTTAATGCAACAGACTGTGTATTTTGGAATATGTCTTTTTGACCTTTGAGTGTCAAAGACATATTTATCTGAGGACAGCAAATGCCAGGCCAGACATTATTATTTTTGAAATGGATTGAATATAAATTCAGTTATACAGTTTACTGAATATTGGCTGTCTACTCTATCAGATGTCTCACTATATCCCACTGGTCTGCTGAAACCTTTTTTGGCCCAAATTCATTCATTTAATTTCAAAAGCATTCCACTTGTGAAATAGCTGGAGAGAGAAACCTAATTGCCCTTCATGCTCACTGTGGTGAAAGAGACAACTTTTCAGGCCATAAGTCTTGAATTGCTCTTTAGAGATTCCCCTTTCTTCTCAGTAAAGACAGAGAGAATCTAGGACCACTGCACAGCCTAAGAGGAGTCTGCCTGGTCTGTCTGCCTGGTATCAGGCTGGACACATCTGGTGTGTAGAGAAGGGAAGTCAGAAGAGGTCCTCTGGGTGGAGGCATGTAGATTTACTCGCTCCCTGCCAGCCTTTCACCAGAAGAAGGAGTTGGAAGAATGGAAATGGAGTTGAGCAGTCACTCATTCTGGTTCCAGCCTACCAAACCTGGCTCTCAGCATCTCTCAGTCTCCTTTAGCTGTTTTCAACACTGCTGCTTTCCCAGCTTCCTCTACAGCTGTTGCTGAGGTTCAATAATCACAGCATGTTTCCTCTAACTCAGAAAAGTTTATGATGGACAAGACCACCATGGCACATAAGCTGTAATATCTGCATGTGTTCAGTGCAGCATGATGATTTACCCTGGAGCATACTGCACATGTGGTATAGCAATTTCTCTCCTTCCTACTCAGGAAGGGTCAGTGGCTCTTATAAAATGAATCTATGGAGATATTCCACTGGAGGGTCAGGTGCTCAGCCAAATCTCATTAAATACCTCCTTTGATGCCCAGACAAATTTTTCTGTCCATTTTACTCTGTACTCTGTGGAAATTATTCTATCTGCTTCTAATTGGGAGCATGTAAAAATGTTATGCGAGTAACCTGAAAAGAAGAATGTCCATTTAACATTTTTGTTTTGAAATGTGCCAATTTTTCTGGTGTTGCAGGATCTCTTTCTACTGGAAGTCTTGAAGAAACATGGCATGACCTGCTTTTTGTTTGCTTCTCCATGACATTCCAGTGTTTCATCTAGGAAATGTGCAACATTTCTTTAAGAATGCATTTTAAAAAGGCATTTTAAAAAAGCTGAAACATCAAAATGAAATAACATAATTCAAAACATAACTAAAATATTTGTTCTGAAATGTTCCTTTGACATGAAAAGAATTTGCTAATTATCTCATGGGGAAAACGTTAATTCTCCATTGGAATTAGCATATGCCTTTGAAAAAAACCTCACAATTTAACCTGAACTGAGCTGTTTACTATAGAAAATTTCTTCTAAAAAAAGAAATGTTTAATCAGCTTTATTCATATAGAAACTTTAAATAATTGATCTAATTTTTAGAGCTGATGAGCATTCATAAATCACTTTGAAGTTAGTAGTAATTCAGAAGTGTTCTGCATTTTTGCAAACCAAGCCACTTGATTTGGTTTCAAAGTTCTGTTATTTCTGTTAAACTTGAAGCATTTGCATCTGAAAAAAACCCACCATGAAATGGTCTGCCTAAAAGAATATATGTGCTTCTTTTTCTTGCTGCTTTCCAAAATGCAAGAAGTAAGAAAGCAGGAGAAGCAAACATCTTTGTGGTTCATCTGATGATAAGAACAGAGCTTCCTCTTCTCCTGGGTGTGTGCATGATACAAGGTTAGCAGAATGATGCAGAGCAATTACCACAAACAAAAATAAATTCTACTACACAGTCCAGAGGTAGTTCAGAATAAGTTTTCTGAGCCCTCATCTCAGAAAGCAAGAAGAAAATAACTTCCTTTTTATCTTAGAGTGAATAAAGAGTAGTTTTGTGCTTTACAGAAGATAAAGCATATTCTTCTAAATTCTGCCCACAAGTTTTTGAGTTTTTTCTTTATTTCATATCAAATTTGTGGAAATAGATGGGTTCAAACTCAGAACTTTCGTTCCATTCTTTTGTTCTTTGATTTTTATCTCGATGGAACCTAAAACCACTGCTTAACTGGACTCAGACTATTACCATTTTAAGAGCTGTCCTTGCCTGTTTTTCTTCAAAGTACTTAGTTAAAACCAATCCAAACTAGTTGCGGTTCTAAAGTTAGATATTAAACAAAAAATAAAATTTGCCAGAAAAAAACATTTCTGAGTCAACCAAATATGTTGATATTTTGGTATTTTGGGTATTTTGGAAGAAGAAATGCAAGGTACAGAGCAGTAGTATTTGTTGAACAGTATAAACATGTATTGTTGCCTTTTCTTTAGGACTATCCCAAGCAGGGTTAAAAAGGTAAGTATAATAGAAACCAAATGCTGCTTCTTGAATCAAAGAGAATATTTTGTTTGACAAAATGCTTTTATTTTCATTTTGCCTTAAATCAGTTACAGCTGTGAAGTGGTGAGGAGGCAGGACTCATGGTGTGTGGAGATGGCGGGGGGAGCAACAGTAGGAATGCCGGAGCAGCTGGAGCAGCAGCAGAAGTACCAATAGCAGATGGGCAGAGGGTTGGATATCCAGAGGCTATCCAAGGCTGTGTGGAGGTATCCAGTGGCAGGCCAGGCCATGCCCAGCATACGAGAGCAGAATTCCAGGAAAAGGAGGGAATGGAGTCTGCTGGAGACGAATGAAGCAAGAGGAAGTGCTGGACAAAGGCAGCAGCAAGGCTGAAGGTTAAAAGGAGGAAGGAACAGTGCTGAAGTCAGAAGCCCCTTCCCCTGAAAAAAATCTCCAGGAAATGCTTCTTTAAATCTGTGACAGTTCAGGAACAGCGTAGTATTTACGAGTCCATAAGTAATTCATCCATTTATGAACTACCCTAGCCTGTCCCATATAATTAACATTACTTTTCCCTCTTTTTTTTTTTTTAAGAAAAGACAGTGGATATCCTGCTGCTAAGCCTTGCATTGTTTTGTCCTCTGATTTTCCTTGGATGTTTGCTGATATATGCATGTAGAAGGTAGTGTACATTTCTCAATAGTTGTATAAATTTCTGGTGGACGAGGGGTCAGGATGAGGGTAAACCATACAATGGATAAAAGTCAAATACAGATCTTCTCAGATAAATTATGTTTACGAGAAGCAGTTAGCTGTGCATTTCTGACTACTGTTCTAACAAAGTAGTGCTTGGCATTGTGACCTAGTGTAAGACACTGAGACTTAGAACTCTTCTCTCACAGCTCCTACCACAGTCCCCTGCAGATCCAGTCTCTCACCTTACTCCCAGATGCCTTTTTGCCACTATAAATGACATTTTTCAACATTACCCTGACAGCTGCCCCTCTATCCTCAGTGTGGCTTTACCCCATGCTTTCACAGGTTCTACATTCAAGGCCACCAATATTAATCAGGCCAAAGATGAGCTGCATGTCATGCTGTCCAATTTCATTTCATAATCCATGGGTGTTATGAAAGCAGTTTTTCACTCTAAGCTAGAGAGTTTACAAGAAATAAAAAAGGGAAGTCAGGCTGATGGAAGGAATTTCCTTTGCTTTACTATTAATACTATTAATAGAGCAAAGTAATCATAGCCCTACACCCACCAACAGTTAATGCAACCAACTCTCTCCATGCCACTGCTTTTCTGCCTGCCTATATAGCTTTCCTACTGACATACTAGCAAAAGGTTTGTTGAACTGAGAAATAAACTTGCTCAGGATAGGATGATAACTCAAGGTACGTTAATATTTGGAAGCTGCAGTGTGTACGTGGAGCGTCTATTTAAAGTAAAATTATTATTTAATTAATGGCTAATTATTATTCCTGATTTGTATAAAAGAAGTTATCAATTTTTAATTATGGAAAGAATACATAAGACTAATTTTTTAAGCTATAGACACAGTAACATGCCACAAGTTCTCACTTTGCTTGGAAATAAATATTTGTGTAGAAATCATAGGTTTTTTTATATCCATCCAGTCCTTTTAAAACTCTTGCAGGTTAGAAACCAGTCAGGCTGAAGAAGAGCTAGGGAAAACGTTGAGAAAAGTGTCAACAGTGAAAAAAGAGGAAAAACAGTTTAAATGGCTTTAGAAATAGTAGATGCCTGTATTGCATTTGGAATATATATTGCAAAGCATTAACGTCTGATCTGTTCCAGCAGACAAGAATAGTTGCGTGCCTGTATCACTGTCTTGCAGGTATAGATGCCTGGGAGTTATAACCACGCCTGTTCCACATCCTTCAGATGATATCAAAACGTGGTTAGCAGATGAGACTCACCACCAGGTAGTGTGGCTGTCCTTTTTCTCTCACTACATTGGCACGCATGGCATTGCTTGCAATCGGAATGGTACAACATTGCATTTGGAGCAGCAAGTAATTGAAAAAAAAAAAAAAGGGAGAAAGGTATGGGAAACATATGTAGTGAAGCCAGAAGAGAACAGAAAACTTGTGGAGTTTACAGGTAAATGATCTCAGTAGACAGGATGGAGAAAATCCTCAGGGGACTAAAATGTCTAGTGTGCCTCAAGGTGTTTCAGCACATCCACACTCAGTGGGCCAACATTTTAAGGAGTGACCACCCCGAGTCCCTGAAGATTAGTCAGTTATGGGATATTATACATGTAAGCATGTAGGCCAGTTATCAAGGGGAATTTTTTGTGGAGATCTGTGAGTCATTTCATATGCTGTAGTAAATGTGCACATCCTCAAAGCCTGAAGGAGGAGGCTGCACAATGCATGCAATGTAACCTACCCCAGCTGTGTCCTCGCTGCAGGACAAAGCGCAGTGCAGAGGTGTGTACTTCAGAAGAGCTGATGTGCTATAAGTTCAGATGCTGGCTTATCTCATGCCAGATAACAAGTCTTTATTCCACTTGGCAAAACAAAGACTAAATATTTACAGTATTTTTGTGACTGTCATTAATGGAGCTCCTTGGCTTTCACATTTCAGTGTTTCTTATTGGTGTCTGTCATTGTGTGAGTTGCAGGAAAAAAAATGTGCTAGCCAGGCAGTAGCTTAGATCTGTGTAACTCCAGAGAAGCTACACAGTGAGCTGTGTGCTAGAAGGCACAGTAAGATTGCTTCTTACCTGGTTCTGCAACTCATGAGGAGAAGGCACAGGTGTGCCCAAACCAAGTTTTTTTTGGTAGAAAATACCATTGAAATAGAAAATTGTAATGAGGATTTTCTCTGCTCTGTGTGCTCAAAATATTTGTTCAGAGCCTCTGCAGGATTTCTGTTAATTTCACTCTATCCTGTCATATTATTGCACTTACACTGCAATATCAAAATATCTTCTAGTAGCACATTCAGGAATTTAACTAGCAATTCCCAGTGTGTTCCCTTATGCTGTTTTCTTTCCCAAGGGAAAGATGTATGTATGCCTTCCAATACTGTGTTTTGGGGTGGGTTTTTTTTTATAATATATCTATGTGATTGCAAACTCTGACAGAAACCGCAGATCATCTCAATACAAAAATCATAATTTGAGTCCCGAAGCAAGAGGAATAGGTTGTTTTGTTTCATTTTATCTTCTCAAAACAAATTTATGGGGAAAATGATGTGCATATTCTATATGATCAAATGACAAATTACAGGATTGAAGTGTTTTGAACTTGCACCTGGAGTTCACTCCACAAGCCTTGGGCTTGCTCTCCACAGCAGACTGTGCTCCTCTTCTTCAATACAGTCATGTTCTCAGAAAAGTTCAAGAGCTCCAGAACTGGCCTGAAGCCAAGTCTCTTACTCTCAAGATTCAGAATAATTTCTATGACACTTCTGGTCAATATAATTTGACCAGATTTGATGCTAAAGGTGCCATATTTACTCGGAGCTCAGCTCATTAAAGAGTATATTTATCACCTCTTCTATGTAAAAGTCCTTCTCACCCATTTTTACCAGTAATTGTGAGCAAATTAACTGATAATACCCATTGTGGCCATAAATATGGGCTGGCAGAATATAAAGACAGAATCATCACCATCAAGTTTATATTCTGCATCTCCCTTCACGTTAGAACTGGGTAAGCTGCTGTGAGGGGGTCTTTGTATTCCATACATAAACAAAATCCCACCGCAATCAATAATCACCACAAAAAATATATTTAATGATACTGACTGAGAAAGAAGCAATTTCTGTCCCCTAACTGTTGCAAACACTGAATAAACCTTTGACAGGAAGACTTCAGCAAACCTGGGTAATTACTGTCTGCATGAGAGCAACGAATGACTGAGATGACACTGTGTTCTTGTGATTCAAGTGACTGTTGATGGCATTTCTAGGAAAGATAAATTAAATAAAACATATGGAACATATCAGTATCTCATGTATTGCTGACACATGAAGTAGCAAAGACATTGGCTTTGGACACTCTGAAAGATTCAAGACAACTGCGGAGAACGGTGCTGACATAATCTGGTTTATCCAACAAATAAATATAACCCCTGAAAGCGAGACTGTGACTTGGACATAAACCCTAGGTACAGAGTCATACCATCCTGGAGAGTGCCAAACAATAAAATTAAGGCTCAGAGCAACTAAGCAAATTTGCCTGCAAACACCTTGTAGATTGAGAGAGTAATTAATATAATCTTTGTATTCCAGCTGCAACAGAGTAAGTAATCTGTACTAATCCCAGGTACATGCCAAATAAGTAAAGTGCTTGTAACAACATACAGAATTTTTAATACCACTGAATGCAGATGTTGTGCATAATGTAATTTTTATCCCACAGCAACATATGTCAATGCAAATGGAGATGCACTCAGAGGTTACTCTGGGAACACCAGAAGAGAATAGCAATGAGAACATTCAACTACAGAAATGTTTGAAGGAGTTCATGTTAGAAGACCTATAGAGATGATATGAGTCTTTTATCGGCTTACAAGAGTACCTTTCCATGAAGTGGACAATATTCTAACAGATCAAAGAACAGCTGATATGGGAGTTTGTCTAAGCCCAATAACTTGAAGTATTTCGTGCTCTTGACAACACGCAACTCTGAAAAATAGCTTAAAACACAAAGCAGTATCTTGCAGTTCATCTCCAAAAAAACTGATCTTCAGCCCAGTAAAATTACAGCATCTCAGAAAATACCAGCTAATACTGAGGTCCACTTGGGTTAAAATGAAACTAGAATTAGTGTTTCATAACACTACATTAGCTTCCAAGTACTGTCCGATAGATCAAGACTTTTTGAAGATTGGCTGTTCACACAAATCTCATGCTAGCTATTCAACATCTGACTGGAATGGTCATGAGAAATGGTGGAAGCAGTGAATGTTTCTGGAAACAGCAAGAGAATCTCACAAGTGTTCTCTAAAACGCAAAAAAAAAATCCCTGAGTCACTGCAGTGTGTAAGCACATACCAGCCAGAAAGAAGAGATACGTATGAACACATAACGTCTTTTAATGCTGTGCACTTTGCAGTAGGTAAAATAAGTAAAACGAGAAAACTTTAGACGAAGTAAAGAAAACAATGTTTTCTGCTGTATTGTGATTGTTTAGATAATTTTAACTCAGAGAAGTTAAAGCTCAGAACAGACAAATTTTTGCTATTTATTTTTCTTGGTCCTTTTAAAGAATCTTTCCTACTGACTCCATGAGGTGATGAACTATGCTAGTCCAATTTCAGTGACACAATCAGGGCAGATTATTCTAACTATTAGTTGGGACAGTGTTTATTTGACTAGAAGAGAAGGAATTGATTTTGCAAGGAAGACATTTCTTTTTTGTAGGTGGCAAATACAAATCAATGATGGACATAATTTTCTGGAAGGCTTGGAAGATACTTAAAAATTACTTGATTTCATTGCTGGTAATATTTTTCCATGTCAAAATAATATTGATTGGAAGAAATAACAATATAAAACTTTTGTTTGTGCTTTTGAAAAATAAATTTTCTAAAATATACTTTGGTGCAGAGTCTTGGTTCACCTGAATGTGCTTTTTGTTTTGATAAAAGGTCCACAATGGACCAGATTGCATTATTTCTCCTTTGTTATTAAGAATGACTGGTGATAAGTGGAAAGCTCAAGCTAGAAATGTTGAACAACAAAAGGACTATAAGTTACTTTGCTATTAGATCAGGTTAATGACCTCCAAAGAAGTCAGCTTTAGTTGGTAATGTTACATTTCCTCTTGCATTGTACTTTTTACAGAAGGTAAGGGTGGCCTTACCTTTGACCATGAGTGGTCTCCCCTCCATACCTGTCAGTCTGATGCCCACACAAATCATCAGGGAGAAGGGAAATTGCAGATATCAGGTACTGAGTCAAGTTTCAGTGAGACAACTCCTGTAATATCTCTTCTGTCTTGAGTCCTGAGGGGAAAACCCTCAGTCAACGTAATAATTTTTCTTTTGGATGATCAGACATTTTCTTTGTAGGCAGACAGTACATTTATCCCATCATCCAATGTTCAGACATGTTTTCTCAAGAAGAGGGGAAAGAATTCCTACTTTCTGATAAAAATCATTAGAGGAGGCGTTTAGAAAGCATCATGAACTTAAAGATTCCTTTCTTGGTGAGTATTTAGAATGGATAAAACGAAAAAAAATCACAGTGTAAGTGAGGCAAGAGGGGTAGAGGGGAACTACACTGGCCACTCAACATCTGGAACACAGACTTCATAGAATGAAATCAGGCCACAGTGAATATTACAGTGTTCCTTAAAATATATTTTTTATACATATATTTTATGTAGTTTTGGTTTGGAGTGCTTGAAGCCCTAAAGCAGTGCCAGGATTTAAAATAAGACAGAGGACATACAGATAAAAGGAATTTTATTATTTTATCTGAAAATAGAAGAATTAAATAGAATTCTTTCAGATTAAAATTGCTTTTTTTACAAGAAGCCTTGGTCAATACACAGAGCTTGCCTTCATGAACATGACAGCCTCCAGAGACACATCACATGAAACATTATGGTAATATCAGTTGTATTGAAAATTAATCCTAAAGTGCATATTCGATTAAACAAAATCCAGTATCTGGAACCTTCTAAGAAATATTTGACCAATGTATTCACAAAATGGTATAACTTTTCCTTAAAATAAACCTATCCAAGACCTCTTCTCCAATAATGGATTAATGTAAGCAATACATACATAAAGAAAGGTAATGATCTGAGAACAAAATTATACCACACTCAGTATGACATTAAACACCTCAGTATACACAAAATACTCAGCAAGTTAACTGACACTAACTCTTTTTTGGCAGACCAAAAAGCCAGTGTATCCTGGGCTGCATCAAAACCAGCGTGGCAAGCAGGGCAAGGGATGTGATTTTCTCCCTCCACTCCTGTGAGACCCTACCTGAAGTCCTGTGTTCACTTCTGGAGTCCTCAGCAAAGGAAAGACATGGACCTGTTGGAGCAGGCCTAGAGGAGAGCCACAAAAATCATCAGGGAGATGAAGCACTTCTCCTAAGAAGACAGGCTGAGAGAGTTTGAGTTGTTCAGCCTGGAGAAGACAGGGTTTCAGGGAGACCTTATAGCACCTTCCAATACCTAAAGGGGGCTGACCAGAGAGCTGAGGGACTTTTTACAAGAGCACGTAGTGGTAGGACATATAGTGGTAGGACAAGGGGGAATGGGGGTAGATTTAGATTAGCTATTAGGAAGAAATTCTTAACTGTGAGCGTGGTAGGGCAGTGGAATAGGTTGCCCAGAGAGGTTGTGGATGCCCCATCCCTAGTGGTGTTCAGGTTGGATAGGGCTTTGAGCAACCTGGTCTAGTGGAATGTGTCCACATCCACGGCAGGGAGGTTGGAAGTAGATGGCCTTTAAGGGTCCCTTCCAATCCAAATGATTCTATGATTCTCTGAAAATCCTATTCACCTCAGCTTGCTCCTGTCAATGAAGCTCTTGCCTTTACCTTCCTGGTGAATGACTCTCCTGTGTCTAAGATTTCACCTTCTGGTACTGAAGTGGGACCTGAAGAGACACTGGGCAGTGCATTGCACATAGATTGCTCTTCCTCTCCACTTATGCACGCACAGAGTCAAAATGCCTTTGTCTGGGTCATAAAACATGGTGATATGTCATGGCTATCTGGTTTTATGCTTCCAAGTCCCCACTTTAGTCAAGTACACATAGCACACAGGAACTCAGGGCTAGGAGCATTATTTAGTGTTTGTCTTTCTTCCCAAACATCAGTGACTATGTAAATATCAGACATACTTTACTGAAGCTTCTGAAGGAAAAATAGCCCCTTCTCTTTGCTTTTAAAGGAGAATAACTGCAAGAGGATGATGGGAGTCAGCAAAGCAACCTTCAGCCTTGGCGCTCAGCACGAAGGCTGCTCTGGTTGCCCAACACTGCCACCTACCGTACAAACAACCGACTTCCAGGCAGAAATGCTCCTCAAGTTTTCAAAATGTTTTAATTTTGTCGTGGTTTGGCACTGGCCCAACGCCAGCCACCCACAGGAGCCACTCACT